>CAUJRU010000578.1:0-464668 GCA_963277665.1 Viscum album
GGAAAGGGTCAAATATATCCTTGGTCTTCGTTGTGGTATTACCAAATACATATTGAGGTAATAATGAAATATGGGTTGTTGTTGATCGATTGACTAAATATGCTCATTTAATTCCTATTAAAGGTACTTTGTCTCTAGATCAAATTTATTGTCTGTATGTTAAAGAGATAGTCAGGTTGCATGGAGTTCCCCTCTCTATTGTATCTGATCATGATCTAAGGTTCACTTCTAACTTCTAGAATGGCCTTTAGAAGTCGTTGGGTACTGAATTAAATTTTAGTATAGATTTTCATCCTCAATCAGATGGACAATCATAATGAACAATTTAGACCTTGGAGGATATGCTACGTGCTTGTTCATTGGATTACCAAGGAAGTTGGGACCAAAATATTTCTTTGATTGAATTTTCTAATAATAACAGTTTTCATTCCAGTACACAGATGGCTCCATTTGAGGAATTATATGGGAAGTAGTGTTGAACTCCAGCTTTTTGGGATGAAGTAGGAAAAAAGAAGTTTATGGGACCATAATTGGTATAATAGATGGAAGAAATAGTTCTATTGATTCAAAAGAACATGAGAACGACTAAGAGCAGGCAGAAACATTATGTGGATAACAAGAGGAAGGATCTTTCTTTTGAGGTAGGTGATCATGTCTTTTTAAAACACTAGTACAAAAATCATTTTTTACGGTGGTTATTTTATATTTTTTAGGTTAGATATTGGATGAAGTTATTAGAGGAGATGTTATAAACATTTTTTTACATCGATTATTTTAAAACCGATGTAAAAACCAAAAATCCGAATCATTTTTTACGTCGGTTACTCAAAAACCAATGTGAAAAACACTTCAGAGTCATGATTTATTATGTCGATTTTGAAATAACAAACGTGGTATATACTTTATTGTTTTGATTATGTAATAAAAAACATAATAAACTAAACCTATGAAGCCTTTATCACGTCATTTATTGAATAATGGACGTGGAAAACAAGTTTATAACATCAGTTATTTTTATAACCAACGTGATAAACTAGTCTTCCAATCGTTTTTTTCACATCGGTTAAATAATAACCCACGTGAAAACATATATACTAGGTCGGTTATTAAATAACCGATGTAAAAAACTATTCCTTACCATTTATTACTTCAGTTATGAAATAACTGACATAAAAACCCATTCCCATGCATTTGTTACATGGATTTTCAAATCAACAACTTCAAAACTCATTCCCATGAATTTTCTATGTCAGTTATAAAATAACCAATGTAAAAACGATTTTTTTTAATAAAACCATTCTACAACTACTATTCCCTGCCAAAGAAGACCTAAAACAAGCAGAAAATAGACTAAAAATAGACCAAAACCACACCAGAATACATACCATAAAAACATCAAAACTAGATGAAAACAAGAAGAACCAAATCAAAATTCCACATTCAAAAACATAACATTCAAAACTTACAATTTCAACTAAAAAAAATAAAACCCCTTGGACAGCCCCCACCCCACTGGACAGCCCCACCCCCTGGAGGGCCCCCACCCCCTAGACACCCTCCAACCCTTGGAAGCACCCCCATCGTCATGGACATCCCCCTCCCCCTTGGATAGCCCCTCGGCCCCCTGACACCCTCCCACCCCTTGGACACCCCCACCCCTGGACACCCCCACCCCCATGATAGCCCCCACCCCCTAGAAAACCCCCACCTCTGGAAACACTAGACACCCCGCCCCACTGGACAACCGTCCTAGACCCCTGGAACCCCACAACCCTTTGGACCCCCAACCTCTAGAAACCCCCTACCCCCTGGACACCCCCACCCCTGAAAAAACCCCCATCATGGATACCCTCTTGGACACCCTCCCACCTCTTGGACACCCCCTAGACACCCTGGACACCCCCACACCCCACTGGATATCCCCCCACCCTCTGGACAGCCCCCCACCCTCCTGGATAGCTACCACCCCTAGACAACCCTCCCACCCTCCTAGACACCCTCCCACCCCATGGACACCCTGGACACACCCCACCCCACTAGACATCCCTCCCACACCCCTAAAAACCCCCACTCTTCTGAACACACCCCACACACACCCCACACACACCCCTGGAACCCCACACCCCACCCCTGGACATCCCCACCCCCTTGCCACCCCCCTAGATAGCCCCCCACCATCCTAGACACCCTCCCACCCTTGTGGACACCCTGGAAACCCCCACCCCACAAGACATCCCTCCCCCACCCCTGAACCCCCCACCCCTGAGACACCCCACACCCTGGACATCCCCCAATCCCCTGGACACCCCCACACCCTAGAAACCCCCACCTCCTAGACACCCCGCCCCCTGGACACCCCCAATTCCCTATACAACCCCCACCCTCTTGGACACCCTCCTACCCCATGTACACCCTGGATACCCCCACCCCACTGGACAACCATCCCACACCCTAGGACCCCCCCCACCACCCAGGACACCCCCAACCCCTGGACAACCCCCACCCTCCTGGACACCCTCCCACCCCAAGGGACACCCTGAATCCCTCCCACCCCCATGGACACCCTGGACACCACCACCCCACTGGGCAACCCTCCCACACCCCTGGAAACCCCCCACCCCCTGGACACCCCCACACCCGTGGAAACCCCCCACCCTTAGACACCCCACCCCCTGGACAGTCCCCACCCTCTGGGACACCCTCCCACCCCCTGGACACCCCCACCCCCTGGACACCCTAGACACCCCCACCCTACTGGACAACCCCCTCACCCCCTGGACATCCCCCCTAGACAGCCCTCCCACCCTCTAAGACACCCTCCCACCCCATGGTCCCCATGGACACCCCCACTGGACATCCCTCTCACACCCCTGAACCCCCCCCCCCCACTCCCTGGACACCCCCCACACCCTTGGAAACCACCTCCCCCCCCAGACTAGAATCCATACCAGAAAAACCATCAGAACTATACCAAAACAAGAACCATATAAAAATTAAACATTCACATATATAACATTAAAAACATACAATGTAAACTAAAAAAAACCTAAATCCAATCAAAACGACTACCAAATACACAATTACAGTGACAATTTTCAAAATTACATTTTACAATACAAAAAAACTAATATCCAATCAAACCTATAAAATAATTTGACCATTCCACTTGTAAGTGTTTGACCTCTTGAGAACTAAAGGGTTGAGGGTCATCAAATATCTACAAATTAAAAGGATAGTAGTTAACATGTATAATGAATAAATCAAATGAAATATTATGGAAAAATTTAAAAGGAAATTTTACCAGGTCAAAGTTCACAAGTGTTCCAGTTGTAACTATTTCATACATAAATCTTAACATATAATATCCGCAGTCGATGACACCCTATTGTTCATGAAAATTATATTTAAATAAGTGTAAATTAAAAATATTATTTTTATGTAATACATCAAAAAGTGTAAATTATAAATGTATATTTACCTTTACTTTTGCATATTTAATCTTGGAACTCCTTTTCTTTGTGTTTTTTTAAAAGTAAACCCATCCACTGTTAGAAAATAATATGAATGGGATAAATTTGAAATTCATTATAATATATACAACTATTAAGAAATTGAAACTTACTTTTCAAACATATTCTTAAAACATCCCCGCATATCTCTATGGATAGAGTATATCCAATAAAGTGTTTTCTCCCTTGGAAAAAACCACATGATATCCAATGATCACAGATAAAAGAAAATTTAAGGTTAGTGATTTTTCATTTTAAAATATAATAAACACTTTACCAGAGATATTTTTCATACCTCTCACTAAAAGGCATCATCCAACACTGTATGATTATATTCTGTTCAAATCTTTCAGCAATATAAATCAGTCTTTGTTCCTCATCCAATGCATGTGATTTAGGGGAAATCAAATGTGGTTCCATGAATCCATATACATTTTTCCTCTCATTATTCTCACACATGTTATAAAGATACCTAATACAAAACATACATAAGTATACATTTTTTATAAATATAACGCAGGGAAAAGGTGTTAAGACTTATATGGGAAAAATTTTCACCACGTTGATGCCCAAACTATCTCCAGTAACAAGCTCTATGATATCATTTTTCACAATCCCCACATTTATTTCACATCCAAAAACATGATATTCCATTGGAAACTCATAATGATACACTAAAAAAATTGAATATCTTGAAAATCTGTCAAGACTACTAGAATCTGTATTTGATGTCATAGCCATTTGTCTTTTTTGTTATCTATACATTATTTCTTTACCTTTGAAGTATTCATGTAAAAATAAATAGAAAAATATATTAGTTTTCAAATGTTAAAACAACTTTATTAAAAAAATAAAATAAAAGATATAACATACATACCTTTATGGTAATGAGTCGCAGAAGTCTGGATGGATAAATTAAAAAGTGGTTGATACTATGACCAACTATCGTCACCTCATCTGTAGGTAATGGTACTCGAGCAGATCTATCTATAATATCTTATACAGTTTCCCTATGATGCTCTAACTCTAACTGTTGATGATGAATTGTATCTCCTATACAATATACCACCCCATACACAACTATGTGATGTTGAGGATCATCAACATACAAATATCAATAAGTAGAAAGTTGTAGTGGAGGAGTAGGATAAAAAATGTGGTTCTCAGGCTTAGGTGGGGGAGTGGGAGCTACTGGAGGAGGTGGAAGATAATTAATGGGGTCTGTAGGGGGAGGTGGAGGAGTGAGAGTTATAGTCTGAAATTTTCTTTGCATGTCTGCAAACATAGAATGTACCAATGCTCTAATATTTTCCTCCATTATCTCATTAATATTATAACTGCATCCTCAAATGATTCTATTTTTTTATAAGCACCCTCAATGGAAGAAGTTGAAGAATGTGACAACACTTTTCTTATCAATACACCCCTCAAATATCCTCGTACACGGCCAGGGTGTTCAGGATTTCCCAATACTGAAGATAAAATATCTTTTCTCCCCATAGCTGTAAATACCCCCTGTGAGATTTACTCCTCAAGAGAATATTGTATTAATTAATTGAACATTTCTTTAATGATTCAAATTATATAAAGAATATAGTTAACTTAAATAAATAAAATAAATATCTTACAATCCTCTCAGATACGATTCTCAATTCTTCCAAAATATATTACCCCTTTTTTCCCATCCAAGATCTCTTCCATTTTTCATGTCTAGATGTAGGGGATGGAGGGGAAACCTCTCCAAAGCTTGAAGACTCAGCTCTTAGCTTTTGTAATTTTTCTGCATTCATTTGTTCTTCTAATAATGTATACCCTCCGTGAGATAAACTATGAGGGTATACATTTTTAGATTCCATATCCCGATGAGTGATACAACACAATTTTGTTGAATATTCTATTGATAATAAATGACATAATTTCCTCACATTGTGCTAAATATATTCATTTATGAAATATTTGAGATTAGATCATTCATTTGAAAATTTGATGAAAATTCCAGTTTTACCATTTTAATATAAATTGTAGTATTTCACACATAAATATTTAAATATAACTTATTTTAACTTAAAATTTTGTAAAAGTGTTCTTAATTTAATTTTCAACAACTTGTATGCAGGATACTAGAGCTAAAGAGTGCATATAGATGGATTAAATGGGCCATTAAGTCAAAGGTGGTCTGGACACACGAGATTGGACATCACTTTAGTGTTTGGGACACAACTTCTACATAAATGCATGGATTGAGCCCAAATTTTGAGAGGAGATGTAAAACCCAATTCGCCACATATTTTCTGTCTGAAAAAATAGCTAATTCACGCTTTTTGGTAGTCAATATGGTGGTGTAAGTGAGATTAAAATATTTGGTAGAATCTTCTCATTCACATTTGAAACCACTTTTAACCTAGCATACCCTTCACTCTATAAATATGTATTTTTATCATTTTTAAGGGTTGGGACGTGAATTAGGAGATTGAAGGCAGAGTAGATTTTGTTTCACTTAAATTATCCAACCATTGTAAGAGGGGTAGCTCTTGAAGCGAGGATCCCCTCATCGAAGCCTTCTTCTTCTTCTTCGTGTTGTAATACTTTCATTTCCATAATAAACTCCTTAGTTATACTTTAATTTCTTCTATTTTCCTCTATTTTGTTCATTTATTTTCCTATTAATCATCATATTTATGCTGGAATAAATATTAGAGATGATATTGGGTTCTACACTTTCAATCCTTTGCTTATGCAAAACGCCTCTATGATGACCACACCGCCTATGGAAGAGTAGTTTTCTTAGTGATCGGTCTATCTTCTACCCTCCTCATTTAATTATTTTGAATCACTGAGATAATGTAATTCAATTAATATGATCCATAAATTGAGTTTTTAATTTATATGAAACTAAGAAAAAAATTGATCAATTGACACCAAAACACGCGAGGTTGAGATTTTGTGTAAATTGAGAGAGCATGAACTTAATCGGTAATACAAGACCACACAAGATAAGTTTTTAGAGATCAAATATAATCCCTAAAATCCATTAATCATCATTTCTAGAGTGTATATGTGCTCTAATTAACCACTGACCATAATCTAACCTTAGAACATCAATCAAAGTAGGGTTCTACGATTGCGTGTTCCAAAGCTAGCCTAGGGTTTAAGTAATTTCATCTTTGTGGTTAAGTTAACTCACGTAGGGTTCAATGGTTGACAAATTAGGGGATATTAATTAAGTGGATATTAATTTAAATGATAATTATTAATAATTAAATGAAGAGGTAGAGTTAGATCGATTATGCCTTTCAAAGTATTTTCTAAACAATATATTTTTATTGCATGGAATTTCATTTCAAAATTAAAAAAATGAAATATTCTTCCAGAAAAAATCTCAGGGATCAAGCAAGCACAAGGGAAGTCAATGTATGAGTATTGGGAGCGATTCAAGATATTGTATGCAAGCTTCCCACATCACCAAATCAGTGAGAAACTCCTCATACAATACATCTATGAAGGAATCACACCTATGGAGAGAAATATGGTGGATGTTGTGGCTCGAGAAGAATTGGTGGACAAAAAACCTATAGTTGCACGTGCGTTGATTGAAAAGATGGCCCAAAACTCCCAAAAATTTGGTGATCGGGGTACACCACATGTTAGGGGAGTACATCAGGTATGTCCTTCTCTTGAGATTCATTTGATTGATACGAAGTTAGAAGAATTTACCACTATAGTGAGAAAAAATTGATTTCATTCAAAAGACATCTCAACCCACTCCTTCAAGGCCTTGTGGAATTTTCACTGAGACAAGCCACCCAACTGATTGTTTCCCCCAACTACAAGAAATAGAAGATTGTGCAACAATGTTTTTTGGGAGACCATATCAGCCGCAGTAACAATCATACCCCAAAAGAAGCTCGATTCCTTTTCTCCAACATACAACCAAGGGTGGAAGGATCAATCAGACATGAGGTATGGATCTGGACAATAAAAAAATCCTTTTTTTTCAACAAAACATCCAGTAGCCTCCGCCTTACCAGCAGGGTTTCCAACAACCCCAAAGGAGATTTGAAGCCCAAGCATCAACAAGAAAACAAAAAGGGAATCCCCCACCCAAGGTAGATTCTAACACTGATTATCCTTTGAAGAAAATTGTTCTTAATCAATAGAATGAGCTAAAGAGTCAAGGTTTAGAGCTAATGGAATTCAAGACTCAAATGAGCCAAATTGCCACCACCCTCCATGATCTGGTAAGTAAGAACTCCATGAATCTTCCTTCCCAACCTACTCTAAATCCCAAGGGGAATGTTAGTGCCATCACATTGAGAGGTGGAAAGCAAACAACTGATACATCATCTCCTATCGTTCCACTGATATTCACCTCAACTCTGGAGAAGATCCATTCCACACCAATAGATGAGCAATCCAAGGAGAAAGATAAAGTTAATAAAAAATATTAATGATGTTCCTCCTAAACCCCTTCCATTTATAAATAGAGTTTTACAAACTAAGAAGATGGATGAAGAGGTGATGAAAAGAGGAAGTTTTGGACACATTCAAGCATGTGGACATCAACATCCCTCTAATTGAATCCATCTATAAAATCTCAAAGTATGATAAATTATTAAAATAAATTTGTACCAATTGAAGATGGCTCAAGGGAAATTAAAGGATCAATATTGGAAGGAATGTGTCAACACTCATTACACCAACTCTAGCAATTCCAAAAAAGTTCAAGGATCTAGGGATATTTCACTATCCTATACACCATAGGGGAGTTTCACTTTTCTGATGATCTTTGTGATTATGGAGCTTCCATAAATTTGACACCTCACTATGTATTCTCTTATTTAGAGGTTGGTGAGTTGTAACTGATGGGAGTAGTGGTGAAGTCGGCGAATAAAGCTATGGCATATCCAGCAGGAGTCCTTGAGGATGTATTTGTTATGGTAAAAGAAATGATCTTTCTAGAAGACTTCTACATGCTTAACATGGATGATGATCAGGTAAATTCTCATTCCCCCATTATCTTAGGTAGAACCTTCCTCAAAACTGCAAAAACTATCATAAATGTCAATGAGGGAACACTTTCCCTAGATTTTGGAGATGAATTTTTGATATTTGATGTCATGGAATCCATGAAGTACCCCTCATAGGACCATTCTGCATTTGTTATCTCCCATTTTGAACCAAAAAATAAAAACCCCCATGGAATTTGATTGTCTTATTATTTGGGAGATTATGAGTATTGGTTCTAGTTTAATGTCTAAGTGTACTTCCACACCTGTTTCTAATGTACAAGACTCATTTAGATTTGATTTTGAAAGGGATTCATATTCTGATTTTGATCATGTGAACTCTGATTATGACGTGGTTGTTGAGTATGCTGATGGATTTGATGAAATATTCTCTGATTTGGATGATGTCTATTTTGATACTGATGCTCCTTGTGCACATATTTTAGTTCCTTCACTATCTCCATCCATACACCCCCCCTACACTGTAACTCAAGACATTACCACCAAATCTCAAATACTCATACTTGTTGAGTAGTAAAAGATTACCTATTATCATTGCTAACAATCTCTCTTTTGATCATGAAGAAAAACATTTGCATCTTTTTATGAAGAACATCAGGGCAATAAAGTGGACCTTGGATGACATATTAGGTATTAGCCCCTCCATTTGCATGCATATGATTATTTTTAAGGATGGGGATAAACTGGTTAGACATCCACAAAGGAGACTGAATCCAACTCATCTGGAAGTTGTAAAAAAAGAAGTTGAGAAATTGCTCGAGGAAGGTATAATCTTTCCCATTAAAAATTCTAAGTGGGTAAATCCTCTTCTGGTTGTGCCTAATAAAATTGGTGTTATAGTTGTTAAAAATGAGAAAGATGATTTTTTCCAATGAGGGTACAAAACAGTTAGTGTGTGTGTATTGATTATAGGATACTAAATAATTCCACCTAAAAAGACCACTTTCCCCTCCCATTTATTGATCAAATGCTTAATAGACTAGTAGAAAAGACACATTATTGTTTCTTGAATGTTTTTTTAGATATTTTCAGGTTCTTATTTCTCTATAGGATCAGGAGAAGACAACATTCACTTGTCCATACGTTACGTTTGCCTACCGAAGGATGCGATGTGGACTTTGCAATGACCCATGTACCTTCTAGAGATGCATGGTGAGTATTTTTTTCTGATTTCATTGAAACTTGTATGGAGGTATTTATGGATGATTTTATAGTGTATGGGTCCTCATTTGATGAATGTCTATGTAGTTTGGGAAAGGTGTTGAATCGTTGTATGGAGAAGAATATGGTCCTGAACTTTGAAAAGTGTCATTTCATAGTAGAGAAAGGAATTGTCTTCGGGAATGTAGTGTTAAAAAATGGGATAGAGGTTGATAGATATAAGATAGACATTATTTCACCATTTCCCTATTATTCATGTGTGTGTGATATTAGATCTTCTCTAAGGCATGGAGGATTTTATCAGTGCTTCATCAATGGTTTTAGTAAGACTTCTCTTCCTATGTCACGATTACTTCAAAAGGATTCTGATTTGGTGTTTTATGATTCTTAAAGGACTTCCTTTGATGAGATAAAGAAGTGTCTGACCACTCCACCTATCATACAACCCCCACGGTGGGAGATTACTTTTTAGCTTATTTGTGATGCCTCTAACATCATAGTTGGGGATATCTTATCTCAGAGGGTGGAGGGATGTTCACATGTGATTGAAAAATGCATCAAGGACATTGGATTCGGCCTAATAAAATTACACAACCACGTAAAAGGAGTTTCTTTCTATCATATTTTCATTAGATGAATTCCGTTCAGATTTATTGGGCTCTAAAGTAGTTATTTTTTCTGACCATGCAGCTTTGAGGTACCTCTTGAAGAAGCCAGACGCAAAGCCCAGACTTATCTGATGGATTCTCCTTCTTCAAGAATTTAATATTGAGATAAAGGACAAGAAGAGGTCAGAAAAATTCATGGCAGACCACATGAGTAGGCTTACTCACACACTAGAGGATGACACCTTGGACTAAGTACCACTTCAGGACACTTTCCCCGATGATCATCTTTATTCCATCTCAGGTACACTTTCTTGGTATGCTGATTTAGTGAAATACCTTGTGGCCTCTGAAATTCCTACAAATTTTATGAAACATCATGTCCAAAAATTAAAGAGTGAGGCGAGATTTTATGTGTGGGATGATCCCTACTTATGGAACATGTATAGTGACCAAGTTATTAGGAGGTGTGTTCCTAATCATGAGTTTGAGTCTGTTCTGCAATTCTGTCATACACTTTGGTGGGAACTTTGGACCCCAATGCACAGCTAGGAAGGTTTTGGACTTTAAATTGTATTGTCCTAGTTTATTCCATGATGCTCATGTTTTCTGTAAGTCGTGCTCACATTTCCAACACACTAGTAATATTTATAGGAGACACGAGATGCCCCAACAACCCATAGTACTCTATGTGATTTTTTATGTATGGGGCATTAATTTTATGGGTCTTTTTACTAATTCATTTTGGTTTTTTTATATTTGGGTTGCTGTTGATTATGTGAGAAAATGGGTGGAGGATAAGGCCGCCGGGGCTGATGATTCTCATGTTCTAGTTGACTTTGTCAAAACACAGATTGTTTGTAGGTTTAGAGTATAGATGGCCATCATTAGTGACCAAGGGACACACTTCTGCAATTGGAATTTTTCTTCCCTCCTTTGGAAGTATGGGGTGACACACAAAACATCAATACCATACCACCCCCAAAAAAATGGCCAGGTTGAGGTTCCAAATCATGAGTTGAATTTTTTTTGAAGAAAATCATGCAACAAAATAGGAAGGATTAGATCAAACACTTGGATGATTCCTTGTTGGATTATAGGATAGAATATAGAAAACCCGTTCGTATGTCCCCATTTCAGATTGTTTTTGGGAAAGCGTTTCATCTCCCTGTAGAAGTTGAGCATCAGGCTTATTGGGCTATTAAAAAATGCAACATGGATTTGGCCCAAGTTGGAATCCAAAGGATGCTACAAATTCAAGAGATTGAAGAGATTCAATTGTCTTGATATGAGAACTCAAGGCTCTACAAGTCAAGGTCAAAATCATCTCATGATATAATCATCCAACAAAGGGAGTTTCATGTTGGAGAGAATGTTCTTCTCTACAGTTCATGACTAAACCTGATGCCTGGTAAGTTGCGTTCGAGATGGTTAGATCCTTATATTGTATCTAATGTATTTACTTATTGTGCAGTGAAGATCACACAAGAGGACACTGGAAGGAGCTTTACAGTCAACGGGCAATGTTTAAAGAAATACATTGAGGGACTTCCTATGAATACAGTGGATTTCATCACACTGCATGACCCCATCATCACTTAAGCATATCAGGTTTTTCCTAACCCTTTCACTTATTTATTATTTGTCCAATTTAAAATTATACATTTCATGTGAATATATCATATCATGGGTTCACATTGTGGAAAATGAAATATTTTAATTGTGGGGGAGGGAACCTTTTAGTTTAGTAATTTCAATTGTTTTCCAGTTTTAATTGATTTTCAAAAAAAATTGTGTGTTTTTCAAAAATTGTGTGTCTATTTTTCAATTTTTTTGCGTGTTTTTAAAATTTTTAGCTGAAATGATTCTCATCACCATTTTGAAATTCATATTAAGAAGTGAAAAAATTTATCTCATGAAACTGAGCTTAAATGAATGCTGAAAATAACTTTGTTTCCAGTTCCAATCTTTATTAATTTCATTAAAAGTACTCTGAATTTTGAATCCCATGTCACATCTCACTGTCTTTATATTTGAAATCACTTTCCCGTGAGGCTTATGAACCATTTTTTTCATATTCTTTACATTTACCTCATTTCTTGTAAGAACCAAACAATGCTTGATTTAACTAGATTTTGATTTATTCTTGTCAAAGCTTAAGGGTTTGAGGTACTTATGTTTAAATGACTGAGGCATTTATTTGGTATTAAAGCCCCTATTTCAAATAATCATTTTTATAATGGACTACCTTGAACATTTAATCCTTGTATCCCTTAGAATCCATGAACAACCTGTTAGGTAGGCCATATTACAAGACAATTTTCCCTATCCAACCAACTCTAGAAGTGAAGTTTCATAATCATGTTGAACTTAAGTGTGGGGAAAACTATCTTGTGTTGTGCTACCACATTCTGTGATACTTTGGATGGGAAGTTAAATTCTGAAGAGATGTGTTTGATGCTGAAGAAAATCATTATATTTAAAGTTGTTCCTTTTCTAGAGCTTTCAGGATAAGTGAAGTTGTTCCTTTATGGAGCTTCTAATAGAGGGAGAAATTTGTGCTTATCTAGAGCTTTCATGAAAATCATGTTTGAGAAGATTGATATTTTTACTGCTGAAATGTTGAATGGTGTGTACATTCCTTTATTATTCATGATGATGAACACAAATTGATGCTATGGGGATTGAGGAGGAGACAATATTTATGTGAAAATAAGATTAATTTAATTTTTCTTCAAAAAGAGTCAAGCCCTCCTCATTCAACATCAGAATTTTTCACATCTAAATCCTACCAACCAAAAGCTACTGAACAAACCTAAAAAGTCCTCATGATAAACATATGTCCTTATCTCACATTGAGTGGTGATGTAGAAATTTATCAATCCTATGGTGACTCTTGTATGAGTTTGGATGAGAAATACATTACTGAAAAAAATGACATTTGTATGATAAGAGAAAATTCAAGTGAGGTAAGGGTTTTGTTCATGGAAGGATAAATGAAGTGGAAATATATTGAATGATATAAATGGATAACTTTAAATAATAGTTTTTTATGAGGCATGATAACTTTTGTTTCTTGGTGTAGATTTTTTGGATCTCAAGGAAATGTGTTTTAAATTTTGTTTGATTTGATATTGAAGTTTAATTGTCACAATTTTTCGAAATAAATGATATGAGGTTTTTCTTGGTAGTGGAAAAGGGTAAGTGTGGAGGAGTTGATAAAACACAATTTTTCTGAATATTTTATTGATAAAAAGTGGAATAATTTCCTCACATTGTGCTAAATATGTGCATTTATGAAATATTTGGTATTAGATCATTCATTTGAAAATTTGATGAAAATTCCAATTTTACACTTTTAAAATGCATTGTAGTATTTCACAAATAAATATTTTAATATGAATTATTTGAACTTAATGTTTTTTAACAGTTTTTTCATTTAATTTGATACAACTTTTATTCAGGACACTAGAGCTAACGAGTGCATTTGGATGGAGTAAATGGGTCATTAAGTCAATGGTGGGCTGGACACGCGAAATTGGTCATCACTTTAGTGTTTGGGCCATATCTTCTAAATCCTTGCATAGATGGAGCCCAAATTTTGAGAGGGGATCAAAAAACCAATTTATCTCAAATTAGAAAACTGGAAGGACAACTAAGTCATGCATTTTGGTAGACAAGAAGGCGGTGTAAGTGGGATTAAAATATTTGGCTGAATCTTCACATTAACACTTGAAACCACTTTTAACCTAGCCTCTCTCCCACGATATAAATATGTATTTTTATCATTTGTAAGAGTTGGGATATGAATTAGGAGATTAAACTCAAAGGATATTTGGTTTCACTCAAATTATCAACCATTTTAAGAGGGTTAGATCTTGAAGTGAGGATCCCCTCATCGAAGCCTTCTTCTTCTTCTTTGTGTTGTAATAATTTCATTTGTATAATAAAATCATTAGTTTTTCTTAAGTTTCTTCTGTTTTTCTTTGTTTTGTTCATTTATCTTCTTCTTGATCTTCCTCTTTGGACTGTAATTAATGATTTGAGACAAGATTGGGTTCTACACTTTCAATCCTTTGCTCATGCAAAACATTTCCACGATGACCACACCGCCCATAGAAGAGTAGTTTTCTTAGTGATTGGTCTATCTTCAACCCTATTAATTTAATTATTTTGAATCATTGAGATACTGTAATTCACTTAATATGATCCATGAATTGAGTTTTTAATTTATATGAAACTGAGTAAACAATTGATCAATTGACACAAAAACATACGAGGTCAAGATTTTGTGTAAATTTTCAGAGCGCGAACTTAATCGGTAATACAAGACCACATGGGATAAGTTTGTAGAGTTAAAATATAATCCCTAAAATCAGTTAATATTCATAACTAGAGTGGATATGTGATATAATTAACCATTCACTATAATCTAACCTTAGAACATCAATCAAAGTAGGGTGCTGCAATTGCGTGTTCCGAAGTTAACTTAGGGTTTAAGTAATTTCATCTTTGGGGTTAAGTTAACTCTCACAGGGGTTTAGGGTAAAAAATTAGGGGATAAAAATTAAGTGGATATTAATTTAAATGATAATTATTAATAATTAAATGAAGTGGTTGAGTTAGATCGATTACGCCTTTTAAAATATTTTCTAAAAAACATCTTCTTATTGCGTCGAATTTCATTTCAAAATTAAAAACAAAAAAACAAATGAAATATTCTTTCAGAAAAATTCTCAGGGATCAAGAAAGCACAAGGGGAGTCAATGTATGATTACTAGGAGCGATTCAAGAAGTTGTGTGCCAGATACCCATATCACGAAATCAGTGAGAAACTCCTTATCCAATACTTATATGAAGGACTCACACCTATGGAGAGAAGCATGGTGGATGTCGTGGCTGGGGGAGCATTAGTGGACAAAACACCAGTAGATGCACATGAGTTGATTGAAAAGATGGCCCAAAACTCCCAACAATTTAGAGATTGTGGTACACCACATGTCAGGGGAGTACATTAGGTAAGTCCTTCTCTTGAGAGTCATCTGATTGATATGATGTCAGAAGAATTGACCACTACGGAGAGGAAAATATCTTTGGCTCAAAAGACATCTCAACCCACTCCTTCAAGGCCTTATAGAATTTTCATTGAGACAATCCACCCAACTAACTATTTCCCCAAACTACAAGAAACCGAAGATTCCATAGCAGTTTTTACTAAGAGACCATATTAGCAACAACAACAACCATATCCCCAAAAGAAGCTTGATTCTTTTTGTCCAACATAAAACCAAGGGTGGAAGGATCAATCATACATGAGGTATGGCTCTGAGAAACAGCAAAGGTACCCTTTTCAGCAAAACTTCCAGCAGCCTCCGCCTTACCAGCTGGGTTTCCAAAAACCCCAAAGGAGATTTGAATCCCAAGCATCAACAAGCCAACAACAAGGGAATCCCAAACCCATGGTAGATTCTAACACTGATGATATTTTTAAGAAATTCGTTCTTAATCAACATAATAAGATAAAGGGTCAAGGTTCAAAGTTGAGGGAATTGGAGACTCCAATGAGCCAGATTTCCACTGCCCTCCATGAACTGGTAAGTAAGAACTCCATAAATCTTCCTTCCCAACCTACTCCAAATCCCAAGGGGAATGTCAATTCCATCACATTGAGAAGTGGAAAGAAAATAACTAATACATCTGCACCTATCGTTCCACCGGGATTCACCTTAACTCCAGAGAAGATCTATTCCACTCCAACTGAGGAGCAATCCAAGGAGAAAGATAATTGTTTGAAAAATATTGATGATGTTCCTCAACAACCCCTTCCATTTCCAAATAGAGTTTTACAAACCAAGAATATGGATGAAGAGATGATGAAAAAAAAAATATTTGGACACATTCAAGCATGTGGAGAACAACATCACTCTACTTGAAGCCATAAAGAAAGTCCCAAGGTAGGCGAAATTATTAAAACAACATTGTACCAATCGAATATGGATCAAGGGAAATGAAAGGATCAATCATGGAAGGAATGTGTCAGCACTCAATACACCAAATCTAGAAATTCCAAAAAGTGCGAGGATCTAGGGACATTCACTATCCTATGCGCCATAGGGGGGTTGCACTTTTCTGATGCTCTTTGTGATTTGGGAGCTTCCATAAATGTGATGAATCACTCTGTATTCTCTTGTTTATAGGTTGGTGAGTTGAAGCTGACAAGAGTAGTGGTGCAGTTGGAATATAGAGATACATAATATCCAGCGGGAGTCATTGAGGATGTAGTTTATTGGGTAAGAGACACAATCTTTCCAGAAAATATCTATGTGCTTAACATGGAGGATGATTAGGTAAGTTCTCATGATCCCATTATCTTAGGTAGAACCTTCCTCAAAAATTCAAAAACTAACATAAATGTCAATGAGGGTACACATTACATGGTGTTTGAAGATGAAGTTGTGATATTTAATGTCATGGAATCTAAGAAGTACCCCTCATAGGACCATTCTGCATTTGTTATCTCTCATTTTGAACTAAAAAATAAAACCCCCATGGAATTTTATTGTTCTATTCTTAGGGATATTATGAGTATTGGTTCTAGTTTAATGTCTAAGTGTACTTACACACCTGTTTCTAATGTACAATACTCTCTTAGATTTGATTTTGAAATGGATTCATATTCTGATTTTGATCATGAGAACTCTGATTATGACATGGCTGTTGAGTATTTTGATTGATTTGATGAACTATTATATGATTTTGATGATGTATATTCTGATATTGATGCTCTTTATTCACATATTTCAGTTCCTTCACTATCTACATCCATACACCACCCCGCCACACTGGAACTCAAGCCATTGACACCAAATCAAAAATACCCACACTTGTTGAGTGGTAAAAGATTAATTGTTATCATTGACAACAATTTCTATTTTGAACATGAATAATTTTTTTTGAATCTTTTGAGGGAGAAAATCAGGGAAATCAGGTGTACCTTAGCTGTCATATTAGGTATTATCCCATCCATTTTCATGCATAGGATTCTTTTGGACGATGGGGCTAAACCGGTTAGGCAGCCACAAAGAATATAGAACCCAAATCTTCTATAAGTTGTGAAAAAAGATGTTGAGAATTTTCTCGAGGCAGGTATAATATTTCCCATTTCAGATTCTCAGTGGGTGAGTCCTATTTAGGTTGTGCATAAAAAAGTGGTGTTACAGTTGTTAAAAATGAGAAATATGAGTTAGTTCTAATGAGGATGCAAAACAGTTGATGCGTATGTATTGATTATAGGAAAATAAATCAGTCCTCTTGCAAGGACCATTTTCCCTCCCATTTATTGATCAAATGATTTAAAGACTAGCTTGGATGACAAATTATTGTTTCTTGGATAAATTTTATGGATATGTTCAGCTTTCTATTGCTCTATAGGATTAAGAGAAGACAACATTCACTTGTTTATTCAATGTGTTTGCCAGCCGAAGGATGCCATTTGGACTTTGCAACGCCCCAGGTACCTTCCAGAGATGCATGGTGAGTATTTTTCTGTATTTTATTGAGATCTACATGGATATATTTATATGTGATTTTACAGTGTATGGATCCTCATTTGATTAATGTCTAAGTAGTTTAGGAAAGGTGTTGAATCATTGTATTGAGAAGAATCTGGTCCTAAACTTTGAAAACTGTCATTTCATGGTAGAGCATGGAATTGTCTTAGGGCATGTAGTGTCAAAACATGGGATAGAGGTTGATAGATCTAAGATAGACATTATTTCATCCTTACCCTATCCTTCATGTGTGTGTGATATTTGATCTTTCATAGGGCATGCAGGATTTTATCTATGCTTCGTCAAAGATTTTAGTAAGATTGCTCTTCCTATGTCATGATTACTTAAAAAGGATTCTGATTTTGTGTTTGATGATTTTTACAGGACTTCCATTAATGATCTAAAGAAGTGTCTTACCACTCCACCTATTATACAGCCCCCACGGTGGGAGATTCCTTTTGAGCTTATGTGTGACGCCTCCAACATCACAGTTAGAGTTGTCTTATCTTAGAGGGTGGATGGATGTTCACATGTGATTTCATATGCATCAAGGACACTAGAGTATACACAATAATATTACACAAACACATAAAAGGGGTTTCTTGCTATCCTATTTACTTTAGATAAATTCCCTACATATTTATTGGGCTCTAAAGTAGTTGTTTTTTCTGACCATACAGCTCTGAGGTACCTCTTTAAGAAGTTATATGCAAAGCCCAGACTTATCATATGGATGATCCTTCTTCAGGAATTTGATATTGAGATAAATCATTAGTAGGGGTCAGAAAAATTAGTTGCAGACCACATGAGTAGGATTACTCACACACTAGAGGATGAAACCTTGGACCAGGTACCACTTCGGGACACTTTCCCCGATGATCATCTTTATTCCATTTCAGGTACGTATCCTTAGTATGATGATTTAGTGAAGAAACTTATGGCCTCTAAAATTCCTACAAATTTAAAGAAACATCAAGTCAAAAAATTAAAGAGTGAGTCTAGATTTTATGTGTGGGATGATCCCTACTTATAGTGCATGTGTAGTGACCATGATATTAGGAAGTGTGTTCTAGATCATGAGTTTGAGTCTCTTTAGAAATTCTATCATACACTTGATAGTGGTGGGCACTTTGGGCCCCAATGCACAGTTAGGAATGTTTTGGACTCTGGATTGTATTGGCCTAGTTTATTCCATGGTGCTCATGTGTTTTGTAAGTCGTGCTCAAGTTTCCAACAAACTAGTAATATTTCTAGGAGACATGATATACCCCAACTACCCATATTATTCTATAAGATTTTTGATGTATGGGGAATTGATTTTATGTGTCCTTTTCCTAGTTCATTTGGGTTTTTGTATATTTTGGTTACTGTTTATTATGTGAGAAAATGGGTGAAGGAAAAGGCCACCATGACTGATGATTATCATGTTGTAGTGGACTTTGTCAAGACACAAGTTATTTTCAGGTTTGGAGCACTGAAGGCCATAATTAGTGACCAAGGGACACACTTCTATAATCAGAATTGTTCTTCCCTCCTTCGGAAGTATGTGGTGATACAAAAAACATCAACAGCAAACCACCCCCAAACTAATAGACAAGATGAGGTTTCAAATTGTTAGTTGAAATAAATTTTAGAGAAAACAGTGCATCCAAATAGGAAGGATTGGAGCAAGTGCTTGGATGATGAATTGTGGGATTATAGGACATAAAACAAGACACCCGTTGGTATGTCCCCATTTTGGATTTTTTTTGTGAAAGTGTGTCATCTCCTCATGGAACATGAGCATTGGGATTATTGGGCTATAAAGAAATGAAACATGGATTTGGCTTAAGCTGGAATCCAATGGAAGCTGAAAATTCAAGAGCTTGAGGAGATTCGATTGTCTTCATATGAGAACTCAAGGCTCTATAAGGCAAGGTCAAAAGAAACTCATGATTGAATCATCCAATGAAGGGAGTTTCATGTTGGTGAGATTTTTTTTTCTCTACAGTTCACGACTAAAGCTGATGCCTAGTAATTTGTGTTCCAGATGGTTATATCCTTATATTGTATTTTTTTTATTTCCTTATGGTGCAGTGTAGATCAAAAAAGAGGACATTGGAAGGATATTTATAGTCAAAGGGAAATTTTTTAAGAAATAAATTGAGGGACTTCCTACTGATGCAGTAGATTTCATCAAACTGCATGACCCCATCGTCACTTAAGCATATCAAGCTGTTCCTAAACATTTCACTTATTTATTCTTTTTTCCTATTTAAAATTATAAATTTCATGTGAATATATTATATCATGGGATCACATTGAGGATAATGCAATATTTTAAGTGTGGGGGAGGGAACCTTTTAGTTTAGTAATTTCAATTGTTTTCCAGTTTTTCAATGATTTACAAAAAAATTGTGTGTTTTTTAAATTTTGAGTGTTTATTTTTCAATTTTTTTGTGTTTTTAAAACTTTTGAGATAAAAATATTCTCATCACCATTTGGAAATTAAAATTAATAAGTGAAACAATTAATCCCATGAAACCGAGCTTAAATGAATGCTGAAAATAACTTTTTTTCAAGTTCAAATCTTTATTAATTTCATTAAAAGTACTCTAAATTTTAAATCTCATGTCACATATCACTATCTTTATATTTGAAATCACTTTCTTGTGAGGATTTTGAACCCTTCTTTTCATATTATTTACATTTAAATCATTTCTTGGGAGAACCAAACCATGCTTGATTTTACCAGAATTTGATTTATTCCTATCAAAACTTGAGGGTTTGAGGTACTTATGTTTAAATGATTGAGGCACTTGATTGGTATTAAAACCCATATTTCAAATAATCCTTTTTATAATGGCCTAACTTGAACATTTAATCCTTGTATCCCTTAGAATCTATGAACATCCTATTAGGTTAGCCACATTACAAGACAATTTTTCCTATCCAACCAACTCTTGATGGGAAATTTAATAATCTAGTTGAACTTAAGTGTGGGGGAAACTGTCTTTTGTCATTCTATCAAATTCTATGATACTTTGGGTGGGAAGTTAAATTCTGAAGATATGTTTCTACTATTTAATAAAATCATTATATTGAAAGATTTACCTTTTCTGAAGCTTTCATGATAAGTGAAGCTGTGCCTTTATAGAGCTTCTAATTTAGGGAGAAATTTGTGCCTATCTGGAGCTTTCAAAAAAATATTGTTTGAGAAGATTTACATTTTTAATGCTGAAATGTTGAATGGTGTGCACACTACATTATTATTAATGATGATGAACATGAATTTATTCTATGGGTATTGAGGAGGAGACCATATTTAAGTGGAAATTAGATTGATGTAATTTTTCTTCAAAAAGAGTCAAGCCCTCCTCATTCATCCTCATAATTTTTTACATTTAAATCCTACCAATCGAAAGCCACAAAACAACCATGAAAAGTCCTCATGATAAAAATATGTCCTTAACTCACATAGAGTGGAGATGTAGGAATTTATAAAGTCTATGGTGACCCTTTTATGAGTTTGGATGAGAAAGACACTGCTGAAAAATTGACATTTGGGTGATAAAAGAAAATTCAAGTGAAGTAAATGTTTTGTACATGGGAGGATAAATGAAGTTCAAATATATTGAATGATATAAATGGAGAACTTTAAATAATAGTTTTTTATGAGGCATGATAAATTTTGTTTCTTTGTATGGAATTGTTTGATCTCAAGGATATGTGTTTTAAAATTTGTTTTGATTTGGTATTGATGTTTACTTGTCATAAGTTTTTGGAATAAATGATATGAGGTTTTTCCCAAGAGTAAAAAAGGGTAAGTGTGGGGAAGATGATAAAACAAATTTTTTTTGAATATTTTATTGATAATAAATGACATAATTTCCTCAAATTGTGCTAAATATGTTCATTTATGAAATATTTGTGATTAGATCATTCATTTTAAAATTTGATGAAAATTCCAGTTTTACAATTTTAAAACGCATTGTAGTATTTCGCATATAAATATTTTAATATAACCTATTTGAACCTATAATTTTGTAACAGTGTTCATAATTAAATTTTATAAAACTTTAATTCTAGACACTAGATCTAAAGAGTGCATTTGGATGGAGTAAATGGGCCATTAAGTCAATGGTGGGCTGGACATGTGAGATTGGACATCACTTTAGTGTTTTGGTCATATAGTCTACATACTTGCATGGATGGAGCCCAAATTTTGAGAGGGGATAGAAAAACCAATTTCGCACATAGTATCATTCAAAAAGGACAACTAATTCAATTTATTTGGTAGTCAAGAAGGTGATTTAAGTGGGAATAAAATATATGGAAGAATGTTCTCATTCACAATTGAAACCACTTTTAACCTAGCCTCCACTACACTTTATAAATATGTGTTTTTCCAATTTTTATGGGTTGGGATGTGAATTAGGAGAATTAAGGTAGATGATATTTTGTTTCACTCAAATTATCCAACCATTGTAAGAGGGGTATCTCTTGAAGTGAGGATCCCTTAACCGAAGCCTTCTTCTTCTTCCTCGTGTTGTAATACTTTCATTTGTGTAATAAACTCCTTAGTTCTTCTTTAATTTCTTCTTTTTACCTATATTTTGTTTATTTATATTCCCCTTAATATTCCTCTTTGGTTTAGAATTTAATATTGGGGATGAGATTAGGTTCTACCCTTTCAATCCATTGCTAATGCAAAACGTCTCCACAATGACCAGACTGTTCATGGAAGAGTAGTTTTCTTAGTGATCGATCTATCTTCTACCCTCTTCATATAATTATTTTGAATCATTGAGATATTTTAATTCACATAATATGATCCATGAATTGAGTTTTTAATTTGTATAAAACTAAGTAAACAATTGATCAATTGACACAAAAACACGCGAGCTCGAGATTTTGTGTAAATTGTGAGAGCGTGAACTTAATCGGTAATACAAGACCACACGGGATAAGTTTCTAGAGTTAAAATATAATCCATAAACTCAATTAATTATCCTTTAATGATTGGATATGTTCCCTAATTAACCACTGACCATAATATAACCTTATAACATCAATCAAAACAGGGTGCTACAATTGCGTGTTCTGAAGCTAGCCTAGGGTTTAAGTAATTTCATCTTTGTGGTTAAGTAAACTCTCGTAGGGTTTGAGGGTTAACAAATTAAGGGATCATAATTAAGTGGATTTTAATTTAAATTACAATTATTAATAATTAAATTAAGAGTTATAGTTAGATCAATTATGCCTTTTAAAATATTTTCTAAAAAACATCTTCTTTTTGTGTCAAATTTCTTTTCAAAATTAAAAAAAAAGAAATCTTCTTCCAGAAAAATTATTCTAATTTTATAAAAGATAAAAAAACCCCATAATTTTAATTAGTGTTTTTATTCTATTTTATTTTATTTTTATAATACCTTTAAGAAGTTTTTTTCATTTACTTCCTCTTTTGAGAGACGACCTTGGTCAGCCACACCGCTGCACAAAAGTAACCCGAAATCGAACATCATTTGAAAGCACCCATAACCACACATTTCAATGATATGTCTTTTTTTTATATAAATTAATAATAATAAATAACTAAAAATACATTAATAAGATCATTTATATAAGAAATATTATAAAAGTTTACATTGTAGTATGAAATATTTGGGATTAGATCATTCATTTGAAAATTTGATGAAAATTCTAGTTTTCCCCATTTAAAATGAATTAGTATTTCTCACATAAATATTTTAATATTAATTATTTGAACTTAATTTTTTGTAACAGTTTTCCTAAATTAAATTTATACAACTTTTATTCATGACAGTAGAGCTAACAGGTGCATTTGGATGGAGTAAATGGGTCATAAATCAATGGTGGGATGGACATGTGAGATTGGAAATCACTTTAGTGTTGGGGCCATATCTTCTACATACGTGCATGGATGGAACCCAAAGTTGGAGAGGGGATCGATTTTTTTTTTTATCAAAAACTATAAATATGGAAGTACAACTAATTCACACGTTTTGGTAGTCAAAAGGCAGTGTAAGAGGGATTAAAATATTTCACAGAATCTTCTCATTCACACTTAAAACCACTTTTAAAATAGCATCTAACCCACTCTATAAATATGTATTTTTCTCATTTTTAAGAGTTGGTACATGAATTAGGAGATTAAAGTTAGAGGATATTTGGTTTCACTCAAATTCTCCAACCATTATAAGAGGGGTAGCTCTTGAAGCAAGGATCCCCTCATTGAAGCCTTCTGCTTCTTCCTCGTGTTGTAATACTTTCGTTTGTGTAATAAAGTCCTTATTTATTACTTAATTTCTTCTGTTTTAATTTGTTTTGTTCATTTAAATTACTATTTATCTTCATATTTAGACTGTAAATCAAGATTTTAGATGATATTGGGTTCGACGCTTTGAATCCTTTGCCCATACAAAACATCTCCACGATGACAACACCGCCCATGGAAGAGTAGTTTTCTTAGTGATCAGTCTATCGTCAACCATCTTCATTTAATTATTTTGAAGCATTGGGCTACTATAATTAACTTAATATTATCCATGAATTGAGTTTTTAATTTATATAAAACTAATCAAACAATTTATCAATTGACACAAAAACACACGAGGTTGAGATTTTGTGTAAATTTTAATAGAGAAAACTTAATCGGCAATACAAGACCACATGGGATATGTTTTTAGAGTTCAAATATAATCCATAAACTCAATTAATATTCATTTACAAAGTGGATATGTTCTCTAATTAAACACTAACCATAATCTAACCTTAGAACATCAATCAAAGGAGGGTGCTGCGATTGCATGTTCTGAAGCTAGATTAAGGTTTAAGTAATTTCATCTTTGTGGTTAAGTTAACTTCAATAGGGTTAGAGGGTTTAAAAACTAGGGGATAATAATTAAGTGGATATTAAATTAAATGATAATTATTTATAATTAAATAAAGAAGTATATTTAGATCGATTACACCTTTTAAAATATTTTCTAAAAAAACATCTTCTTATTTCGTCAAATTTCATTTCAATTTTTTTTAAAAAAACATCTTCTAGAAAAATTCTTGGGGATCACGCAAGCACAAGGGGAGTCAATGTATGATTACTAGGAGTGATTCAAGTAGTTGTGTACAAACTGCCCTCATCACCAAATCAGTGAGCAAATCCTCATCCAATACTTCTATGAAGGACTCACATCGATGGAGAGAAGCATGGTGGATGTCGTGGCTAGAGGAGAATTAGTGGACAAAACACCAGTAGCTCCACCTGATTTGATTGACAAGATGGCCCAAAACTCCAAACAATTTGGATATTGTGGTACACCACATGTCAGGGGAGTATATTAGGTAAGTCCTTCTCTTGAGATTCATCTAATTGATACGATGTTAGAATAATTGACCACTATTGTGAGGAAAATTTCTTTGGATCAAAAGAAATCTCAACCCACTCCTTCAAGGCCTTGTGGAATTTTCATTGAGACAAACCACCCAATTGACTGTTTCCACCAAACTACAAGAAACAAGATATTGTGCTACAGTGTTTCCTGGGAGACCATATCAACAACAACGACAACCATATCCCCAAAAGAAGCTTGATTCTTTTTCTCCAACATACAAACAAGGGTGGAAGGATGTTGACGCTCCTTTTTCATCACATTGTCTAAAGGAATGGAAAGGGAAATGAATTAAAACAAATTGATACAGCCTTTGAAGAAAACATAAAAAATCGACAAAGGCATGAACAAGGCTTCAAATGCACATGTACCGCGCAAGTTCCCTCACTGTCGCGCAAGTATACTTGCACACCGCCTAATGGTCGCGCAAGTGACTTGAACACCCTCTTTGAAAACCGCCCGGGTTCCTCTCCAGCCTATAAATACCCCCGGTGGGCCCCCCATTTTGTGGGGAATGTTTCCAGAATTCGGATACAAAGCTCTGAACACCCAAGTCTCTCCTTCAAGTCTTCCGAACACTTCTAAGGTAATTCTTTACCTAGAATGTAAGGTCTAAACAAGAGGAATAAGGTCTAAGTGTTAGAATTCACTAACACTTGCACGCCTAAGTGTTTTACCCTTAATGGAAATGGACACACTTGCGCGCCTCCTTACATAC
The DNA here is from genome assembly GCA_963277665.1 of Viscum album. Lineage (NCBI taxonomy): Eukaryota > Viridiplantae > Streptophyta > Magnoliopsida > Santalales > Viscaceae > Viscum > Viscum album. The sequence continues at coordinate 25,962 of CAUJRU010000578.1, forward strand.
TCATTGAAACTTTCACGCCACTCTTCTGGAAGTACCTCAGGATGATTCTAAAGGCTTTGGTCAAGAATCGCCCAATTATAACCCTACTGGTTAATAGTCGTGCAAGTACCCATGTGTCGCGCAGGTATACCTGCGTGACCAAGACTTGCGCGCCCATGCAGTACCTGCGCGCCTACCAGGACTTGCACACCCTTTTATTTTTGGGTGCCCTTCCTGCCCATTTAACCCCTCTTATGCCATTCCACCTCTCCTATTCAAGATTCAATCTTCAAGATACTCTTCAAAGCCATTTATGGCATGTTTTATGGATTGACTTCCTTATTTGAAAGGAGTTCCGTGGAACATCTCTCAAAACCTAGTGATTTAAAAATCTTTATGACAATAAAGTTGGAGATTTCATTCATTCAACCTCATCCTTTAAGATGAGAGAACCCTAATCTGGGCCTCCTTTTCAGGAGTAAGCCCCAGTCATAATTTCCCTTAACCCGGGACTCCTTTTCAGGAGTAAGCCACAATCCAAGTTCTCTTAATTTGGGCATCCTCCTTAAGAGTAATCCCCAATCCAAATTCTCATTAATTTGGGCATCCTCCTTAGAAGTAAGCCCCAATCTAAATTCTCATTAAATTGGGTATCCTCCTTAGGAGTAAGCCCCAATCCAAATTCTCATTAATTTGGGCATACTCCTTAGGAGTAAGCCCCAAGTCCTCATTAATTTGGGCTTCCTTTTTAGGAGTAAGCCCTAGTCTAAGTCCCTTAATTTGGGCTTCCTTTTAAGGAGTAATCCACAGTTTCAAATATGGGCATCCTCCTTAGGAGTAAGCCCCAAGTCCCTTAATTTTCAAATCCCTTTAACCTGGTTCTTCTTCTCAGGAGTAAGCCCCAGCCTTAATTTCTTTTAACCAGTCTTAATTTACTTTTGATCTGGGTTTCCTTCTTAGGAGTAAAACCCAATCACGAGTCCTATCCTAATTTGGGCATCTTCCTCAGGAGTAAGCCCCAAGTTAGAGTACCCAAATCTCCATGAAGTATGTATACCATTATGGACATTTTTCCTGGATTTCTTCCCGGAAGTAAATCTTAATCCTCATCTATTTTGGGCAGTCATACATACATAATCCCCACATCATTGCATATTTCATGGAACAATTGTCTGGTTTCACCAATACCACTTGTTTCTCACACCGAGAATGACTCACGTGAGCTTAGAGTGTAAAATTAATCACGAAATCTTTCTTTGAGCCATCAATCATGCATAAACATCATACTCCCTTACTTGAACTACGTGGGTTCTGATTCCTTTTCCAAAACAAAGGATACGTAGGTAGCCCATCAGCGGGTACTATCCCAACTCTGAAATAATCAATGTCCTTCTGAATGACAATAAACTTCAAGTGCCCCACTGAGTGGCTTTAAAACCAGTATGGTTATCATAATGACCAAGAGACTTTTATGTATTGAAGGATACTATTGACTAAGAATCTCTAATAAATACAAATGATTCTCTATCGATGAAGAACCTTGAACACATATAAAATATTCTCTAAATTTCCTACATATCAATCATTGATTGTTAGATCTAAAGGAAAGCTCATTTTGTACTTGGTAATGTAATAAGGATTCACAAACATAACTTAAATCTATAAAGAGAGTCCTGAAGTAGACAATAATTCCCCTCAAAAAGGTGTGATGAGTCTGACCTCTCATCCTCTCGACCAATGCAAATTCCTAAGCCTCATCGGTCCACAAATAATGAGCACCTACCTTTGGAAAGTAGGTCCAAATGGATATAGAATCATTGGATGTTTTCGGTTCTATGAACAAACCCGTTATAAACCGATTGGAATGTTTGAAACTTCAATCAATGAGGTCATCCCTAATTCCAGAGGAAATAAAAAATGGTGAACCCGACGTGAATCCTTAACCAAGTTAAAATGATGCTTTGATTATTTATTTGGACCCTATTTAAAACTCAATGAGAGGGCCAACAAAAAAATCAATAACATATTTTTTTCATCTAAAAGATGTAGTGGATGGACTTATCTTGATTATATCTGTTATATCAAAAAGGCACTCTTTTCCAAGATCTTCTGCATTACAAAAATGGATTCTCTCAAGTTTACACCCGTGAATACGTCTGTCGTGAAAACCTATGCTGCGAATGCCACTGCTACTTCTCCTGCTGGATCGTCGTCCACTCTGAGGATGAAATCACCTACTCAATGTCTTCAACGCTGGGTATCGAATGCTCTGGTTAAGGAATACCGTCAACACGGTACCATTACAACTCTGGAGGCTTCTGGAAAAGCTCTCCAAGTGAACAATTCACCATGGTCGTCTGGACAACGACGACCAGTGATCAAGAAGTAGGCGGTGCTAACCACCGTCTCCAACCATTTCGGGTCATTATCCTTGGAACGTAATTACCTTTACCTCCCATATTCTGGGGAGGTGAATGAGCAGGTCCCTCAGGGCCTTAATTCAAGGAGACATGATTTCTTCCCAAGTGCTCCTATCACCAATCGCCGCCAGACTCGTGTGGCAGTGCGCCCTCAACATGATGAGGGCATCGACTCCAGGAATTCGGCTTAGGTTCCTTGAACCCGAGTAGGAAAGAAGAACCACCAAAGGTGAAATCCGGTCAACAGTGAGCATGTTCTCATCTCTTCCATCTCTGGAGAAGTCCACCAACCTAACTTGGTGGCAAGCAACGAGTGGGCACACACACCCATCCATTTTAATTCAGTTGTCCAGCAGACTCATCTGGAAGCATCACACCAATCCCGCCAGACAATTCCGGTGAAGTACTATAGGTAGGAACATACACCTATCTATATGTCATCAGCTAGTCAGTAGGGTCGTCTGACTACATATGATGGAGCTCGTTAACCATGTTCGACGAAGTGTAATCAGCAGACACATACACCTACCAGTATTGATCAAGCTTACCAATAGTCTCGTTTGGTATCACTCGGAGAAGTCAGTAGGAAAGATCCAACGACAAGCAAGAGGAAGACTCAACTCTTCCCCCACACCTGAGTACTGTCAGGATTCACTGACAGGAAAAGGAGGACAGGAGCATGCACATACACCTACTCCAAGAATGGAATGGACATATATCCTCGTTTCGACTACTGAAGTCACCAAGAATATTCTATCAATGGTTAAAGTGCAGAAGAAAATCGCTGCTCATATTCTAGATGCCTACCAGGATATTATAACAGCTTCAGCAGCATCTCAGGGAAAGACACATAAATCTATCCCTACCAGTGGAGTGACAAATCAACAGTTCACTCCGGAACAGAAACACACATCTATTCCAGTCCAAGAGGGTTGTGGGACATACCCCCCCATATCATAAGAACAACCACGTTAGGAACATACACCTATTTTAAGCAGAGATAATCAGCCTAACCTGATCATTTATCCTGATCAGGCACACACACCTGCCAAATTGATTATGAAGGCATCTAAGAAGAAGACCTGCCCAACACAATCAAGAAATCAAGGGCCAATCTGTAACAAGGCCTTACTCGATGCTGGAGTTCTTGATGCACTCAGAAAACTATCTATTGCAACTCAAGATTCTTCTCTCTCAGTTCCCAATAGTCGGGACATTAATTCTGAAGGTCTGCAGCAGACACTTCCTCATGAAGGATTGCTTCATGACAATTCAGTTGATCTCAAAGTTTCATCTTCAGATGAGAGCCAAAATAACCCTCTGTTTGGTCAGAAGATCAAGGAGAAAAATGTTTCATCTTTTTCTGTAACCCACCATGGTGGTCCTCCCCATGATGATGAATTTCTCTACGAAAGTACTCTCCATAGTAGTGATGCACATTGCTTGGAAAATTCTCCAATAGATAATGTAGTGATGAGAAATCCCTCTTATCTTGAGGCACTTGCAAAAGTAAAGACAATCATGTCTAATGCTTTACCATCAACAAGTGAAATAATTTCTCAACAAGAAGATAACCTAGGGTGTAGGTCATTCTCCGAACCACCCCTAAGTCATGAATCTTCTAGTTTGATCAGTGATTTCTCTACCAGTCTTGTTGAATCCGATAAAGCAACAAGTAAGCACCAACTTTGGTCTAATCAGGTAGAAGAATCTTCATTGAATGATAAAGAGGAAGTACTGAACATGAGAAAACAACTAGCAAAAGGTGAAGTGCCATTCATGTTTTGGCCTCTGGCTGACTCTCAGTATGACATTCTAGTGATGTTGACGGAAGATGGAATTCATGATATTCGTCTCAACATATGGAAAACTCTTTGTCAGTTGAAAAAGAAAGTATTATCTTATGATGAATATGAAAATCATGTTAAGATAATAGAAGGGTTACAACGCCAAATTGACTTGGCATCTCTATCAGTCTCTCGATATCTGAAGGCTGAAAAGTAATAGAGAGCCCTTCAACGTTCATACATTGGAGCATTAAGAAGATTGAGCCAGTTAATTACCAATGCCCCATTTGGTATTCATGTCAGAGGATGGGGTGTTCATGGAGCACTGCATTTCACTGTGCTCTCCAGTCAGCAAAGCCCGCCGAAAATGGTCTCATGCAATGTTATTTCCCGTGGCCGGCCACAATCAATGGATTTTGTTTGTAATCAAAAGCTTTCTCAAGAACAAGCTTCAACTAGTTCCTCTGAAAATCAAGAATACAGAGAACAAGTTGTTTAATTACTTCTGCATCAAGCAAACGAGAATATTGAGCAGGCCTCTCATATAGAGAAAGCACATCACCAAGTGACAGAAGTGTCAGAAATCATCCAACGGTCTTTTGAGCCGGGGGATAAAAGTGGATGTCAATTTATGCATCTATTTAATTTCCGGAATAAGGTCCACAAGATCAGGAGAGATTTTAAGAAAGTCTCAGACATATCATGTCAAGAGCCACCCCAGTTTTCCGGACTGGGGACTCTTTTAAACCAACCCTCAGAATCAACAAATAGGATTCAAGGAGTTGAGCAAAGACAGTAGGAACAACCCCAGTTCACTAGAATAGGGACTTTTTCAAATCATCAAGCCCCTCCTCAGTGAAAGTTGGTCTTCTCTCGATTGGGGAAGAATCCTCAAGAGGAACAATGATCCAAATTATCAAGAGATTCCCTCCAAATTACGGTTCGTCAAGAAGTTACTGAGGGATCATGTTAACAAAAGGCAATGTCTCATCAAAGACATGGAAGAAGAAAATATCATAGAAATGCTGATAGAAGGGATGTGATGCATTATGCATCAATCAATGTCATCAATGCCATTGTTGCTGATCCCCCAGATGAGGCTTACTCAGGGGACTTAGATGAAGAGGTTCATGCTCAAGAAGTTGTATCCACAGACACAAATGAAGAAGGTGTGCGTACACGAAATCAAAGGATTACCCAGAATCTAGGTAATCCTTCAAGTAACCCACTTCCCCCTCTCTGAAATGAATCTAATAAGGGGAAAGGAAAGAATCAGGTTACATACCCTTCCTCTGGAGAAGGCCAATCACTCTCACTAGAGAAAATATTTGCACAACAGGAGGAATAAATGAAGGAATTAAGGAGGTTGAATACAGAACTTATTCAAATTAGTCTTCCTCCAAAGCATGCTGGAGTTAGTCAGCCAAGGTAATTTGTTCTGGCTACTGAGATAGATCAAGAATATCCTCCTCTATCAGTACAACCTCACAGGTCTAATCCTACGGTTCAAGTGCAACAACAATTGGCGGTGCTACCATCAGTTGCAGTACCAGCCACCACATCTGTACCAGCTCCAGTCATTGCACATGTTAAGGTCCAAGTTCAACCAGATGTTTCTCAAAAGTTAATAACTACCATTGAGTCATTAACAGATCTATTAGATACAATGGAAGGAAAGCGTTCTCAAATTCAACCAGAAAAGAAAGCTTACCCTAAATGGGTAGATTCAATCCCTCCCACATCAAGTTTTGGGAACCCTTTATTCCCTATTTTCAATGGATCAGGTGATCCTGAACAGAATTTGATGCATTACATGTCTTGTTGCGATCCTATGATGGGAACTCCAGAATATTAAGAAGCAGTGAAACTCAGATGCTTCGTGCGAACCTTGCAAGGACTAGCTTTTGTCTGGTACACAATCATTAAATCCCGGTCAATTACCAGATGAGAGGATCTTCGTCAAATATTCCATCTCCAATTCAGCTCAATGTTACCAAAGACAACAGTTTTTGATCTTACAAACTGTAAGAAAAGGGAGAATGAAAGGGTCTCAGATTTCATTTCTCGCTAGAAGAGATTAACATATTCCCTAAGCTTAGTTTTCCCTCAAGAAGAACTATTTCCAATCTGTGTGGAAAATCTGCGTGACGAATTACGCACGTCGTTGATCCCTGTGAAATACATAGGAGGGTTTCGAGACCTTACTTCAATCGCTCAATAGATTGAATATTCTCTTATAAAGACTAAGGATAAGGCTCGTATAATTCCATCAGCTCGAGGAAGGAGAATGGGTAAAGCAGAGACTGCTACAATTATGCTTAAACAAGAACCTGTACTCGCTTCTACTTTAAGGCCTTCATCTTCTCGAAGGGCTCCACCTCCTAAGCATCAACAACAGAGGCCATTTCATCAAGATGATAAAAGAGATCAAAGACGGAAACAATTTGAGGATCTGAAAAGTAAAAAATACTATTTCCAAAATGAACAAGTTCCTGGGCTACTTCATTTTGGTTTGGAAAATAATCTAGTTCAATTGCCAAGGCCCAAGAGGCCGAATAAGGAAGGAGATGAAGACCGTCCCAATTATTTCCCATTTCATCAGATGTTTGGGCATCCCATCTAGGAGTGTCTTATCTTCAAAGACCTCCTATAAAATATGGTCAACTCGGGACAAGTCAAACTAAAAGGCTCTTTAGCCCAGGTAGCATGTGTTACTGCTACAGATCCAGAGGAGGAGGGTGAGTGGCAAGAAGTCAAGAACAAAAATGTGCAAAAATATGATGATTGGATGGTCATAAAAACGATCAACTGAACTCATTCCATTTTGATAACGCAATTGAAGAAACAAATTATGCCTTCTTCCATGAATGCCGCAGTAAAACCCTCTTCATCAGAGGGAAAATCCTCAAAGAAATGGCAAGATTCAAAGAAATAAAAAGAATCAGAAGAAGATGAGTATGTGTCAAATCCTAAGTTGTCTTTGACTCTGGAAGACTTCATGCCATCTACTTCAAATTCACGGGCATCGCCCCACCAAACAGCACAACCTAAACAGGCTAATTAGGAAGATTCTTCATCGAATGAAGAATTGATCTTCAGTTCTATTAATATGATTCAATTAACAGATCCATATGCCAGTCGCAGTTTTGATTTTGATGAGCTCGAATTCCCTATATCAAATAGAGGAATCAGAGGAAGTTACAGAGGCTCAGGATACAGGGGAAGACATGGATCTTCTAGAGGACACTATTCCAATTCTACCCCTTCTAGAACTGTGTATGCGGCGGAAATTCGTGGTAGATCCCTTCAACGAGCTCAATAGGAACAAGAAAGTTCTTCCACACAAGGTAGACTCAATCCTGACACAATTATTATGGAAGATCGGTTGAAGGTTACATCTTCTTCATCTCAGCAAGTAAATAGACCTAATCAGTCTAATATTCCAAAGCCAAGAGTATTACCAACTCCTATCTCAGTACAAGATTCATCAAATTCCAAAGCATCAACTTCCAAGGAACCTGCTAAACCACATGTTCCTATTGGGAAACGCAGACCTCTGGATCAAAAGTATGATATATTGAAACACCTGGCCCAATTACTAGCCACGTTATCAATTCTGGATGACTTAAATTTATCAAAGGATATTCAGGAGGTGCTCATCGAGGCTTTTTCAAGTCCTCAGGAGTTTGAGACTGAAATTGCTGCAGCTGAAGTCTACCATGTAGAGAATAATCCTGCAGAATGCCATGAAGTAATATCTTTTACTGATGAAGATGAAGATGATGTCGTTCATGGACATATTATACCTTTATACTTATCTGGAAAGGTCAATGGTGTAGACGTCCGAAGAGTTTTCATTGATAATGGTTCAACAGTTAACCTCATGCCCATTCTTACACTTTGTCGATTGGGCCTCACAGAATCTGATTTATCTCCTTCTACTTTGATGTTACAAGGATATGATAAAAATTAACAATAACCACTAGGCGAGATTACACTCAGAACTCAGTTTGGAGATCTTGTATCCAATTCAGATTTCATGGTTGTTGATCAAGACTCAGCCTTCAACATCTTTCTTGGTAGACCCTGACTACATCGGCATGCGGCTATCCCTTCGTCATACCATCAATGTCTCAAATATTGTTTCGACGGTCAAATTGGGACATTGTATGGTGATAAATCCTCATTCAAGACATTTGAATCTCAATACATTGAGGCAGAATTCTATCACATAAAGGGAAAATACAAATCCGCAACAAGGGAGATTACCAAAGTTAATGCTCCATATGGTTTGGAAAAGATTCCAGTAAACCCATTTTCACATGTGATTATAGATTATGTGTTTCCTATCAGTAAAATTGACACGATAGACCCAAATCAAAATACTCTTATGGAAAGATTCATAATGTCAATTACGACAATCGATCCAGACAACATGGGAGAAAGTGGTGATCCACTAGGCAATGATGAAATCTCAAATGAAGATGTCTTCATTTCATCTACTGAAATCCAGCAAGTCTATACTTCTCCAACAGGTTCAGGAAAGTTATAGCAATTTCAGAGGTAAACAATGATGTCAATTCTCAATCCATCATCTCCTCTTTGTTACCCAAAGAAGACCCTTCGTCATCAATCGGGTCGGAAATGGAAGCTTCTTCTTCAAGATGTAAAATTTTTGACACCTCTTCTGATCATGAAAATTATAATTCATCATCTAATATGCAAGTAGAAATGGAAGAAATAACACATGCTGAAGAAGAATAGGAAGAACTCAGGGATACTCCTCCAGCATTTGAAGAGGGTATCTCTACCACCATGGATGAACTCAGAGAAATAAATTTGGGTACAAAAGAATATCCACACCCCACTTTAATTTGTGCGGCCATGACTATTGAAGAGAAAGAGATGTATATTTCTTTTTTAAAGAAAAATCAAGATATATTTTCTTGGAACTATATAGAGATGCCAGGGCTTGATCCTAATGTTGCTACTCATCGTTTGGGTTTACCAGAAGAACATTGAGGATTCAAACATACTGCTAGAAGAACACACCCAACCTATGCTTCCAAAATTGAATCTAAAGTGGATAATCTCATCAAAGATAACTTTGTCATAGAAGTTTAATATCACAAGTGGTTGGCTAATATTGTCCCAGTGAAAAAGAAGAATGGGAAAATTAGAGTTTGCATTGATTTCAGAGATCTTAATCGGCATTGTCCTAAGGATGATTTTCCAGTTCCGATTACAGAACTCCTAATTGATGAAACAGCTGGCTATGAAGCACTTTCCTTCATGGATGGATATTATGGATATAATCAAATCCGGATGGCTCCATAATATGAAGAATCTATATCCTTCATAGCCCCTCAGGGTGTGTTTTGCTATCGGGTAATGCCCTTTGGCCTAAAGAATGCCGGTGCAACATATCAGCGTGCCATGCATCGTATCTTCAAACCCTTTTTGGGAAAGTTTGTTGAATTTTATGTGGAAGATTTGGTGGTTAAATCCAAACAACATTCTAATCACTTGGATGATTTGGAAGTCATATTCCATAAGCTTCGACAACATAATTTGAAGATGAACCCCTTAAAATGTGCTTTTGGGGTAACCTCAAGAAAATTTCTCGGCTTTGTTGTACGCCATCGTGGTATTGAAGTCTATCCTAAGAAGAAAAAGTCAATCCTTGGTATGTCACCTCCTCGAAATTGAAAATAATTGAGAGTACTTCAAGGAAACTTAGCCTATATTCGGCGTTTCATCGCCAATTTGGCAGGCAAAAGCTTACCCTTCACCAAATTGATGAAGAAGGGAGTCACTTAACAGTGGATTGAAGAATGCCAAGAATCATTCGATATTCTCAAGAAGTATCTATTGAGTTCACTAGTGTTAATGCCACCTATTGAAGGAAGACCACTTATCCTCTATGTGACAGCTCTAGAGTGATCATTGGGTTCCTTTCTTGCTCAAAAGAATGATGCTAAGAATGAAAACAGACTCTACTATCTCAGTCAGACTATGCTTGAAGTAGAAACCTGATACTCAAATATTGAGAAGTGCTGCCTAGCATTAATCTTTACAGTTCAGAAATTGAGACACTACCTGCAACATCACGAGGTCCAATTGGTATCTCGCAATAACCCACTCAAATTCATCCTTAGTTGTCCAATGCTTACAGGACGTCTGGCAAGGTGGGCAATTATCTTGTAGCAGTTTGACATTCAGTATGTGTATCAAAAGGCAATAAAGGGCCAAGATCTGACTGATTTCCTTGCTGGACACCCTTCAGTGGAAGACACATCTACAGATATTGAACTCTCTGATGAATAAGTCTTTTCTATTCAAGAAAGTCTTCAAACATGTGAAATGTACTTTGATGGTGCTTCCAGAAGTCCAACAGGGAAGAAAATGGAAAATCCTAAATTCCAAAAAGTTAGCTTAGGAGTTGTACTCATTTCTCCAGAAAAGGAAGTGTTAGCTTATTCCTTCTCATTGTTGGGAGGTGGTACAAATAATGAAGCAGAATACCAAGCTCTCATCGCAGGCTTGGAGTTGGCACTTCAAGCACAAATGAATCACTTAAAGGTGAAAGGTGATTCAGACCTGGTAATCAAACAAGTCAATGGGGATTATGCCATTAGAAAAGAATAACTAATCCCTTTGTATGATTACGTCATAGAGTTAATGGTGGAGTTTCCTTCGGAACCGACATTTTCTTATGTCCCAAGATCACAAAATGCCCAAGCTGATGCACTAGCTAATATAGCCACAACTCTGACAGATTCAAATCGGGACGAGAAAACCATCATTATTTCCCACCGTCGTACAATTTCACCTTATGTTCAAGCCAGAACAGAGGAAATCAATGAAATTAGTCCCATATCTGAACCATATGGTCATACTACAGGATGGATGACACCTATCACAGAATACCTTCAAAATGGAACACTTCCACCTGATAGAGCCGGGAAAGAACAAATCTGACGACGTGTGGTCAATTTTACTCTTTATGATAGCCTAGATCACCTAGAGAAGATTATCTACAAGCATGGTTTTGATGGAGTTATCTTTAGATGCATTGATGGTGAAGAGACAATAGCTGTCATGAAAGAAGTGCATGCAGGAGTCTGTGGTGCCCACCAGTCTGAACATAGACTCTCTGATCAGATTCGAAGGCTTGGATACTTTTTTCCTTCAATGATACAAGATTGTGTTGATTTCACAAAGAAGTGTCATTCATGACAAGTACATTCCAACTTCATTCATCAACCTCCAGAGTTGCTTCATATAGCTAAATACTCCTTCCCATTTTCCACATGGAGAATAAATGTGGTGGGACCTTACCCTTCAGCTACGACCAAGCAGTTTAGGTATATTCTTACTGCTACTGACTTCTTTTCCAAATGGGAAGAGGAAATACCTCTCAAAGAAGTTAGTTATAAAAGTATTGTTAGCTTCATCAAGTCTAACATCATTACCAGATTTGGTGTCCCTCATACCATATTGACGGACAATGGCACCAAATTTTGTTCATCTGAGGTGAAGAAGTTCTATCAAGAATACAACATCAAATACAAGCATTCATCTCGGTATCATGCAGCGGTCGATGGCCAGATAGAATCCTTCAACAAGACTCTATCAAATATACTACAAAAGATGGTGGATAAAGATAAGAGGTCATGGCCTGATAAACTCTTTCATGCTTTATGGGATTATCGAACTACCACCCGTATTGCAACATGGTCAACTCCATATTCATTGGTATATGGAACATAAGCAGTCTTTCCAATTGAGGTTCAACTACCCTCGCTCAGGGTAGCCATTTGTGATAAGTCATCCATAGATGAACAATCTCAAAAGCGATTGAATGAGTTGGAATGGTTAGATGGGAAAAGATTGTGCACTCTGCACCACTTGGAATTCTATCAGAATCGAATAGTACGAGCTTTCAAGAAAAAAGTTTATCTCCGTTCATTCGTTCAGGGGGAATTGGTATTAGTTCTTCTAACTCCAATGATACCAGGGAAGAAACCTCCCAAGCTTAAACGAAAGTGGGAAGAACCTTATTCAATACATAAGGTCTATTCTAACAGATCTTATTCTTTAATCTAAATGGATGGAGAAATCATCACTACTCCAACCAATGCCATATTTCTGAAGAAGTATTTTGTATAAACACAAAATACACCATTACCGGTCCATGCATATGACTTTAAACTATTTTTATTACTTTCGTCCAACATTACGTTAAACTGTGTCCATTTCATCGTCCTATACAACATTAAACTATACGACAATGGTCCATGCATATGACCTTAAACTATTTTCATGTCCCTTACATCCAGCACGACGTTAAACTGCACCATCCATGGTCCATGCATATGACCTTAAACTTTTTGTATTACTTTCGTCCAACATGACGTTAAATTGTGTCCCTTTCATCGTCCTATACGATGTTAAACTATACGGCAATGGTCCATGCATATGACCTTAAACTATTTGCATGTCCCTTACGTCCAGCACGATGTTAAGTTGTACCATCCATGGTCCATGCATATGACCTTAAAATATTTGTATGTCCCTTACGTCCAGCACGACGTTAAACTATGACGTCCAGACTACATGATGCTAAACTGTACAGAAGTCCCTTATGTCCAGTAAGAAGTTAAAATGCATAACCAACAGTCCATGCATATGACCTTAAACTATTTACACTTACGTCCAACGTGATGTTAAACTGTGAAAAAGTCCCTAATATGTCTAACATGATGTTAAAATGTGTCCTCTTTTGTCCTTACTGCATGACATTAAACTACACAGTCCTCTTTTTGTCCAACATGACATTAACCTATATTGTCCCCATCGTCCTAACTACATGGCGCTAAACTATATAGAAATCCCTTAATGCGGCCTACATGATGTTAAACTGTATTTTTTGTCCCTGCTACATCAAACTAAACTGTACAACACCAATAGTCCCAACTTTAAGACTTTAAACTGCATATTCCCATTATATGTCCTACATGACATTAAACTGTGCATCGTTAAGGTTGTTGTTACCTCTTTTTTCTCACACCGAGTATGACTCACGTGAAATTAGAGCAAATTTCAACCATAACACCCTCTTTGGGCCGCTAACCACGCGTAAGTCCCAACATCATTTTTTAGGTCGTTGTCCCCAAAAAACAACTTGATCACTAATTCATTCTTTAATTGAACTATGCGGACTTTGATCATTTCCTTCCAGGATGGGTACGTAGGCAAACTCCCAAGGTTCAAGCCCAAAACCAATCTCTTCAAATCAGTTCACCTCCATCTCATACGATGTTGATTCATGAAACCACCCACAGAATCAATATCTTTACATTGGTTCACCTTTGTCCTTGCTACATGACATTAAACTGTACAACACCTTTTGTCCGGTATGATGGTAAAATACAACATTCTTTGATGTCATCACCTGAGAGGAAATCATTATTTACATTAATTTTCAATCATGTTATATTTCAAAGACTGTGTACATACATGGTAATACCTAAACCTTTTATCTTGGGTCAAACTATCATTGCACTAAAGTCCCCCTTTTTCACCCTTCACTTGTACGAACCAAATCTGTACAGAGGGTATTTCTAGAACTACATGGGCTTGATTCCCATACTTATGGGATACGTAGGAACGTTCGAGTGTCCCTCGAATCCATCCCCAAGTCTTTTGGGCCTAACCCCAAATTCCACTTTCAGTCCTCTGGCTGAAAAGTCCCCATGAAAACACACACTGTGTATTTCTTATAATGGTTCAAGCTCTATGACCCTAAACTAAGATCTCTCATACTTTCGTCCCAAACGACGTTAAACTGTATTTCAAGAAATATGTATGGATTGATTCCCATCCTTATGGGATACATAGTGAAGTCCAGTATTTCAATTCAGGACCCATCAACAACGTGATTATGGTTAGCATTGATCTATGTATCTTTACATACATTGAACAATACCCATTTTTATGTGTCATAAATCTTAACCTTAAACATTTTCAGATCTTCATAACCATTTTCTTGACTTCTAGTCACAAAATGTCCAATTTCTGAGAGTTATTTTGCCTGACTATGCAGCACGTGCCCTTAGGTGGCCTTGCATAAATAGTCTCCATAACAGATTTTTCAGCCAAAATATATTATTATTTGGCTATGCAGCCAATTCCCTTAGGTGGCCCTACATAATTCAACCCCCTAATAGGTTTGTCAGATACTGGTAACTTCATTATTGGGAGGAAAATCTCTTTTTTCCTTATTTGTCTTAATGACAATATGTAGGGATCCGCAAAAAAATAACCATCCTTAACACATTGTCCCATATCCCTTTTCATGATCTGAAAGTATTCAAGTCTATGGTTTATATTTTCCCTCCTTACGTTTGGGTCAGACCTTCGTAGGAGTGATATTCATTCATTTCTTCAATAATCTTGTTTGGAAATATCTTCTCCATATTCAAGTACCTATTTCTATACAGAAAACTCTATACTTTGGAAAAGTTGAATCACCAAAAACATTCATTGGCTTCTTAGCATTAGAAAAATAAATTTATGAGAGTTATTTTGCCTGACTATGCAGTACATGCCCTTAGGCGGCCTTGCATAACTAGTCTACATAATGGACCTGTCATTCAAAAGATTCTATTTATTTGACTATGAAGCCAATGCCCTTAGGTGGCCCTTCATAATTTAACCCCCTAACGGGTTTGTTAAATAATGGTAACTTCATTCTTGGGAACTAATTCTTCTAATGCCTTTTTAGCTCTTTTTTATATCATTCCTCAGATTCAAATTTTCTTAAGTCATAGTTTACATATTTTCCCTCATACTTGAGTATGGTAATATATTTTTAGATAAATTGTCTAGGAATTGAGTCAATTCTAGTTCATTCGGTCAAAGCTATTTTGACCTTAAATATAAGATTCTTTATGTACGACGTGCATGATTTTAAACTGCCCACAAAAGACAAGGGAACTCTGAATAAAAGTCAAGTTCTATCTCACTAAACATACTTTTTGTATGATTTAGGTAATATTGAGCAATTAAAAGATTTAAAGTTTGTAGGGTTATTTATAATAATCCTAGTAAAAATCAAACTATGATTACTAGGCCCATTGTCTTTGGTAAAATTTAAAGCAGGTATCAGAAAAATACGTTCACAAGTGATTGAAGATGAAAGAATTATTTCCATTTAATGCACAAGAGATTAAAAGGAAGTCCACAGATTGGAGTCTCTTCTCTTTTCCAGGAAATTACAAGAGGATATCAACATAAGTCTTCACTTGATGAACAACATCCCGAGCTTCATTAGTAGCTACTTGAAGCTCATGCACCCAACCAACTTCACTATTTTGAGCCTGATGGAGTGCTTTATTGGCATCTGCAATGGCCTTCATACCGTTCGTTTGAGCTCCCTCCAGCGAATTATTGAGTTGGTAAAGTTCCCTAGTAACAACATCTAACTGTTGCTAAAGGTGCATCTGCTGGACGACTTTATTTTTGATCTTATGCTTTAGATCCTTTATCTTGGCAGCATAGTCAGCCTCAGCTCGGGATACTGCAGCCTCAAATTCACTGATGTTGACTGACAACTTTACCCTGGTCATATCTTCATGACACTTTTGCTCCTGCTCCCTTCTTAAGATGACCTATTTCACTACGGTATGGATCTCTTGATATCCAAAACCACCAAGTCCTAGAATGACGAACAAGGAAGACAATCGAGGGATATTCGATGATATCTCTTCTAAAGGCACCTCAGATATGATTTTCCATATGTTGTTCCATGCCTTGCGTCGTGAAAAGATGAGCACCTTAAGCACCTTTGGGTCTGATTCGACATCGTCATCACAGGGGGGCATGTAATATGGTATTAATGCACTGAAGGAAGTGCCCTGTTCTGATCCTTCCCCCTTGTACCTAGTTTCTTCGCCTTCTACTACTATTTGGGAAGAAGTTGAGGCTTCACCTCCAGATCTAGCCATTGAAGTTGATGACCCTGTTTGATCAATTAAAAGTATGATTAGTTTCATAGAACAATGAAAGTTGGTTGTCTATCTTGAAAACTCAGTATAATCATTACCTAACAGTAGATCAACAGCTTGAGTAGACTCCTCCCCATCTTTCTCAGTTTCAACAGGATCTTCAAGATGGGTCTCAGGAGGGTTTACTGGGTTTAGCTCCACTTGAGCTAATGTTTCTGCAATGGTAGGGTTGACATCAATGTCCACACCCTCTTCAGGCATTGGAAGTTCAGCAGCTTCTTTGGATGGAACTGCATATTATTTTTAGTCATGATTAGAAGTGTAAATTATAAGAAAATTTACTGGACGAAGGATAACACTCACATCCAAGATCTTCTAAATCACATGATAACTTAGCATGATCAAAAAATTCTTCAAAAGACATGCCAAGATTCATCATTTCATCCAATGATATATCATAATTCTGGTTAGTCTCACCAGTGGGAGCATTTGATGTGTCTTCTTGGCGACCCTCATTCTGCGCCCCCTGACCCTGGATAGTTTCTTCAGGAAGGATGGAAGATTCAGTTTCCGCGGCTGCCAATTATTCTGATGCAGGTGTTATACCTAAAATATCACAGAATGGAAGTCAGTCGATGTTTCATTCAACATTTTATGAAGCATTATTAACTTACCAGCAGCATGTTCTTATCTTCTTTCAATAGTAGCAGGAGGGATACTGGGAACAAATGCTTGCTCTTCTCCAGGAGCAGCCAAGTCAGCCTAAATTTGCAATTGTTCCACATCACCCTCTGTGGTCCTCAAAATAGGATCAGTCCTTTCCCTCAGAGGGGAAATTGAATAATCCCCTGCAATCCCAAAGAAAACGAGCAATCTTTTCATGGTTTAAGAATCATGATTATCCGAAGGACTTACCAATACTAATGAAGCATTTATCTATGGACTTCTTCCTCCGATGCCTTTGTTTATTTGGCTTTTTGGGAGTATCGGCAGTCTCCCTTACAGGCAGTTGAATTGGAGAATGGAAGGCCATGTCCAACTCTTCATTCATGGCCTGCTGGCCCGGAGATATCTCTCCCGACTCACGAGGAGATTCAGTAGCAGCCCCAATGGAAGTACCACCAGGGATGTACTGTGGTGAAGGAACCTCAGCTATTCCTTTCTTTGCGAGCCGTAGGGTGAAGAAAATAATTTCCTTGAGTAACAAAGCTTTGACTGAAATCAAGTTGCAAATTAAACAAGGAAAGAAAACTTACATCTTCAGGAGCCACGTACTCATGCCACTCCTCATCAATGGAATCGTGATCCATCATTTCCTTCACCCGCTTGGTGATAGGGATAGAATCATCGGTGGCATAAATATAGGTCCTCAAATCTTTGACATAGGCTCTTACTTCATGAGGGTTATCCTTGAAATGAATATTTGCAGGAGCCTGAAGAGTCCCTATTTCAGGAAGATGTGGCCCTTCACATAGCTTCAGCCAGATAGTTTCAGTATCACAGTATACATCCCACCATGTCTGGATGGCCTCTGGTCGTAGATATGCAGGTGTACTAGAAGGCTGTTAAGATGGTCATACAACCTTGGATTTTAATTTCTTTCTAGCTCCTGCAACTATAAAAAGAGAATGAAAACTTGTTACTCTATAAAGTTACTAGAAATTAAATTGCCTCAATAAAGTAACTCACCAGGAGTTGATGGAGTGGCTCTCTTTATTCTGACAGGAGGATTATATACGGCACATGGCCTCTTTGACACATGTTGTATCTCTTGAGAATCTGATGAATCAGCCTTGGTTGGAGAATTTGGTGAACCAGATTCAGGAGTGGAAGAATCACCTGCCACCTGAATTTTTTCTTTCTCAATGGTTCTTGACACGCACGGACGATTGTTTCCTATCGACCTGTCAAGGTTCCGGTGCTCTGCTAATGTGTATAGTAGCACTCGGGTCGAATCCCCGACGATGAGACTTTGTAATTGTCGTTTGTTTTTAGTTGATTGTATTCTGATTGGGGGGGGGGGGTTTGTTTGCAGAGCTTATGAAATAATTTATGGATGATGTTTTATTTAACAAATTGATAAAGATTGGGGTGAGTTCATCATTAGGTATTTAAGCTTGTGATATCCCTGAGCTTTGCTTTATATTGCATTAAATTAACACCCATGTCACAAGATGATCATGATCAGAATTCCCAAGTGTTAAAGCTTTAATACAAGCAGTAACTTAACTTAGGTTTCTAATCATTACAATTACTTGTTTATGGTAGTGTATTTGTGGTTCCAATAATCCATGGAAACCACACGTTAAAAAAACAAGTCATTAATCCATGACATGCTAAGTCCAATATACACAATATTAATTCAACGAATACTCATCGAGCAAAATCTCTCAATAACTTAACATACCTAAATTATAACTCACCCCAATTAAAGATTTACCCAGCCATTAAAATGATTACTAATCTGGTTATAATGATTATTATGATAAATTAAGAATATAAGATAAAGAAAGGGATAAGAAAATATTTTTGCGTCGAACAAACACACACACAAACGATGATGATAATTAAAAACGGATTTTCGATTGAATGAGGAAGCAAAAGAAGGGAAGGGGATTTAACTGAATTTAAACTATTTTAAGAACATAAATATTAAACTAAATAAGGTGGATGAGAATAAGAGATATTGGAGAAGAAAATTTCATTGAAACAGAATTACAAAAGGAAGGACTTACAAAATTACAAAAACAAAGAACATGAAAGTAAGTGAAAACAAAGAGAGGAGGAAAGGTCTCTCAAGAAAAAACTTGAGTATCAAAGATCCTCCCAAGACTTTTTCAAGGCGTTGTTCGTTCCAATATGTTCTCCTCTCTTCGGAAATGCCAACCCCTCTCAAGGAGAGAAGGGTAGAGTATTAATAGCCCAAGGAGTGGACTGTTTGAATTTCCAATCTGTCCCTCCACTTGCATCGCCAATTTGGCTATTCAGACAGCCTAATCTCAAGAAATATCCTTCTTCAAAGTTTTAGATAATAAATTTGGCCGAATGAATCTACTATTTCACACTGCAAAAGCTCAGCTCGAATGGATGTCTACATCAGGAGAAATTGAAAAATTAGTGTGCTGTTTTTAATTCCCGGCCAGAATGGTGGGATGGACTTCAATGCATCAGTTGGGCCCCTTGTATTTGTGATTGGGTTCTGAAATTTTTATCATGGACTCCTTGAAATGTAATACAAACTTTGGAGGATAATTAAGGTATTTGAACTAGTGTATTGAGCCCAGTAAATCAATCTTCATGAATAGTCCAGTTTCTTCACAGATTCTTTGGTCTTGTTTGTGAGGACCATATGACCCTTCAAATGGAAGAATTGGCTCATGGTAACTTCTAATGAAATGTTTTATATTTAAACTAGAATCCTAAAAAACAAGAACCATACAATTTGGATCAGTATAGTGATAGTTATTATTAAAACAGTAAACTGACTCAATTGGACTACTTCTAAAAATTCTAAAACATTATACTTAATATTAAAACATTAATATTTCACAAAAATTATGCACATTTCATATAAAATCAGTAAAGGGATTATATAATAAGTCATGAAAATATTAATAACATCAACTCCCCCACACTTAGTTTTGTGCATGTCCTCATGTGCAACAAATATAAAAACATGACAAAATCATTTTCACTCACAAACAAATATTAAAATTCTGTTTTCTCCAATCAGGGGAGGTTTAGACTATTTCAATCATCAATTTTTAAATCCACCACAAGTTTTTACAGAAACAATGTTCCAAAACTAATTCATTTTTTCATGCTCAAATTTTTAAATGGAAAATGTGGACACTCAAAACTCACACCTCTCAAGATGATAAAATTCATTTGTGGAGGTTCACTCTTTCACCAACCAAAAGTAAAAATCATAGAGTTTGTAAGATCTCTCAGCTTACACTCCCTATCCAAAGTGCTCAAAAATCAAGAAGTCTTTTGAAGGGGTTTTTCTGTGGCTATGGGATGGTAGGAATATAATGTCCAAGAGAGAGAATAAGAGGGTTAAAATACCAACATAGAAAAACAATGCACATTTTTTTGAAATAAAACATGGAGGAAAATGAAAACACATATTTACAAGGGAATGATTTTGTGAAGAAAGACACAATAGAGGAAGAAAATATGAATGGGATGATAATATGAAATATTTACAAACCACCAAACTTCTCCCAATGATATAAGAATATAATGCAAGTGTTCTTTTTTTCTTCTTTTTTTTTCTTTGTTTTTTCGAAAGTTGAACTTGAGACACATCTCACACTCATATCCCAACCCATGTTTGATCTCCTCATGACACTAATTGTAATAGTTATAATAAGATAAAATGTTGAGGAAGAGTGATTTTTGACCTACCCAAGACACAAACCATTTTTTCATTTTGTTTTGATTTTGATTTTTTTTTTGAATTTTTTTGAACACTTTTCAATATCATTTGTACAATACATTCCCAAATCCCACTGAATGACAACCTCCCCCCCCCACACTAAAATGTATGCTTGCCCTCAAGCAGATGATAACTAATCGGAAAGTAAGGAAATGATACCCAAAAATAAAATCCATTCCCCCCAACATTTAAATTTCAAAAAATTATGCAATGAAAATCCATGTTGATATTTGTTGGGAAAAGGCATTAGGCTTGTAATGTGGATATCAAAGAAAAGGTTTTCAAAGGCTCGAAGGGGCTTTCAAAAGGAGGATTAATGTAAGGGAAATGGGTGGCTATTTGGCTATTGTGATTCTCATGTGGTTCAGAAAATACCTCTATCATATTAATACACACTAAGGTAGGAAATTCAGCTCAAAGGTCCACAAACTCAAGACTCACAAATGGGGGTGAAAACACACATTTTGAAAAGATGGTCATAGGTGGCCTTGGCATGAAAGCTAATGTTGGTTCTCACGGTTGGGGAAAATCATTTTCCAAATCAAAAAGTGAGCATTCAAAATTTGTTAATTTTGACACAAAATTATTTATCCAAAGTCATGATGAAAATACAGAATTTTTGAGATGAAAACATGTCTGTTAACTCCCCAAAATGGTTGGAAAAAAATTTCAAAACTCGATGGTGAGTAAGCATGACTCTTTACTTTTTTGTATTTTTTTTAACTGATTGTTTTCTTGGTTTTTTTTTTAGGTTTTTGTTTTTGTTTTTTATAAATATACACCCACACAAAAGAGAAAGTGAAAAAGAAATGTTTTGAAAAAGAAAGTGGTAAAAAAATGGAAGAGAGAGGAAGAAGAAGAAAGAGGTAGAGAGAGGAAGAGATAAAGAGAGTTAAATGGAAAGAGGTGCCCCCTGGTTTGGATTTGGCGGGTCGCCTTCTCCATCTAGTGGTACGTCAGCTAGAGAAGTTGGGGATCCAGTGGAAGTCGATGTTGATCCAGGATTGTGCATCCTCTCATGGTGATGCTTTAACCGATGTCCATTAACCGTGAATGTCCTTTTGGAAGAGGGGTCTTGGACTTGCACTGCACCAAATGGGTAAACGTTAGTAATAACAAAAGGACCTTCCCAATGAGAATTAAGATTACTTGGGTGAAGCCGAAATTGAGAATTGAAGAGCATTACCTTTTCACCTTCATGAAATATCTTTCTCAGGATGTGTTTATCCTGGAGTGCCTTGGATTTTTCTTTGTAGAGATTAGAATTCTCATAAGAATCAAGTCGAAGCTCCTCCAGTTCATCTAATTGCAAAAATCTTTCTTCACCAGATTTTTCACAATCAAAATTACAGGTTTTCACAGCCCAAAAAGACTTATATTGGATTTTAACTGGTAAGTGACACGCTTTACCAAAAACTAGCCTAAAAGGAGACATACCAATGGGTGTTTTATAGGCAGTTTGATAAGCCCAAAGTGCTTAACCAAGTCTTTCAGGATAGTCTTTTATGGTGGGTTTTACAATTCTCTCAAGCACTCTTTTCACTTCTCTATTAGAAAGTCCAGCCATGCCATTTGTTTGGGGGTGATATGAAGTTGAAGTTTTATGTACAACCCCATTCTTTTTTAGAAGAGATTCCATGGTTCTATTACAAAAATGGGTTCCTAAGTCACTGATCAAGGCACATGGTGTGCCAAATCTTTGGAAGATGTGGGTCTTTAGGAACTCACTAACAGTATGAGCATCATCCTTCCTAGTGGGTTTGGCCTCGACCCCCCTTGAAACATAATCTACTGCAAGAAGAATGTATGAGAACCCATTGGAAGGGGGAAATGGTCCCATGAAATCGATACCCCAAACATTGAAGACCTCATAGAAAATTAAAGGCTTTTGGGGCATTTCATTTATCTTGGAAATTGTACCAACCTTTTGGCAAGTGGGACATGATTGATAGAAATCATGTCAGTCCTTGAAGAGTGAAGGCCCGAAGAATCCAGAGTCTAGGACCTTTCGGGAGGTCCTTTGTGGTCCAAAGTGGCCACCTCTGGGAAGTGAGTGACATAATTATAATATGGAAGAATGTTCATTTTCATCGACACATCTCCTTATTACCATGTCATCCCCAGTTTTCTAAAGTTTATTTTCTTCCCAAAAATAGTATTTTGAATCACTTTTCAACTTCATTTTTTGTTCTTTTGAAAACTTTTCAGGAAAACACCAGAAACCAAGTAATTTACAATTGGGGTATACCATGATATTTTTGGAGTGAGAGATGAAAGGTGCTCAGTGAGGAATTCAGAATCAATGATTTCTGAATGAGAAGAATTAGAAATTCTACTCAAGTGATCAGCCACGGGGTTTTCTTTTCCAGGTCTATCTTTGATTCCAAGGTCAAACTCTTGGAGCATTAGGATCCATCTTATTAGCCTCAGTTTGGAATCAATTTTATTGAGTAAGAAATTTATAGCAGAATGATCTGTGAAGATTATGATTTTGGAACCTAAGAGATAGGGCCAGAATTTATCTAAGGCAAAAACAACTGCTAAAAGTTCTTTTTCAGTGATAGTGTAGTGAGATTGAGTTTCATCCAATGTTTTTGAGGCAAAATAGATGACATGAGGAATTATTTCTCTTCTTTGACCAAGAACAGCCCCAATGTCTCTATCAGAAGCATCACACATTAACTCAAAGGGTAAGAACCAATCAGGGGGTTGGATTATTGGGGTAGTTTTAAGAGAAGTTTTGAGTTCAACGAAGGCTCTCTTGCAAAAATCATCGAAATGGAAAGTGACATCATTTTGGAGTAACCTAGTGAGTGGTAGGGAAATCCTACTAAAGTTATGGATGAATCTCCGATAGAAACCGGCATGACCGAGGAATGAATGGATGTCTCGAACAGAAGTGGGTTTAGGAAGTGATTGGATCACTTCAATTTTGGCAGGATCGACTTCAATACCATCTTTTGAAATTATGTGCCCTAGAAAAATCCCATTTGCAACCATGAAGTGACATTTTTCAAAATTTAGCACAAGGTTACACTTGACACACTTCTAAAGGACTAGAGAGAGTGAATTCAAACAAGATTCAAATGAATCACCATAAATGGTGAAGTCATCCATGATGATTTCCATGCAGTGTTCAATGAATTCAGAAAATATACTCATCATACATATCTGGAATGTTGTAGGAGCATTGAAAAGTCCAAAAGACATTCTTCTATATGCATATGTTCCAAAGGGTCATGTGAAAGTAGTATTTTCTTGGTCCTGAGGTGAGATTGGGATTTTAAAATAGCCAGTGTATCCATCAAGAAATCAATAGTGTGACTTTGCGGACAATATTTCTATCATTTGATCAAGGAATGTAAGAGGGTGGTTATCTTTTCAGGTTTCAACATTCAATTTCCAATAGTCGATGCACACATTCCATTTGTTCTTCACTCGAGTTGTGACTACCTCTCCATGTTCATTTGTGACAACAGTTATCCCACCCTTCTTAGGTACAACTTGAATTGGACTAACCCATTCACTATCAGAAATTGGGTAGATAATACCAACTTGAAGAAGTTTAGTGATCTCTTCCCTAACTAGCTCAAGGATGAGTGGATTTAGTCTTCTTTGTGGTTGTCTAATTGGTTTGGATGACTCCTCCAGATGGATGTGATGCATGCAAAGGGCAGGGTTGATTCCTGGTATGTCATCTAGGGTCCAAACTAAGGCCTTTTTGTTTTCCTCTAACACTTGAACAAGTTTGGAATCCTCAGTTTCAGTAAGTGAAGAAGAGATAATGACAAGATAAGAGTGATCATTGAAAAGGAATGCATATTTCAGGTGTTCAGGAAGAGGTTTCAGATCTGTCTCATCTTTTATTTGTGGGTTAGACATCTCAGGAATGGATGAAGGGATTTCAGTTGCTTCAGATTCATTTTCCTTATTACTGTCCAAGGTGGAGCAGTAGAGATCATAGTTGACGTGGGAATCAAGAGAGTTTTCAAGTTCCTCTAGATTGATGGAGTCTATGAATGAGAGGTCCACATCAACTTCACCATTTACGACTTGGTTAATCATGGTGTAGATTTAACAAGATCCTTTATCATCAGAATTGGATGAACATGATGGAATGGGGTTCAATTGAATCTTAGAAGTGTCCTCAGAAGCATGGATTGAGAATGCAGAGTGGTCCTTAGATGGGTATCACATGGCTTGGAAAATGTTGAATTTGACCAGTTGGTCACCGAATTCCATGGATAAGATGCCATAATGGACATCAATCTTGGTTCTCGCAGTCATGAGGAATGTACTTCCTAGAATTAGGGGAGATCAAGAAGAGTTTGTCTCACCTTCCATGTCAAGGACATAGAAATCAGCAGGGAAGATAAGATCATTGACTCTGACAAGGACATCCTCAATTATTCCCTCAGGACTAGCTATGATTCGATTGGCTAATTGAATGACAACACCCATTGGGTGTAAAGGACCTAGACAAAGGTTGGATAATATGGATTTGGGCATGACATTAATTGAGGCTCCTAGGTCTATGAGTGCATCATCAAAGTTCGAACATCCAATTTGGCATGGAACCGTAAAGTTCCCTGGATCTTTGCACTTTATGGGAATAGACTGCTAGGTGGAAACATTTTCTAAGGTCCTAAGTTGCCTCTTGTGGGTACACAACTCCTTGAGAAACTTGGCATACTTAGTAATTTGTTTTATGGAATCTAAGAGGGGAATGTTGACTTCAAAACATCTAAACATGTTGAGCATTTCAGGATCAGGTTCAAAGGACTTCCTTGGTTTAGAAACAGCTTGAGGAAAAGGAATTGGATTCCTAAGTGGAATGGAAGGAGTTGAGGGAATGGATTCAGGTTCCTTTTCAAGTTTCTTTTTATTTTTGTTTTCTAGGTCAACATTCAAAGGAGGGTTTAAGCATTTATCTTGAGGCATAGAAAGTTTCTTTCCTGATCTAAGTGAAATTGCACTTACATTACCCTTGGAGTTGGGTAATGGTTGAGCTGGGAGTTGGGAAGAATTTTATTGTTGTTGCTGGCTCAAGTGGGATGCAAGTTGACCAATTTGGGTTTCAATATTTTTAAGGCTAGAATGGGTGAAAGAGGAAAGATCTTCTACAACACTTTCCAATGGTTTCTTGGAAGAAGAGGCTTGTCCTGGATTGGGATTACCTTGATTTTTGTTCTTTAGAAAGTGATTGAATTGGTTTCAGAATTGGGAAGTCTCACTAGGATAGTGGAATCCCGGAGGAGGAAGAGGAGGATTGATCCTTTGAGGTTGAGGGACAAAAGGATAAGGTTGTTGGAAGTTACCAAAACCCTGACCATATTGAAACTGGTTTGGGTTTTGAGGAGGGAATTGAGGGGGATGAGAGATGGGATTACCATACATCGAGCCTTGGTTATATGAAGAAGAGAAGGGCTCAGAGTGAGGTTGGTTGAAGTTTCTGACAAACTGACCTGATAGTTCAGGATTGGTGTTCCACTGAGCATATGCTGCATTGAGCTCCATTGGACCAGATGAATCGGATTGATCCTCTTGAAGTTGTGGACATGTGTCAGTTGGATGAGATGGAGAGTTGCGGATTCCATAGTTTTTGACAGGTCCAAGAAACATTGATTGTGGAGAATAAGAGGTTGGAGATTTTTTAGCCACAACTAGTTGTCGCACAAGACCTGTAAGTTCACTCATTCACTCGGTCATCTTGTTCGGATCAATTGATTGATTATCTTGGGCTTGTTTGACTTGAGAACGTGCTCGAGTATGTAATTTTTGTGTGTTTTCATCCATGTTACTTATGAGATCTCTTGCAGCTGTGGGAGTTTTATCAACAAGAGCACCGCCACTTGCGGCATCAATGAGAGTTCTCTCCATAGCCAATAACCCCTCATAGAAGTATTGGATCAAGAGTTGGTCAGGGATTTGATGGTGTGGGAAGGTTCCAATAAGATTTTTGAACCTCTCCCAGTACTCATGGAGTGATTCACTTGGGAATTGACGTATACAACTTATTTCCGTTCAGATAGAAGCAATACGAGAAGCAGGAAAGAATTTCTCTAAGAAGAGTCGCTTCATGTCATTCCATGTAGTTATGGAACCAGGAGGTAGGTAGTAGATCCATGACTTAGCAGTGCCATCTAGGGAAAAAGGGAATGCTCAAAGTTTGATTTGTTCTTCAGAAACCCCTTAAGGCTTCATGGTAGAGCACACTACTTGGAACTCTTTAAGGTGGAGATGTGGATCCTCACTAGCTAGCCCGTGAAAATGAGGGAGAAGATGAATCAAATCCGATTTGAGTTCGAAGTCATCTTCTATGTTTGGATATTGAATACCAAGAGGTTGGTAATTCATATCATGGACAACGATTTCTTTAAGGTTTTGTTCACTAGGATTGGCCATTTCAAATTCAACTGGTTGGATGAGGACTGGTTCTTGAATAATTTGAGTATCTCTAATGTTCCTCCTAAGTTGGCGAAGTGTTCGCTCAATTTCAGGGTCAAAAAAATCTGAGGGATTGTTTGGAAGACTACGGGGCATTCAGAGAGATTTTGGAAGAAAGAGGAAGATAGGTTTTTCTTTGTATTTTTTTTTTCAGTTTATGATATTTAAGAGGAAGATGGATTTTTATTTGTGTTTTTTTTCAATTTTTTTTTCAATTTTTTTTTGGATTTTCTTTTACAATAACCGGAAACTAATGACTACATAAAGCACCATCCCCGGAAACGGCGCCATTTGAAATGGATGGCCGATTTTTGCCTATCGACCGGTCAAGGTTCCGGTGCTCTGCTAATGTGTATAACAGCACTCGGGTTGAATCCTCAGCGATGATACTTTGTAATAGTCGTTTGTTTTTAGTTGATTGTATTCTGATTGTGGGAGTTTGTTTGCAGAGATTATGAAATAATTTATGGATGATTTTTGATTTAACAAATTGATAACGATTGGAGTGAGTTCATCATTAGGTATTTAAGCTTGTGATATCCCTGAGCTTTGCTTTATATTGCATTAAATTAACACCCATGTCACAAGATGATTTTGATCGGAATTCCCAAGTGTTAAAGCTTTAATCCAAGCTGTAAATTAACTTACGTTTATAATCATTACCATTACTTGTTTATGGTAGTGTATTTGTGGTTCCAATAATCCATGGAAACCACACGTTAAACAAAACAAGTCATTAATCCATGACATGCTAAGTCCAATATACACAATGTTAATTGAACGCATACTAATCGAGCAAAAACTCTCAATCACTTAACATACCTAAATTATAACTCACCCCAATTAAAGATTTACCCAGACATTAAAATTATTACTAATCTAGTTATAATTATTATTATGATAATTTAAGAAGATAAGATAAAGAAAGGGATAAGAAAATATTTTTGCGTCGAACACACACACACACGAACGATGATGGTAATTAAAAACAGATTTTCGATTGAATGAGGAAGAAAAAGAAGGGAAGGGGATTCAACTGAATTTAAAATATTTTAAGAACATAAATATTAAACTACAGAAGGTGGATGAGAATAAGATATATTGAAGAAGAAACTTTCATTGAAACAGAATTACAAAAGAAAGGACTTAAAAAATTACAAAAACAAAGAACACGAAAGTAAGTGAAAACAAAGAGAGGAGGAAAGGCCTCTCAAGTGAAAAATTGATTATGGTAGATCCTCCCAAGCCTTTGACAAGGCTTTGGTTGTGCCAATATGTTCTCCTCTATTCTGAAATTCCAACCCCTCTCAAGGAGAGAAGGGGAGAGTATTAATAGCGCAAGGAGTGGACTGTTTGAATTCCCAATTTGTCCCTCCACTTGCATCACCAATTTGGCTATTCAGACAGCCTAATCTTGAGAATTATCCTTCTTCAAAGTTGTAGATAATAAAGTTGGCCGAATTAATATCCTATTTCACACTACAAAAGCTCAGCTTGAATGGATGTATACATCAGGATAAATTGAAAAATTAGTGTGCTGTTTTTAATTCCCAGCTAGAATGGTGGGCTGGACTTTAATGCATCAGTTGGGCCCCTTGTATTTGTGATTGGGTTCTGAAATTTTTATCATGGACTCCTTGAAATGTACTACGAACGTGGGAGGAGAATTAAGGTATTTGGACTTCTGGATTGATCCCAGTAAATAAATCATCATGAATAGTCCGGTTTCTTCACAGATTCTTTGGTCTTGTTTTTGAGGACCATATGACCCTTCAAATGGTAGAATTGGATCATGGTACCTTCTAATGAAATGTTTTATATTTAAAGTAGAATCCTAAAAAACAAGAACCATACAATTTGGATATGTATAGTGATATGTATTATTAAAACAATAAACTGAATCAATTGGACTACTTCTAAAAATGCTCAAAAATTATACTTAATATTAAAACATTAATATTTCACACAAATTATGAACATTTCATATAAAATCAGTAAAGGAAGTATATAATAAGTCATGAAAATATTAATAACATCAGTTCTCTTCTTCTTCCCCACCCGATAAATAGTTTTATTCAATATTTCCTCAGGATATGATGCTACCCAGTTTTCAGCATACCATATGGCCAAGTTACTTACCGCTTCAACATTTGGTAAGTCAAAAACTGCCCCAGTGCTTTCCATAGCCATTAGAAACCATAGTTTCCGGGAAGCCATTGGATGCTGCTCTGACCTGACATGCACTAGAGGAGATACAATAGTTGTCTACAGACACTTGAATTGGCGTGCAAATTGATATGAAGCATAGGCCTAACATATAATTTCCCCATCAATTTTGGTGGCCAGTACACCATCTCTACAGACCAGCATGTAAGACCTCTACTCCAAGCTGGATGATCCATCGTCAAAAAATCGCCCTGTTGGTGGATTAACATAGGGAAAGAAGTGGAATTCCTTATGCATACCCAGCCTTGGCCTAATATCATAGGCATTGAGGGACAAAGGAAAAACTCCAGAGAAGGCCTGAACAGACGGCCTAAAAGAACTTCCAGGAATCTGTATTCCGTTCTGAATAGCATATGTACAGAAGTGAGTGGCGATCCATCCCCATAAAACAT
The DNA here is from genome assembly GCA_963277665.1 of Viscum album. Lineage (NCBI taxonomy): Eukaryota > Viridiplantae > Streptophyta > Magnoliopsida > Santalales > Viscaceae > Viscum > Viscum album. The sequence continues at coordinate 55,665 of CAUJRU010000578.1, forward strand.
GGAATGGTCCCACTAATCTCAAAGGATACTTACACATATAGAGATGGAGTAACCTCCAGTGAATCTTTTCCAGAACTGGGGTAACCAACCCCACCATCTTCCTCTCAGCCAACTTGGCTGCAATAACGAAGGTCCCTGGCCCGATGCCTCCCTTCGAATCTCTGACTGGAAAAAGATATAAACTGATCTATAAGTCTAAAAATCCTTCCAGATGGGTCTTCTCAGGGATTTTATGATTCACTTCATACCCCCATTTCTCAAACTCTCCTGCTTCCAGAGTTGGCCAGAATGTTCCAGAAGCACCTCTCTTATCCGCTCTAGGGCAGCTAGTAGGACGAGTACAGGTGGGACCCTTTTCCCTCTTCTTCTTGAGAAACACATCCATCCATTCCTCTAGATTAATATCCCTTCTAGAATGAGTCTTTTAAGTCTTTGATATTTTAATCTTATGATAAATATTTAATAATTCTCGAACCAAATTTGGAGTCTTCTCCGGATCATTCAAGGTTGCCTTTGGAGGGATGAATTCGTCATACATGTCACCCAAAATTGGAACCCCAGAGATCTTGTAGACATCCCACAAACTAATGGCTACTTCTCCATGGGTCAAATGGAATGAATTAGTTTCTGGGCTCCAGTGGCTAAGCAACTCCAGTGAAAAATTATCATTCCTATAAACATACATCTGCCCAGCCCAGACGGCTTCATAAATTGCATCTCCCTTTAGATCCTCGACAAACTCTTCACAAGTTTGTCACACCCAATAAGTCCACATCCAAGTTGGATTCACCCCTCCTCTAGAACAGAAATCCCATTTCTCCTTCCAGCCTTTGGATTGATCCATCTGAGAATTTCGAAAGATTGAGGGATAACAATGTGGTTGCAGCTCAAGTTTTTTAGGTTTTAGATCTGGTGCACATGAGCTATGATGCATTATATAGGCTTTATCTACTGTTACAGCATTAGAAAATGTTCCTGCGATTGAGACATTTACTGAAGAAAAGTTGGTATATGACTGAAACCAGGAATGTGGAAGATAGTTCTTTGCCTCTGGAATATTGACATCTTGCAGATGACCATGACCTTAAAGAGGCAGATAGATGCTGTGCGGGAAATTAATATGATGCTTCTTCAAGTACTTGGCTAATTCTGGGAGATTACTTTCATAGACGGTATAGTAATCATAGCCAACGATGTCTATCATATCATCAATTCTTTTTTCTTTCCAGTTCATCAGCCGTTCCGATTCTCTTAGGAGCCATTGGATCTGCACAAAAGGTGAATAATTAACTCTTAAAGTAAGTTAATTTTTCATAAAATTTGTGAAGGAGTTTGAAAAATTGGCTAAGGCATTAAGGCGTGCAAGTTTCATAGTTGGCGCGCAAGTCTCCTTCGGCCGCGCAAGTATTGGGCACGTAGGTATCACCGCACAAGTCAAAATACCGTAACAGAAGCGCGACGCAAGAAACAAAGAAGCGCGGATGAGCGAGAGCTGGGAGTCCACCTACGCGTCGAGAGAAAAAGAAGAAGAGAGAGAGCCGGGTGATTTGCGCAGGGTGAGGCCATCTAATTATAGGCAAGTCCCTACCCCTATGCACCCGAATTCCACCTGCGCTCCATACCTTGCGCACCACTTTCCCTTTGGTTTTCTTCTTTTCCTCATAGTCACATCCTTATTCTTCCAGATCCAACTCTGAGGGGGGAATTTTGTTGACACTCCTTTTTTTTCACATTGTCTAAAGAAATGAAAAGGGAAATGACTTAGCACAAATTGATTCAGCCTTTGAAGAAAACATAAAAAATCGAAAAAGGCATGAACAAGGCTTCAAATGCACATGCACCACGCAAGTTCCCTCCCTGTCTCGCAAGTATACTTGCACGCTGCCTAATGGTCGCGCAAGTGACTTGCGGGAAATCTTTGAAAACCTCCCGGGGTCCTCTCCAGCCTATAAATACTCCTGGTGGGCCCCCCATTTTAGGGGGAATTTTTCCAGAATTCAGATACAGAGCTCTGAACGCCCAAGTCTCTTCTTCAAGTCTTCCGAACACTTCTATGGTAATTCTTTACCTAGAATGGAAGGTCTAAACAATAGGAATAAGGTATAAGTGTTAGAATTCACTAATAGTTGCATGCCTAAGTGTTTTAACCTTAAGGGAAATGGACACACTTGAACGCCTCCTTACCTACTAATTGAAACTTGCACGCCACTCTTCTGGAAGTACCTCAGGATGATTCTAAAGGCTTTGGTCAAGAATCTCCCAAGTATAACCCTATTGGTTAACAGTCGTTCAAGTACCCATGTGTCGCGCAGGTATACCTGCGTGACCAGGACTTACACGCCCACACATTACCTGCGCGCCTACAAGGACTTGTGCGGCGTTTTATTTTTGGGTTCCCTTCCTGCCCATTTAACCCCTCTTATGCCATTTCACCTCTCCTATTCAAGATTCAGTCTTCAAGATACTCTTAAAAGCCATTTATGGCATGTTTTCTTGATTGAATTCCTTATCTGAAAGGAGTTCCGTGGAACATCTCTCAAAACCTAGTGATTTAAACATCTTTATGTCACTAAAGTTAGAGATTTCATTCATTCAACCTCATCCTTTAAGATGAGAGAACCCTAATTTGGGCCTCCTTTTCAGGAGTAATCCCCCGTCCAAGTTCTCTTAATTTGGGCATCCTCCTTAGGAGTAATCCCAAATCCAAATTCTCCTTAATTTGGGCATCCTCCTTAGGAGTAAGCCCCAATCAAAATTCCCATTAATTTGGGTATCCTCCTTAGGAGTAAGCCCCAATACAAATTCTCATTAATTTGGGAATCCTCCTTAGGAGTAAGCCCCAAGTCCTCATTAATTTGGGCTTCCTTTTCAGGAGTAAGCCCCAGTCTAAGTCCCCTAATTTGGGCTTCTTTTCAGGAGTAATCCCCAATTTCAAATATGGGCATCCTCCTTAAGAGTAAGCCCCAAGTCCCTTAATTTTCAAATCCCTTTAACCTGGGCCTTCTTCTCAGGAGTAAGAACCAGCCTTAATTTCTCTTAACCAGTCTTAATTTACTTTTGATTTGGGTTTCCTTCTCAGGAGTAAAACCCAATAATGATTCCTCTCCTAATTTGTTCATCTTCCTCTGGAGTAAGCCCCAAGTTAAAGTACCCAAATCTCCATGAAGTACATATACCTTTATGGACCTTGTTCCTGGATTTCTTCCCTAAAGTAAATATTAATCCTCATCTATTTTGGGCAGTCATACATACATAATCCCCACATCATTGCATATTTCATGGCACAATTTTCTAGTTTCACCAATACCTCTTGTTTCTCACACCGAGCATGACTCACGTGAGTTTAGAGTGTAAGAGTAATCATGAAATCTTTTTTTGAGCCATCAATCATGAATAAACATCCTACTCCCTTACTCGAACTATGTGGGTTCTGATTCCTTTTCCAAAACAAAGGATACTTAGGTAGCCCACCAGCAGGTACGATCCCAACACTGATAATCCATGTCCTTCTGAATGACAACAAACTTCAAGGGCCCCACTGATTGGATTTAAAACCAGTATGGTTATTATAATGACCAAGAGACTTTTATGTATCGAAGGATACCATTGAATAAGAATATCTAATAAATATAGATGATTCTCTATCGACGAAGAACCTCGAATACATATAAAATATTCTATAAATTTCCTACATATTAATCATTGATTGTCATATCTAAAGGAAAGCTTATTTTATACTTGGTAATGTAATAAGGATTCATGAACATAACTTAAATCTATAAAGAGAGTCCCGGAGTAGAAAATACTTCCCCTAAAAAAGTTTTGATGAGTCCAACCTCCCATCATCTCAACCAATGCAAATTTCTAAGCCTCATCTGTCCACAACTAATGAGAACCTACCTTTGGAAGGTAGGTCCAAATGGATATGGAATCATTGGATGTTTCCGGTTCGACAAAAAAACCCATTAGAAACCAATTGGAATGTTTGAACCTTCAATCAATGAGGTCATCCATAATTCTAGAGGAAACAAAGGATCAGTCAGACATGAGGTATGGCTCTGGAAGACAACAAAGTCCCCCTTTTAAACAAAACATCCACCAACCTCTGCCTTTCCAGCTAGATTTCCAACAACCCCAAATGAGATTTGAATCCCAAGCATCAATAAGACAATAACAAGGGAATCCCCCACCCATGGTAGATTCTAACACTAATGATATTTTGAAGAAAATTGTTCTTAATCAAAATAACGAGATAAAGAGTCAAGGTTCAGAGCTGAGGGAATTGAAGACTCAAATGAGCTAGATTGCTAACACCATCCATGAAATGGTAAGTAAGAAATCCAGAAATTTTTCCTCCCAACCTACTCCAAATCCCTAGGGGAATTTCAGTTCCATCATATTGAGAAGTGGAAAGAAAACAACCGATACATCTTCACCTATCATTCCACCGGGATTCACCTGAACTCTGGAGAATATCCATTCCACTCCAGCTGATGAGAAATCCAAGGAGAAAGATAAAGGTAAGAAAAAGATTGATGATATTCCTACAAAACCCCTTCCATTTCCAAACTGAGTTTTACAAACCAAGAATATGGATGAAGAGGCGATGAAAAAATAAGTTTTGGCCACATTCAAGTGTGTGGAGATTAACATCCCTCTACATGAAGCCATCAAGAAATTCCCAACGTATGTGAAATTCTTAAAATAACTTTTTACCAATTGAAGATGGATCAAGGAAAATTAAAGGATCAATCTTGGAAGGAAATGTGTCAGCACTCAATACCCTTACTATATAAATTCCAACAAAGTGCAAGGATCCAGGGACATTCACTATCCCATGAACCATAGGGGGTTTCACTTTTCTGATGCTCTTTGTGATTTGGGAGCTTCCATAAATGTGATGCCTTACTCTATATTTTCTTCTTTATAGGTTGGTGTTTTGAAGCTGATAAGAGTAGTGGTGCAGTTAGAAAATAGAGATACGATATATCCAGCGAGAGTCCTTGAGGATGTACTTGTTCGGGTAAGATACACGTTCTTTTAAGAAAATTTTTGTGTCCTTAACATAGAGGATGATTAGGTAAGTTCTCATGATCCCATTATCTTAGGTAGAACCTTACTAAAAACTATAAAAAATATTATAAATGTCAATGAGGGTACACTTTACATGGATTTTGGAGATGAAGTTTTGATATTTAATGTCATGGTATCCAGGAAGTACCCCTCAGAGGACCATTCTGCATTTTTATCTCTCATTTTGAACTAATAAATAAATCCCCCATGGAATTTGATTGTTCTATTCTTAGGGATATTATGAGTATTGGTTTTAGTTTAATATCTAAGTGTACTTCCACACCTGTTTCTAATGTACTAGACTCTCTTAGATTTAATTTTCAAATGGATTCATATTCTGATTTTTATCATATAAACTATGATTATGACATGGATATTGAGTATTCTGATGGATTTGATGAACTATTCTCTACATTTTATGATGCATATTATGATACTAGTGCTCTTTATGCACATATTTTAGTTCCTTAACTGTCTACATCCATACAACACCCCCTACACTGAAAGGAAATCCATTTCCACCAAATCTCAAATACTCATACTTGTTGAGTGGTAAAAGATTACCTATTATCATTGCTAAAAATCTATCTTTTGAACATGAATAATTTTTTTTGAATCTTTTGAGTGAGAACATCAAGGAAATCAGGTGGAACTTGGATAACATATCAGGTATTAGCCTCTCCATTTGCATTCATAAGATTCTTTTGGATGATGGGGCTAAACCGGTTAGGTAGCCACAAAAGAGATGGAACCCAAATATTCTGTAAGTCATAAAAAAAGATGTTGAGAAATTTCTTGAGGTAGTTATAATATTTTCCATTTCAGATTCTTAGTGGTTAAGTCCTATTCAGGTTGTTCATAAGAAAGGTGGTGTTACTGTTGTTAAAAATGAGAAAGATGAGATAGTTCTAATGAGGGTACAAAATAGTTGGAGTGTGTGTATTGATTATAGGAAACTAAATCAATCCACCCACAAGGACCATTTTCCCCGCCCATTTATTGATCAAATGCTTGAAATACTATCTGGGAAGACACATTATTGTTTCTTGGATGGATTTTATGGATATGTTCAGCTTCCTATTTCTATGGAGGATCAAGAGAAGACAACATTCACTTGTCTATTCGGTGTGTTTACCAACCGAAGGATTCCATTTGGACTTTACAATGCCCTAAGTACCTTCTAAATATGCATGGTGTGTATTTTTTCTGATTTTATGGAGACCTACATGAAGGTATTTATGTATTATTTTACAGTGTATGGATCCTCATTTGATGAATGTCTAAGTAGTTTGGGAAAGGTGTTGAATCGTTGTATTCAGAAGAATCTGGTCCTGAACATTGAAAACTGTCATTTCATAGTAGATCATGGCATTGTCTTATGTAATGTAGTGTCAAAACATGAGATAGATGTTGATAGATCTAAGATAGACATTATTTCATCCTTACCCTATCCTTCATGTCTGTGTGATATTAGATATTTCCTAGGGCATGCAAGATTTTATCAGTGATTTTTCAAAGATTTTAGTAAGATTGCTCTTCCTTTGTCACGATTACTTCAAAAGGATTATGATTTTTTGTTTGATGATTCTTTTAGGACTTCCATTGATGATTTCAAGAAGTGTCTGACCATTCCACCTATCATATATCCCCCACAGTGGGAGATTCCTTTTGAGCTTATGTGTGATGCCTCCAACATCGCAGTTAGGGCTGTATTATCTCAGAGGGTGGAGGGATGTTCACATGTGATTTCTTATGCATTAAGGACACTGGATTCTGCCCAATAATATTACACAACCATGGAAAAGGTGTTTCTTGTAGTCATATTTTCTTTAGATAAATTCTGTTCATATTTATTAGGCTCTAAAGTTGTTGTTTTCTCTCACTATATAGCTCCGAGGTACCTCTTGAAGAAGCTATACACAAATCCCAGACTTATCCTATGGATGCTCCTTCTTCAAGAATTTGATATTGAGATAAAGGACAAGAAGGGTTCGGAAAAATTGGTGGAAGAACACATGAGTAGGCTTACTCACACACGAGAGGATGACACCTTGGATCTGGTACCACTTCAGGACACTTTCCCCGATGATCATATTTATTCCATCTCAGGTACACATCCTTAGTATGCTGATTTAGTGAACTACCTTAGAGCCCCTAAAATTCCTACAAATTTGAAGAAACATCATGTCCAAAAATCAAAGAGCGAGTCTAGATTTTAAGTGTGGGATGATCCCTACTTATGGTGCATGTGTAGTGACCATGTTATTAGGAGGTGTGTTCCTGATCACGAGTTTGAGTCTGTTCTGCAATTCTATCATGCACTAGCTTGTGGTGGGAACCTTGGACCCCAATGCATAGTTAGGAACGTTTTGGACTCTAGATTGTATTGGCCTAGTTTATTCCATGGTGCTAAGGAAGTTTTTAAGTCAAGCTCACATTGCCAACACACTGGTAATATTTCTAGGAGACACAAGATGACCCAAATACCCATATTATTCTATGATATTTTTGATGTATGGGGAATTGATTTTATGGGTCCTTTTCCTATTTCATTTGGATTTTTTATATTTTGGTTACTGTTGATTATGTGAGGAAATTGGTGGAGGATAAGGACACCAGGAATGAAGATTCTCATGTTGTAGCAGACATTGTCAAGACACAGATTTTTTGCAGGTTTGGAGCACTAAAGACCATCATTAGTGACCAAGGGACACACTTCTGCAATCATAATTTTGCTTCCCTCCTTTGGAAGTATGGGGTGATACACAAAACATCAACACCATACCACCCCCAAACAAATGGCCAAGCTGAGGTTTCAAATTGTGAGTTGAAACAAATTTTGTAGAAAAAAATGCATCCAAATAGGAAGGATTAGGGAAAGAGCTTGGATGATGCATTGTGGGCTTATAGGAAAGAAAAAAATACACCCATTGGTATGTCCCCATTTCAGATTTTTTTGTGAAAGCGTGTCATCTCCCCGTGCAAGTTGAGCATCAGGATTATTGGGCTATAAAGAAATGGAACATGGATTTGGCCTAAGCTGGAATCCAAAGGAAGCTACAAATTCAAGAGATTGAGTAGATTCTATTGTCTTCATATGAGAAATCAAGGCTCTACAAGGCATGGTCAAAAGAAACTCATGATATAATCATCCAACAAATGGAGTTTCATGTTGGATATAAAGTTCTTCTCTACAGTTCATGACTAATTCTAATGCCTGGTAAGTTTCATTAAAAATGGTTAGGTCCTTATATTGTATTTATGTATTCCCTTATGGTGCAGTAGAGATCGCACAACAGGACACTGGAAGGAGCTTTACAGTCAAGGGGCAATGTTTGAAGAAATACATTGAGGGACTTCCTACAGATGCAGTGGATTTCATCACACTGCATAACCCCATCATCACTTAAGAATATTAAACCATTCTTAACCATTTCACTTCTTTATTCTTTTTCATATTTAAAATTATACATTTCATGTGAATATATCATCTCATGGGTTCACATTGGGGACAATGCAATATTTTAAGTGTGGGGGAGGTAACCTTTTAGTTTAGTAATTTCAATTGATTTCCAATTTTTCAATGATTTTCAAAACAAATTGGGTCTTTTTTATATTTTGTGTGTTTTTTTTAATTTTTTTTGTGTTTTTGAAACTTTTTATCTAAAATGATTCTCATCACCATTTTGAAATTAATATTAATAAGTGAAACAATTTATCCCATGAAACTGAGATTAAATGAATACTGAAAATAACTATGTTTCAAGTTCAAATCTTTCTTAATTTTATTAAAAGTACTCTAAATTTTGAATACCATCTCACATATCACTATCTTTATATTTGAAATCACTTTTCTGTGATGCTTCTGAACCATTATTTTCATATTTTTTACATTTACCTCATTTCTTCGGAGAACCAAACCATGCTTTATTTAACAAGAATTTGATTTATTCCTGTCAAAACTTGAGGATTTGCGGTACTTATGTTTAAATTATTGAGGAATTTGTTTAGTATTAAAACCCCTATTTAAAATAATACTTTTTATAATGGCCTACCCTTAACATTTAATCCTTGTATCCCTTAGAATCCATGAATAACCTGTTAGGTTAGCCACATTACAAGCCAATTTTCCCTATCCAACCAACTCTTAATGTGAAATTGCATAATCTAGTTGAACTTAAGTGTGGTGGAAATTGTCTTCTATCGTGCTACCACATTCTGTGATACTTAGGGTGGGAAGTTAAATTTTGAAGAGATGTGTTTATTGTTGAAGAAAACAATATATTGAAAGATGTACCATTTTTAGAGCTTTCACGATAAGTGAAGTTGTGCCTTTATAGATCTTCTAATAGAGGGAGAAATGTTTTCCTATCTGGATATTTTAAGAAAATAATCTTTGAGAAGATTGTCATTTTTGCTACTGAAATGTTAAATGGTGTGCACATTCTTTTATTACTCATGATGATGAACATTAATTGATGCTATGGGGATGGATGAGGATACCAAATTTAAGTGAAAATTATATTTATGTAATTTTTCTTCAAAAGGAGTCAAGCCCTCCACATTCAGCCTCCGAATTTTTCACATATAAATCCTACCAACCAAAATCCATAGAACAACTTTTAAAATTCCTCATGATAAATATATGTACTTAACTCACATAGAGTGGTGATTTAAGAATTTATCAAGTCTATGGTGACCATTTTATGAGTTTGTATGAGAAAGACATTGCTGAAAAATGGACATTTGTGTGATAAGAGAAAATTCAAGTGAGGTAAGTGTTTTGCGTATGGGAGTATAAATGAAGTGGAAATATATTGAATGATATAAATGGAGAACTCGAAATAATAGTTTTTTATGAGTCATGATAGCTTTTGTTTATTGGTGTGTAATTTTTGGATCTCAAGGATATGTGTTTTAAATTTTTTTTTGATTTTGTATTGATGTTTACTTGTCATAATTTTTTAGAATAAATGATACAGGGTTTTTCCTGAGAGTGAAAAAGGGTAAGTGTGGGGGAGTTGATAAAACAATTTTTTTTGAATATTGTATTGGTAAGAAATGACATAATATCCTCACATTGTGCTAAATATGTTCATTTATGAAATATTTTGGATTAGATCATTCATTTGAAAATTTGATGAAAATTCCAGTTTTACCCTTTTAAAATGCACTGTAGTATTTCACATATAAATATTTTAATATTAGTAATTTGAACTTATAGTTATATAACAATGTTCCTAATTTAAGTTTCTATAACTTTTATTCAGTACACTAGAGCTAAATAGTGCATTTGGATGGACTAAATGTGTCATTAAGACAATGGTGGGCTGGACACGTGATAATGGACATCACTTTAGTGTCTGGGTCATATCTTCTACATCCTTGCATGGATGAAGCCCAAATTTTGATAGGGGTTCAAAAACCAAATTTATCACATATTATCCTTCTATAAGGACAGATAATTCACGATATTTGGTAGTCAAGAAGGCGGTGTAATTGGGATTAAAATATTTGGAAGAATCTTCTCATTCACACTTGATACCACTTTTTACCTAGCCTCCACTACACTTTATAAATATGTATTTTTCTCATTTTTAAGGGTTGGGACGTTAATTATAAATATTAAGGCATATGATATTTGGTTTCACTCAAATTATCCAACCATTGTAAGAGGGGTAGATCTTGGAGCGGGGACCCCTTAATCAAAACCTTCTTCTTCTTCCTCGTGTTGTAATACTTTCGTTTGTATAATAAACTCATTAGTTCTTCTTTAATTTATTATTTTTTCATATTTTTTGTTCATTTATATTCCTATTAATATTCCTCTTTGGGATGGAATTCATGATTGGGGATGAGATTAGGTTTTACCCTTTTAATCCTTTGCTAAGGAAAAACGTCTCCACAATGACCACACTACTAAAAGAAGAGTAGTTTTCTTAGTGATCCGTCTATCCTCTACCCTCTTTATTTAATTATTTTAAATCATTGAGCTAATTTAATTAACTTAATAAAATCCATGAAATTAGTTTTTAATTTGTATAAAACTAAGTAAACAATTGATCAATTGACAAAAAAACACACGAGCTCGGGATTTTGTGTAAATTGTGAGAGCGCGAACTTAATCGGTAATACAAGACCACATGTGATAAGTTTATAGAGTTAAAATATAATACATAAAATAAATTAAACATCCTTTACAAATTGGATATGCTCTCTAATTAACAACTGACCATAAACTAATCTTAGAACACCAATCAAAGCAAGGTGCTATAATTGCGTGTTCTGAAGCTAGCCTAGGGTTTAAGTAATTTTGTCTTTGTGGTTAAGTTAATTCCCGTAGGGTTCGAGGATTAAAAAATTATGGGATCACAATTAATTGGATTTTAATTTAAATTATAATTATTAATAAGTAATTGAATAGGTATAGTTAGATCAATTACACCTTTTAAAATATTTTCTAAAGAAACATCTTCTTATTGCGTCAAATTTTATTTCAAAATTAAAAACAAAAAAAATGAAATCTTCTTCCAGCAAACTTCTTCTAGTTTTATAAACAATAAAAAACCCCCCATCCTTTAAATTAGTGTTTTTATTCTCTTTTATTTTATTTTTATAATACCTTTAATAAGTTTTAATTTACTTCCTCCTTTGAGAGACGACCTTGGTAATCCACTCCACTGCACCTAAGTAACCCGAAACCGAACATCATTTGAAAGTGCCCAAGACAACAACTTTCAATGATATGTCCTTTTTTAATATAAATTAATAATATGAAATCATTAAAAATACATTAATAATATCATTTATATAAGAAATATTATAAAAATTTTCATTTCCCTTACCAAAAATGAATCTTTTCTTCTACTTTCAACAAACTGTCTCTATATTCCTTCATATGTGAAAGTATATATATGACATGGATTATCAGGACTCCTATGACCAAAAATGAAATTAGATGTTAGGGTTGATTTGAAATCCCTCTATATCCTTGCATCCATCAATAAGAATTTCTTCCTGACTCCTCGAGTGTTATGAATATCAAATGTCATCTGATAAAGAAGAGGTAAAACATATTATACTGGAAACATTAAAATAATAGGCAAACAATAGAAAAAAAATCTTACCAAAATCTTCTCCCACAACTAAGAAATTATCGCTTTGTACACACTTCTCTAACCATCATACAAAATTCTTACTTTTCTCTTTCCATGAGTTGATACAAAACTCTTAAAATCATTTGTATTTGGACCTCTAGGAATATCATTCTCATCAAACTCATTGAGTATCCTCTGGTCCGGGGTATGGGAAAGTGATAATTTTGGTAAACGTGTGCACCCACATTTATCAACTCTTGAACTCTTTTTTGTCATTATGGGAGCACATGATGAATATTGGGGAACATAAAGAGGATCGTGTGAATGTTCCTACCTAGAGGTATGATCATTATGCTTATCTCTAGAATTATGTGGTTGATCAACTAATTGATCTGTCATTATCATTCAATTAAAAAAAAACATTAGTTCAGAAATATACAAATTCAAATATTACAATACTAATGTAAACAAACAATGGAAAACTAAACTATGTTACATAATAGTAAACATGGTTCATATGGTAAGCATGTTAAGTAATGGTATAGATGGTAAACATGGTAGTGTAATTTTCATTCAACAAAATCAATAAATATATAAGTTACTTAAAGTTAAACTATAGTAAACTATGGTAAACATGGTAAACATGGTAAACATGGTAAACATGGTAAACATGGTAAACATGGTTAACATGGTAAACATGGTAAACATGGTAAACATGGTAAACATGGTAAACATGGTAAACATGGTAAACATGGTAAACATGGTAAACATGGTAAACATGGTAAACATGGTAAACATGGTAAACATGGTAAGGTATTTTTCATTCAACAAAAATAAAAGATATATAATTTACGTAATGGTAAACATGATAAACTAAACTAAACAAAATTAAAATATTCAAAAAATTATTCTTATTTGTTTTGATACACATTTTAATAAAGAAAAGAAATTAAAATATCTAACATTTTATGAAAATAATAAATATAAACAAGAAATAAACATATGTTACCTGTAATATTAGGAATGTACAAATAGATTGTTTTCCCAAATTCCTTCTTCATGATCGCTTCTTATGGTACAAACCATGTATTCAACATGCTCATATTTATGTTATCTAAATCTTTCCATGGAAGTAGGGATATCACATAAATTATCATCTTCATCAAGTTTATCGTCACAAACATATTGTTTTTTCCCTTGTAAAAAAATATACCACTGTATATCTGTTTGATCAACTACATAGAAAATATGTTTTGCATGAGTTTCCATTATAAAAGAATCTTTTATGTCTTCAATCTATTTAGATTAACAACTATCATTCCAAATTCATCATATATGACACTGCTGTTACCGATAAACCATTTTCAGTTAAAAACATGAACTTTAATTTTAATGTAATCAACCCACCATATTTATTCAATGACTCCATAATATGCACTTGATGCAGAAATTGGGTTTTTGTCTTTAGAACTTGAAAAATGTATTGCATCTACAAACACCAATACACAATTATTATGAACTTCACTTCTATTGTCCTAAGCTTTCGTATGAAATGTATAACCATTAATGTCATACCCGAACCATGTTATCTCATTTAAACTTTAACCACCCACTAACTATCTTAATGTCTCTAATAAATCTAATCTACCAATAAAGGTCTTCTTAAACCATGAAAATGAATGTTTTGTTGTTCTCATTCAAAATCCACATTTCTTTCTTCTTTGGATGACATTGTATCAACTCATTAATATGCAATGTGATATACAGTTGAGCATCAGCTATGTTATTCAACATGTATAATTATAACTTCTTTATCTATTTATCTGACAACGATTTGACTTTCAAGCAAAGAATCCCCTTTCCATCATTATTAACTCTTTCATGGTGAGATTAAGGTAGACCTATGTACTCTACCGCAACCAAGTAGTTCGTAAAAAACTCTGCAACCTCCTCAGAAATATACTATTCAATAATGGAGGCTTCAGGTCAATATGGATTATTAATATACCCCTTCCATATTTTCATATACCTTTCAAAAGGATACATCCAACGAAGATATACAGGTACACAAAGCATTATTTCTCGAACTAGATGAATCATTAAATGCACCATTATATCAAAAAAATATGGAGGAAAATACAATTCTAATTGACAAAGTATAGAAATTTCATCCTTTTCCAAAATGTTCAAAGCATTCAGATCAATAACCGTATAACAAATTGAATTGAAAAAATAACGCAAATTCATTATAATCTTTCTGACACATATGGTCAATATTACATTCAATGAAACTGGTATAAGTTGTTGCATCAAAACGTGACAATCCTACTATTTCATACCTATCAACTTCAAATCCTTCAAAGAGACAAAATTTTTTACATTTGAAGAATAACCATGATGCACTTTGATATCATTAAGACACTGATAAAAGCTAATTTTCTCCATCTTGAAAAATTTATGACAAGTTGGGGGAAGAAATGTTAGTCTTACATTAGGAGTGGGAGCTAACACCAAACATATTCCCATTGATAGTAAGTGTAATCTGGCATTCAACCCATATTTTGTCTTTCCTTTAATATCTAACAATGTTCTAATCAAAATATCATAGATATTCTTCTCCATGTGCATGTAATCAATATTATTTTTCACTTCATGATATCTCCAACATGGTAGCTCAAAAAATATTGACCTTTTCTTCCAAATATGTCTATCATTACCAGATTTCTCTGTCATTCCCAATGTCACATAAAGGTTTTGCAACCTATCAAAATACACATCAGTGGATAAAGGTTTTTGAGAAATATTAAATTCTTATGATCCATTTAATGCCTTTTTTATTCTTCTATAAGAGTGATCCATAAGAAAAAATGTTCGATTACCCATGTATACTATTTTACTCCCATGATGCAATTGACAATATGAAGTCTGTTGTTCAGAAATTGGATATGCTTTATACCCCTTAACACTATATCCAGACAAATTTCCATATGATGGGAAGTCATTTATAGTGAACATAATAACTGCATGTTGTTGAAAATATTCCATTTTATAAGAATCATACACCCTAATACCATCCTCCCATAAAAGTTTCAAATCATCAATAAATGGTGAAAAGAAAACATCAATATCATTTCGGGGTTGCTTCGGACTAGAGATCATTATATTCAACATGACATATTTTTACTTCATACAAACTTCATGAGAGAGGTTGTAAATTACCAATAAAATAGGCCATGAACTATGTGTTCTACTAATGGTTCGGTATGGATTCATTCCATATGTGCAAAACCCTAATATGATATTTCTATTTTCATTTCCAAATGTAGGATACTGCTCATCAATTTTCTTCCATTTTGGACAATCAGCTGAAAGATGTATATTTACATGACATATCCACTCATCAACATGCCATCTTAACCTTTTTTCATCATGTGAATTAGAAAATAAATCTTTCAAATGATGAATTATAGGAAGATACCAAAATAACTTGGAATGGATCTTTATAATCTATATATAAGCCTATGATTTTTCTTTCAACTTATACAGTGATGTCCCACATTTAAGACACTCTGACAAAAATTCATATTTCTTCTTATATATCATACAATCATTTAGACAGGCATGTGTTTTCTTGTATCCCAATCCCATCAGGTATAATATTTTCTTGGCCTTGTAATGTGAATCTGGAAGATTGTTGTCTTTTGGAAGAATGTGTTTCAAAAATTGCAGCAGCTCTGTAAAAATTCAGTCACTCCATCCATATTTTACCTTCAGGTTAATCAATATTAACACCATAGAAAAAACTGTAAAATACTTACAACCATTATACAATGGTTTTTCAGAATCACCATATAGACATGCAACTTTCGGTTCTATCTCAATTTGTTAAGCTACAATATCACAAATCATTTCTTCAATTCCATCAGAGTTACCATCTTGCAAATCATCATCATCAATATATCTGACATTCTATCCAGTTTCACCATGCCAAATCCAAGGGTTGTAACTCGGATTAAAACCATGACAAATTAGATGATCTTTTATCTCTTTACTTTTCAAATTCTTTATATTCAAACATTTCAGACATGGATATAAAAAAATGTCACAACTTTGAACATTTCGTTTAGCAAATTCCAAAAGGCATCAACACCTTCCTCATATTAATTACTAATTTGATGTGCCTTAATCCAACTTCAACTCATTATTACCTTAAAAAATATCAAAATTATACATCTTGTTAAGATAAAACAAATATATATTTATATGAAAAATATCATAATTTAAATTTTAAACAATTTTTAAATATAAATAAATTATATGTGTTCTTGAAAAATATATGCATGGAAATGATTTTAAAAAGCAAATATAGTTAGATATAATAGTTTTAAATTCATCTTAGATCCTTTCTTCTTAAGGTACACAAAGAATACATCCTGGTCCAACTGGATACCAAATTCACCCTTCTGTAAAAATGATATATGAAGTACAAATATTAAAATATGTGTATGTTAACTACTAAAAATTACACCTATCCCAATGATTTGAAACCATTGGGATATCCCCTGAAATCGTTGGGATAGAATACCCCAACGATTTCACACATTTTTGGAATGATGGTTTTTGCAATAGCCCTATACCAACGATTCTTCAGGAACCGTCGGTATAGACTACTTGAAGTTAAAATATACTAATGGTTTCTATGAAACCATTGGGATATATATATACCAATGGGGTGTCCAAGGGGGTAGGGGCTGTCCAGGGGGTGGGGGTTGTCCAAGGGGTGGGGGTGTCCATGGGGGTGGGGGTGTCCAGGGGGTGTGGGAGTGGTGTCCGGGGGGGGGGGGGGTGAGGGGGTTGTCCAACCCCTACCCCATTGGACACAACCCCGACCCCCTTGGACACCCCTAGACACCACCACCCCTTAGACAGTCCCGCAACCCCTAAATAGTACCCCCAACCCTATGGACACCCCACCCCCTAGACACCCCACCCCCTAGACACCCCCTACACCCTTGGATAGACCAATCACCCTTGGACACCACCCCCACCCCTGGACATGCCCACCCCCTGGACACCACCTCCCCCACCACCCCCTTGGACACCCCTTGGACCCCCACCACCCTGGACACCACCCCACCCCCTAGACACCACCCCCACCCTTGGACTCCCCTACCCTATTAGAAAGCCCCATCACCCCCTAGACACCACCCCACCCCCTTGGACACCCCCTGGACACCACCACCCCCTTGGACAACCCCCCCACCTCCCACACCTCTGGAAAACCCCCCTGGAAAGCCCCATCCCCTTGGACACCCCCACCCCTGTGGACACCCCAAAACCATTTGGACATCCCACTCACCCCCCTGGACCACACACCCCCAGACACCCACCCCCTAAATAGCCCCCACCTCCATAATATCCCTCACCCCTGAGGACACCCCCACCCCCACCCCTGGACACCCCAACCCCCAACTCCTGAACACCCCCACCCCCCAGGACACCAAACCCACCCCCTACACCATTGGACACCCCAAAACTCCCAAACCCCCTAAACACCCCCCTGGACAGCCCCCTCACCCCTGGACACCCCCACCCCTGGACACCCCCACCCCCTTGGAAAGCCCCCTCACCCCCTGGACACACCAATCCCCATGGACACCCCCTAGAAACCACCACCCCCTTGGACATCCCCCACCCCCTGTACAGCCCCCAACTCCTCTCGACAGCCCCCACCCCCTTGGACACCCCCACCCCTGGACACCCCTACCCCTTGGACAACCCACTCACCCTCTGGACACCACCCCAACCCCTGGACACCCCACCACCTGGACAACCCCCTCACCACCATGGACACCCCCACCCCTAGAAACCCATGCCCCCTTGGAAAACACCCCACCCTTGGACACCACCCCCACCCTGTTGGTCACCCCCTAGACACCACCACCCCCTTGGACAGCCCCCACCCCTCTAGAAAACCCCCACCCCTGGACAACCCCCACCCCTCTGGACAGCCCCCACCCCCTGGACAACCCCCACCCCTCTGGATAGCCCCCACCCCCTAGACAGCCCCACCCCTCTAGACAGAGCCCCCACCCCCTAGACACCCCACCCCTAGACACCCCTACCCCCTTGGACAACCCACTCACCCCCTATACACCAACCTCACCCCCTGGTCACCCCTACCCCCTTAGATATCCCCCTCACCCCCTAAACACCACCACCCCCTTAGACATCCCAACCCTCTTGGACAACCCCTGAACCCCACTGGACACCCCCATTCACTTGAACATCCCCACCCCCTTAGAAACCCCCTATACACACACACACACATGGTAGAACACACAAAAATTGTAAACTTGCATGATATCACTTCCATGGTTTATTTTTCCAGAAAATAATTTTTCATGGTATAAATGAACACTATGAAACATACCATGATAGCAAGCACTAATATAGAAAAATAACATCTCAAAAAATTAGTTTAGGGTATCGCAAAAAATAAAAAATGAAACCGATCCATGGGAGGATTACTTGAGTGTTGGAGTCAACCTAATAGATCTGGTGATAATAAAGATTATAAATGATGTAATCCAAACAAGGTTAGAGGGTACAACTTCAAAGAATCCTTTCTAGGTTTTACGTGCAAGAGAGACGAGTCACATATTGCCCGATCGAAGAAAACAAAATGACTGAATACGGGGCACGATAAATCATTTAAAAACTTTATCACATTGGTTATTTAATAACAGATGTGATAAACTATTTTTTATGTTTATAATGTCAATTATTTAATAACCGATGTAGAAAATTATTTATCATGTTGGTTATTTTATAACCGATGTTATAAATGGAGCTTTATCACGTTAGTTCTTTTATAACCGACGTGATAAATTGAAAAAATTTTCTTTATCACATCGATTATAAAATAACCTATGTGATAAAGATCCAAGATTCTATGTGTCACGTATGTTACAAAATAACCGATGTGATACAACTAATCTCAGTTTTTATTATGTCAGTTATAAAATAACCGACGTAAATAATTTATTCTCATCAATTTATCACATTGGCTATTGTATAACCGACATGATAAATAAATTTTTATAGCTTTGAATGTCGGTTATGTAGAAACAATGTGGAAAATTCCAACATGTTAAACATTTTTTCCACTAGTGAAAGTTTCTCCATGGAAAAGTGTGATGTGTTTTGGTAGGAAGGGAAAGTTCAGTCTGAGGTTCATTGGAACATATAAAATCCTAGATAAAGTTGGATCAGTTGTGTACAGAGTGGCTTACCTCCAAGTTTATCCCAGGTACACAATGATTTTTAAGTTTCAATGTTGATAAATTATATGTCGGATTAGTCTCATGTTTTGAGCCCAGAGGTAGTTTAGTTGGAATAGAATCTCTCTTATAAGGAACAACTAGTCCAGATTCTTGACTGATGAGAGCAAGTGTTGTGGAATAAGGTAATTAATTAGGTAAAAGTTTTGTGAAAAAATCATACGTTCAAAGAGGCAATGTAAGAATCTGAAAATGCTATGAGGGATAAATAACCCCATTTATTTGATAAGTGAATAGAATTGCGGGGATGCAATTCCCAAAAGGGGGGAATGATGTAACATCCCTGGTAAATAAAGAATAATACATGTTCATATTTGTGAATTAATTATTAATTATACTTTAAATGGGATACTATGTTCGATGGTGTACCTGATACGCATTAATGAGTTTCTTTGAAATCTTATGTTGCACACAATGCTGAGACATACTGAAAAATAATAATATAATAATATTTTAAATGGTAGTTAACACCTAGATGTTGTATTGGTAGGAATGAATAGAAATAACAATAATATGATTATACATGTTTGTTAAATGTTTTTACATTTATCCAATAAAAGTTAGAGGCTTAAAATTTGAATGAATATAATTTTAAGCATAAATACTCTAATATTCTTTAAAAGGTTGATTTACTACCTTTTAATGGAGAACCCTTTTTAAATATAGTTTTTGACACTTTTATATGTTCTATTTGAGAAAATAAAATATTTCATTACAATTGGGACATCAACATTTACATTGGGTAAATTTTTGGTATTTTTCTGATAAAATTCATCTTTTAATGAATAGTGAAAAGTACTGTATTTTTTATTCAAAACTGCCTTTTAATCTAATTTATTGATATTGTTAGATAATATTTTTAATTGGTTTTAAAGTGTAATTATATTATATTTATTACTATTTAATCCAATGTTGTTCATTGGATGTAATTTCACTTTAAAATTGGACATAAACAAGTGTCAATCTTTTGATATTTATTATTTCTTAAAAGCATGATTTTTTTCTTGACAACAAAAATAAAATTTAAATTAATTAATAAAAATTATATGTTTTTAATTTGGTAAAATATACATCATTTTTTAATTTTAAATTTCAAATATAGCGTAGGATGAATATTTGGTACTTTTCAGAAAACCTTTAATTTTTGATGAATAGTGAAAACATTGAGTAGTAGTTAAAAAGATATATTTTTCATTTAAATGAAATTTTACCACTTCATTGAATTGAATTTCGAAAATCCGACACACGTGGTTGTTATTAGTATATAAAATGTGGTTCAATAAGTTGAAAATATTTTTTTTGTGAATAGTAACTTTTGACTTTTATTTACTGCGGTTAAAGATTAATAGGGTAATTCAAGGTAAAAACAATATTATAATAATATAAAATTACCTTAACAGTTGTCCTAACCTTATTGTATGAGTAATGTATGAACAAGAAAATCCTTTTGTGAGACTTTTGGCCTTTGAAAGCCACTTGGGTAAGATAATTACATTAATAACTTTTTATTTAAAGTAAAAATAAAAATATCATAAACATGTATTATTTTGCTAAATTAATTTTTAAATGGGGTTATATAAGTTATCTCTTAGACTATAAATACTAATTTTAAAGATAAAAATATTTCCTACATCATATTATTTTTTATAATTTTTAGACAACAAATAAATAAAATTATTTTTGACATAATAATGATGTAGTGTTTTCCTCATTAATGAATGATTTAAATAAATAAGATTATAATGATTAAAAAAATATCCAAAACCTATCCAATTCTTATTGTATGATTTTATTTCGAACATGAGTGATCTTATATTTTTCTTTAATGAGTTTTGGACCTTTGGAAACCAAAAATCATTATATAATAAAATAATATTTTCAAACATTCCTAAAGAGCCCCTCCCCCCTTATAAAAAGCTATCACCTATAACCCATTACTCACACCTCTAAAGCCCCTTGGTTCATCCAACGTCTGCCCAAATAATCTCTAAATACCCCTCTCTTACACCTAGAATCTATACCTTAGGCAGAAGGCACATCAAGAAATCCTTTTGGTTCAAACCAAAGGGAGTTACATGATTTAAAGGTAATGTCTTCTCTTAAGTTATTTTGTTTTATTTTACTTCTCCAACCCCCTAAACTCTTTTTATTACTTTATTTTATAAAAACAACAGTATACTAAATATAATAGGTTATTTTTATTTGAAGGATTCTAACTACACTTACACCCACCTCCATCTAATGGGTAAAGAACATACTCTTTCTGTGGACGACGGACTGCTGTCTCACGAAACGATGATTGTTCAATTATCTCCAACCACCTCTCATGGTGGCCATTATGATGGAACTATATTTATATGTGATATATATTATATTTATATTGTCTCTATGTTTCTTTATTTTTAATTTATATCATACCTTTATGGTTTCCATTATAGTTAAACACGATAATTTCATTTGAGGAAGTGCGGACTACCGCCCCTCAAAGTGATATGAATCATTCATGCCATACATGGAATGTATAAAGGATGGAGTTACTGAAATTATATATGTTATTATACTGTAATTATAATATACTTATGTATCGTTAAGTTTTCATTCCATTAAAATATGAAATAGAATTGAAAGTAGCGTTCATGTGTATGTACGGCTTACCGTCTATATGAACGGTACATTTCATTTCTTACCTCCAAATGTTTTGTACTATTATAAATAAATATATATATTGGATATATATGATATCTAAATCATGAATATCATTTAGGAGATAATGAAATTTTGACCACCTGAACAACTTGTAATTATAAGAAGTTGATTTTTAACTCATGTTTCGAACATCGACAAAATGTTTGATATGAACTCAAATAATTTACAAATTGTTATAGCAAGGTAATAAGTGATATAAAAAGAATAATAAACTTGAGAAATGTTCTTAAGAAATTATAAATTTAATTAAATTTATTATTCAAGAAATTAAAGAAGGAACTAGTCAAGTCAGACACGAGGTAAGGGACTTCATCTCAATCTTCTTTCATTGAGGCATAAATTGATTTATACAAGACATTCTTTTATAAGGTATATAATAAAACCCTTTGAAATTTAATTTCATTTAAAAGTAGTCTTTTTTCTATGAAGAATTTTACTAAACGACAAAAGATATATTTTTAAAATTTGTGGTGACAATGACATCTCTGTCGCTGTAATCATTAGTTGGCTTCATCTATAAGCCTTAATGTTTTTAAAATGAAAAATAAAACCCCTTTTTCTGTTTTTGGATGTTTGGGTATTAAAAATGGTTTTTGAAATTGATTTATTATTTCAATATATTCAAATTATTTCAAATGAAATTTTTTTATTGAAATATTTATATTTTCAATATTTTATGTGTTATGATTTTATAATGGTACTTGGACATTTAACAAGTGGTTACATGAGAAACCCAATGACGGGTGGTGCCATGATAAACCTGGATGGGTGGTTATGTTATAACATCCAATGCATTAGGTATGGAAGTCAACCATATGAGTATTCCATTTAGTGATATGTGTGGAAGTCAACCGTATGGTTATTCCATTTAAGTAAGTTTATGTCCCAAGTTACCTTTATATGTTATGTGTTCTCTATATGGGTTTTATGGTAATATTTTGGTTACAAAAGGGTAAGAAACGATCTTTTATTTAGTGAAGAGTATTTGCTACTTCATAAAGGTGAAAAGTATTACTTATGATAAAGTATTCATGGTTTACTTGTTGTTTTAAAAAACTAACAGTTTTCCTTCTTTGTGTATCCATTTCTGATATTTTCATGCTCATACCAAGTTTTGTAATGTTTTTCACAAGACTTAAAGATGAATATGGTCAAGGGTGGGATCAAGGAAAAGTCATGCTGTCTAAAAAATAGAACTATACATGACTCTTTTTTTCAAAGAGTTTTTATTTTATAAAAAATGGAAACTGAGAAGAAGTGTCTACTTTGTAATTTTTGAGATGTAATGTAATAGATATGGCCAAATTCTCTAAAACTCTAAACCTGAAAATATCCTACATGTGAATTATTCATTTAATTCAAGATTATGTAATGTTTTAAGGCTGAGTCCTTAAAGTCATATTCTCATCTATGTTGAGAATGAGAATGTAACACCCCAATATTTTATAAAATTTTGTTTTTAAAATAAATTTAATTTCTTAAATAATTTGTGTTACACACAACATTGAGTTGAAATGAGTCATTATATACTATTAAAATATTATTATTTAATATCACAGTTATAATCTAGCAATTAAATTAAAAGGTATTGATAGGATTAACTACTTTATTAAACATATTTATAAATATCATAATCAATTTAAATGTATTGATAAATTCTTATTAAATAAGGACTAAATATTTATTATATACTTTATTCTATAAAAATATATTTCCCTTCCAAAATGATTTTTATTGCATTTTGTAACAAAATTTTATAATTAATTAATAGATAATTTAAAAAATTAATTTTAAAAAATTAATTTTTTTTTGAAATTAGAATCTAAAAATTATCTTAGGGTAAAATTTTGATAGTATTCTAAAATGATTGAATTTTAATTAAATTGGGAAAATTACCACTTTTTCAAATATGGTCATTTCTATTCATTAAATAAAGTAATTTAAAAGTCCCATTATATTTTATATTTTTAATTAATGTAACATATGAATAATTTTATTTATAATAATCTAATTAATTAAATCTGAATTAGGAATTTTCATTATTATGGTATATGTTTTGTATGCTTAAAAACATGATTTTCTATAAACACTTTTAAGTGATTAAAGTATATCCATGATAATTAATTAAAATAACACCAAATAAATTAATATTTAAATAAAATTTAAATATTATATATCCAATATTATGGATTTAAATTCATATAATGATGATTACAATTCATAATGTTAATGTCAAATCATTTTATGCTTGGAAAATTCATTTCTCTAAAAATGGTTTTTTGACATGTTATTACGGTTTAATTTTAAAATAAAGTATTACACTTATATGAATTGAATTTAATAAAATTTATTTTATATTTAAAATAATAATAATAAATAATAGGTAGTAATTTTAATATTAATATTTTTTATAATGAATTGCAAAAACATAAGAAATAAATTTCATTATGAAATCTAAATTGGTAAAAGTATGTATCCTTTGATGTAAAGAGAATAACATGTTTAAAAAAATTTATTTATCAATTTTTGAGGTTTATATAGGCTATATAATCCCTCAAATATATTATTTACCCATTTTTTTTTTAACTTTTATTGAGATTGACTTCCCTTTATTGAATAGTTTTTGGAATTTTAATAAAATGTCACTCCCTCTCAATTATAAAAGGGAACCTCCTCTCCCATTATATTCACACATAAAAATACCATTTTTAGATGATAACTAAAGAAAAAAATACTTAAATCCCTACACATGAACTATATTATGTTTTTAATAGAAACACCTCCTATGACGACTTTTAGTGAAGACCTAAAGCGGTTGTCTCAAGAAAAGGTATTGTTATTAATTGAGCATTTTTTGTTTTAATTATTATACCACCTCATTAAAATATTATTCAACCATGATGATATAATTACATAAGTATCTACCATATATTTAGATGTTATTATGTTAATAGAAAAATCTATATCCATATCATCTTTCATCAAATGGGAAATGAAACTGTTGATTTTGTGTATAGTGAATTATGACCTCCCAAACCTATGAATTTTTTTTTACCATAACCGCCTATCCAAAAAGATATAATCATGGATTTACTATATATTTTATATTTATGAAATTCTTATACTTCTTTAATTACAATATCACATATAAATTCATTCCTTCCAATCTTTTTGAAAAATGATGACGCCGCTCATGCATATGTGTGGACTACCACCTCCACCAAGTGTTGTGGCACATTTTTCGTTTTATTTAGACATGGATAGTAATATGGATAGATTTAATTAATTATTAATATATTTAAACCTTGATAGAAACTATGGATATTTTGCAATCATAATCAATATACAAGGTCCAAAATTACCAATCCCAAACATACGTGAAAAGTGAAACAATTATCACCCCGAATAGTGATTTTAATAATGAATTATGAATAAATGGGTGATTAAACTATACAATTAAATAATATATAGTATGATATATATGATTGTGGTTATTAAATATATTTAAAATAAATCTATATTAATTATACAAGAATTGTGAAATTTATGAAGGAAGTTGGACCAGAGGTAAGGGATTTTTGTCTCACTTTTACTTCTTTGAGATGCATTCCATATCCACCACTTGTTTATTTTAGTTGTTGTATATTATGGAAATTAATTAATATTATGTATATTATTATTAAATTTATGGGTATATTTATATACATATATGGTTATTTATTTCATGAAGTTTTGATTTCAAATTTTCCAAAGTGGTAAGGGTTTTATATTACAATCTTGTTGTCTATCAGGGGTGTTTATGGTCAAGTTATGATAATTAAATATTATATAATTGTCTCTAAATAGCTCATGAATTTTATTATAATCTAGTTATTTCTTGAAAATATGCGTTTAACATTCATTTTCCTCCCCTTAAGAACTCAAGAGGATGAATGAATTTTTTTATCAAAAATAAAATTTATTCCTCTCCTTGATCGAAATTAATTTTTATTCCATATCCATCTTTTCAAAAAATGTTTTAAAGATTGGTTTTACCAAAATAAAATGATTTATTAAATAAAATTTTACCCATGTTTTAATTTTTTACAAAAAAAGAATATTCCTTTCATTCTCCAAACGAGGGTCTTTTGTCTTTTTACCCAAAATATGAAATTGATCATTGTTTTAACATGTATGGAATGAAAAAAATTCTCTGTCTTCATTACCAGTCAATTATTTAAAGACTATTTTATAATTTTCCAATATTACTTTCAAATAAAATTATTTTGAAAATATTTTTTGAATTCTTAGTCTTAAAAAGTGATTTTCAAAGTGGAAATTGTATTTTCCTGAAGAATGTTATCAATGGTATTTTTATTCATCAATAAAAATAGACCATTATTTTACAGAATATTAAATGGTAGTATGATACAAATATACCATCTTTATTATTTATCTATATGGTTTATTATTATGTTAACAAATTGTTAATAAAGCCCATTTCGTTTTCACAAGTTATGATATAATGAATGATTTAGATTTTGTGATATACATTTGTGTGATTTTAGTGATTTGATACGTGGCCCATGAATTATATATCCCTTAAATGTATTGGTTAATGATTAATATTTTATGAGATCAAAGGTTACATAGGAGGTTATCCAAATCCCAAAAGAGGGAACATAAGAGTTTATCCCACACCCATAATAGGATTTACGAGAGGTTATCCCAAGTTTGAATAAGGTTCACAGGTGGTTAGCCAAAGCATATCATGTAATAAATTCTTTGGTGGGTAGCCTTGACATATGTTTTTCTATACTTATGTGTATACCACAAATTTAAGTCTTATTCCAATGTTATTCTCTCCAGGTTCATGTTATTTTTTTCCTTAATTATTCATTTCTTATTAACCACCATGATTTATCCCTTGAAATTAGTTTATGAACTAAGGTATACATGGTAAGGGTTTAAAATGTTATTATCACGTTATCATACCCTTATGCTCATATATTTGTTTCAAATATAACCTTTTTACCCTTAATTATAATCTGAGATCACCCTTTTATATGTTTCATTAAAATAGGTTATGGAAAAAGTATGATTTGTATGATACAGGTTCTAGTTATGATAACTTGTGGGAGATGATATAGCTCACTTATAAACCAGATATTTATTTATTCATGATTCTAATGGAATTTGACCAATAACATTTTGGCATGGATCATTATTTTTTTTAATGTTTATTCATATAATGTGATGTAATATCTATGTATGATAATTAATGGTCTCTATGATTGGTATCACAAAAATATTTAGTTAACCTCTAGAAACTAGGATGATAAAATTTTAGTTTGAACCCTTTCAATAATACTATGTATAAGATAACATCCCGACTTTTGGTAAAGAAAAGAGTATATTTTTCTCTGAAAAACATCCATATTTGGATTCTAAATGTGAATATGGATTTGTAAATATTGTACCTAGGGGTGATAACTCTGAAGAGGGTGCATTGGGATTGACTTGATCATCACCTCATGTATAGAAACAGGCCTTACTGGACACCTAGTTTGACACTCCTGGGTGATATACTTATGTTAATTAAGATATTATTTATGAAACATTATGAATTATTTTAATAGATAATGATCATGAATGAAATATGTAAATCCTACAATGTCATAGATTGAATATAAGATGTCATTATTAATACATCATGTAAATGATTATGTGGTCTCCCCAATAATATT
This sequence comes from Viscum album, assembly GCA_963277665.1. Lineage (NCBI taxonomy): Eukaryota > Viridiplantae > Streptophyta > Magnoliopsida > Santalales > Viscaceae > Viscum > Viscum album. The sequence goes on from CAUJRU010000578.1 coordinate 83,610, forward strand.
ATTGTTTATATCAATATGAATTTTAGTTTTATTCAATGGATGGGATATGAAGGAATAATTATAATACTTAATGGAATGAAAAAATTCATGATTTTCCACATAACAATCCAAATGATATGGGAGATGGAATGAAAAAACTTACTGGTATGATCATACAACATTCAAACTCTATGAATCAGGTTGAGATTCCAAATGAGAAAATGTGGTAACAACATTATGTTGATACCTTATGGAGGAAAAATCGACCTTATTTTAGTGTTTTTGTTGATCCACTAGTTTGGGAGAAATGGATTACTACTATTGAGAAAAATATTTTCCATTTTCCAATGTTCAGTACATAAGAAAGTTATTTTAGTTGTCTATCATTTTGTAGATGAAGAGTACCAATGTTGGTCTCTTATCAATAATATGAGGTAAGTGGATAAAATTGAATACATTGAGTGTGATGGTTTCAAGAAATAATTTATCAAGAATTTATTTACTCATATTATTTATATGGGAATATATAATGAATTATTTGAGAAAATGAAGAAGGATGATGAATCTGTTGGTACCTATAATTAAAATTTTATAATAATTCATACGTTCACTTATACTATTATCATCCAGTCTAAAATTAAGGTTGATTTATTGTACAGTGGATTAAAACCAAGTATCCTTATGGAGTTACCCATAAGGTACTTCAGTAGATATGAATAAATAATTTGATGTTCCATTAAGGTTGAAATAGTGATTCGATTTATCCATCAATCTTAATAGTTTTATAAGAAAATAAAGATGGAATTCAAAGGAAACTCTAAAACCTATGGAGATAAGAAGATGAGGATTCCTTAATTCTTGAAGTGTTTAAAAAATTATAGAGTAAATTGTATTAAGGGGAGTGTTAAAAATTTGGAAAGGAAGGTCATTGAGTGAATGAATTTTAAAGTGATGGTAAGAAGTTAGATAATGATTCAAATAGAGAGAAATCTACTCCAAATACACTATCCACACACCAACATTTCAAATGAATGTTGTATGTAAATTATGTTACTCGATGCTCAAATATATAGGTTAATGATGTTGATCAACATCAGAAACCTCTTATGTTGAGATAAAAGTGAAATATCATGTGATCACTATTTGTGATTAAGGTAATAATAAACACATAGTGAAAGGTACACTAACCATCCACTCTAGAATTTATAATATATTATGTTTACTTGGATCTATCTAATATTCTCTATCTTAATAATTTTATAATTATTTCAAAATTCAACCTCAACTATTAGGAGTTTAATTAGAAGTGAAACCCTAAATGGTTTGATGGTTGTATCTCAATTCTATGATTATTTTGTGGTTAAGGATTATGGGAATATGATCCTTTTAGACCATTTTATTCTCCCTCTTATTTAATTTTAGGTTATCATAGGCATGGATTAAATTTATTGAAATAAATCCCACATTATTTTACAAGGAAGATAAGTCACATTTGATATTCTAAATCATTCTATTATTTTTTATTAGTGTGACGATAAATATAAACTTCTGATATAAGTCGCATCCATTGTATGGATACTCATTCCAATTGAAAATGTATTTTTATTTTATATGGTAAGGGTTAAATTAGACATCAATGATATATATATTTTTTGAGATTTTCTTATTGTCTTTCTAGAATATTTTCCTTATCTTCCACTAAATCATGAAGTTTAATTTTTAATTGAAATCATACCTATTTCTAAGCATATTTAAAAAAAACCTATATAATATTCCTAATCGAGTTGCATGAATTGAAGAAGAAACTCTCGGAGAATCTTGAAAATGGATTCATTTAGTGAAGTGTTTCACCTAGGTTTTCTCCTAATATTTTTGTTAAGAATAAATATGTATAAATGCAACTATGTATTGTTTATCAATAATATAACAATATAATTATCAATAAAAGTATCATATACCCAATATTGATGAATTGTTTGATCAATTGTGTAGAAATCAATAAGTTTCTAAGAGTGAACATCACTTTAGATATTGTTAATTTAGGCTCAAGAATAAGGATATACCAAAGACAACATTTCATAAAATGTATAGACACTATAAATATATAGTGATTCCATTTGTTCTAACTGATTCCCATGTTACCTTCAGGGATTTAATGAATAGTGTCTTTAAATATTACATTGATCAGTTTGTGGTTGTCTTTATAGAAAATATTATTACATATTCAAAGAGAAATGAAGAACATGAAGATTAATTAGGTATTGTATTAAATACACCAAGGAAGGAGAAGTTTTATGAAAAAATAACAAAGTGTGACTTTTTTATATTGAAGGTCTTATTTTTGGGTCTTATAATATTATGTGAGGGTATATCCGTTGATCCATCAAAGATGGAGGATACTAAATTTTGGATTAGACCGACCATTGTGACTAATATCCATAGTTTTCCTGGTTTGGATGGATATTATAAATTATTTTTGGAGAATATCTCATGCTTGAATAATCCACTGAATAAGTTAACTCAAAATGGATAAAAGTTCCTTTGGACTAATGAATGTTCAAAAATGACAAGGAATTAAGAAAAGGTTAGTCCGCACTTTTGTAATTACATTACCCTAGAGTATAGAAGAGTTTTTAATATAAGTGGTGCATTAAAGATTGGACTAGGATGTGACCTCATGTAGAATGACATTGTCCTATCTTATTCCTCACACCAATTGAAGGTTCATGAGAAAAATCACTAAACATGTGATTTGGAGTTAGCTGAATTGATTTTTTAGTTAATGATATAAAAGAATTATCATTTAAGATAATGGTATGATATATTTAATTATTATTAAATTTTGATGTATATTTTTACACATAAAGAGCTGAACATGCACCAGAGAAGATAGTTGGATGTGATAAAAGATTATGATTTCTCAATACATTACCACCATGGAAAAGTAAACAAGGTGGAAGATACATTGATCTAAAATGACTAAACTATCATATATATAATGAGGATCAAAAAACACAAAATATTTATGTGTTTTTAGGGATGAATCTAGATATATAAAAGAAAGGGGAGAATTATTATCTTCCTAAAATGAATGTTCAAAAATCTATCCATATGGGGATTAAAGAGGTGTAAAATGAATATGTAGAGATATAGAAGAAGGTGAGAAATGTTACTAAATTGAAACTTGATTTTTAAGGAGTAATAAGGTTCTAGATATGTGTATGTGTTTTTTTGACACCATATTTAAAGAAATATTTTTTTGGGTATCCTCATAGCTCTCCATTACCTATTCAACATGGAAGTAAAAAAGATGTATATAGATTTTAAAGGAGTATTTATGGTGGGACAACTAGAAGAGTGATATTATAGAATAAGTATCTTGGTGATTAGTATATTAAAAAGTCAATGATTAAAGGACAAAGTATAATAGTATGTTATAACCATTAACATCACTAGAATATAAATGTAAAAACATCACCATTGATTCTACATTATACTACCAAAAACGTTAAATGTAAATAACATTATTTGGGTTGTATCTTATATCCATAAAAATTAATCATACTTCATTTACATTAGATAATATTTCTCCCTATATCAAATTTCCATGATATACACTAAGAGAGTATAAATGTTTAATGGAGTATAACATCCTATTTTATTTTATTAGGATCATAGGTTTACCTCGAAGTTATAGTGAAGTCTTAAAAAGGATATAGATAAAGAGTTAAGTTTTATCACTTCTTAACATCCTCAAACTGATGATTAGTATAAGATAAAAATTCAAACTCTAGAAGATATGTTGAGATCTTGTCCCCTAGAATTCAAATGTGGTTGGGATCAAATCCTTCCTCTAGTCGTGTTTTCTTACAACAACATATTTCACTCATGAATTTAGATGGAACCTTATGAAGCACTATATAGAAATAAGTGTAGAGATATAAAACTCTAGAATGATGTTGGAGAAAAACTATATTTGGTCCTGATCTAGATGAATAATTTTTTTATAAATTTAAATCCATTTAGAAACACATAAGGGCATCACAACATCGAAAAAAATATACACTGAAAACTATCAGTGAGATCTATAGTTTAAAGTTGGCGAGAAGGTTTTTATATGAATTTTATAATTGAATAAGGATATGATATTTGTGTTGAAATAAATTTTAATCCCTGGGTGTATGGGCCCCATCAAGTTTTTTAATTGATTTTTGATGGTAATTTATCACATGGTTCTTAAACTAAACCTATCTCAAGTCCATGATGTGTTATATATATATCATAAAGAAGTTCATACCTAAACCTTCACATGTACTAAACATATATCTCACACCACTAGTGTTGGATCTCAATTATTAGGAACAACAACCAGATATTCTTCAATATAGAGATAATGTTCTATGGAATAAGACTACTCAACTTGTCAATGTTTTTTTGTGCAACCACCACTTTGAGGAAGCAACATGGGAACTTGAGGATACGATGAGGTAAAAGTATCCTCAATTACTTGTATATGATAAATAGAATTTAGGGGATGAAATTATTTTTAAGGTCTGTAAAATATAAAACTTTGAGATTTTATGATATATATATATATATATATTCAAATAAATTGGTTTCTTTTATAACTCATGTTACCTGAAACACTGATTTTAAATAAACTATGATATATTATTAAACTATTATTATTTAATCAGATAGTTATAATGTAGCCAATAAATTTTTGAGTGTGAATAATATGAAATACTTTATGAAAAATTTATATTATGTTCTTAATAAATGTAAATTTATTGATAAATTCTTAATAAATAATAAATCACTTTTTTTATAAACACACTTTATTCTATAAAAATATGTTCCCAATCAAAAACGATTTAAATACTTTTTGTTAGAAAATATTATAATTAATATATTTTAATTTTTGAAATTTTATTTTATTAAATTAATATCATTTTTGAAATAAACATTTTAAAATTAACATAGGGTGAAATTTTGAGATTTTTCTAAAATGATTGATTTTCCCATGAATAGTGAAAATGGTCGATTTTTCAAATACTGCCACTTTATTCATTAAATAACATAATTTAAAGGTCCCATTATATTTTTTTATTAATTTAAAATATGTACCATTTAATATATAATAATATATTTCATTTTATATTAATCAGTAATTTTCATGATTATGTTATAATTTTTTATGCTTAAAACTTAACTTTCTACAAAACTATTTTTTAGTGTATAAATTTTGTCCATTTTAATTTATTGAAATAACCCTAATAAATTAATATTTAAATTTATTTTGAATTTTTATTAATTTAAAATCATATAATGATGATTACTATTCAGATAGTTAATGTAATATCATCTTATGCTTGAAAAATGCATTTCTTGAAAAATTGTTTTTCAACACATTTTCCAATTTAATTTTAATTTAAATCATATCACTTTTTATGAAATTAATTTTATAAAATGAATTTTATATTTTTAATCATAATAAGTAATATTAAAAAATAACTTCAACTTAAATTATGGTCATAATGAATTGTAAAAACAATAAAAATAATAATTAATATGGTGAAAATTAAATGTTAAAAGTAAGGAACCATAGAGGTAAAGGTAAAAAATGCTTAAAAATGTTTATATTTCATTTTTAGAGGTTTCTATAGACCATTTAATTGATAAAATAAATTATTTATTAATTTTATATTTAATTTCATTGATATTGACTTCTCATTATTGAATAGTTTGTCATATTTACAAATATGCCACTCCCTCTCACTTATAAAAGAGAACCTCCTATCCTCTTTTCTTCACACTTGAAAATCCATTTGGTTATCTTAAAACTAGAATAAATCCCATAATTACATCACTAACCATGAAATAGAGTCCTTTTTTTGTTATAAAACCTTCCTAGTAATGGTTTTGGTGCAAACAGATAGTTGTGGTCTGAATAAGAGGTGTCATTTTTAACTAAGTGTTTATTTTTTTCTTCTTCCACCTCCGTATAATTTTATTCAACCAAAATAGTATAATTAAATAATTATATACCATATGATTAAATGTTATTGTGCTAATATAATAACCTATATCCATCTCCACATCTATCAAATTGGAAACGAAACAATCGATCGTGAGTACAGTGGAATACCGCCTCGCAAATCGATGTAAATCGTTTTCCATGAATACCACTCTCATAAGGATATAATTATGGATTTAATGTACATATATTATATTTTTTACATAATTATACTTATTTAATTATAATATCATATCTACCTTCATACCTTCCAACCTTTTGAAAAATGATAATGTCGCTTGTGCGTACCTGTGGACTACTTTTTCAGCAGAATTATGTGGTATATTTTTTGTTTTATTTTGAAATTTATGACAGTAAAAATGGATTTAATTGATATATATTTAATTTATTTTAATATTGAGATTTTGGATATCATTTAACCATATTCAATATACAATGACCAGAACTTCCTAACTGAAACAAACATGAAAAATGAAGCTATTATCACCAACAATTGTTATTCTGATATAGAATTACTAATAAACGAGTGATAAAATGGTATAAGTAAATAATAAATGGTATTATATAAATTATTATGGTTCTATAACATATTTATAATAAATATATATTTATTATATAGTAGGTATTAACATATATGACGGAAGTCAAACCTAAGGTATGGGATTTTCATATCACTTTTGTTTCAGTGAGACACATACCATATTCACCAATTATTTATTATATGTGTTATATATTATTCCAAATAATTTATTTAATGATTATTATTTGGAAAATTATAGATATATTCATATCCATAAATGTTTCTCTCTTTCAGGAGGTTCTTATTCAAAAGTTAACAAAGTGTTAAGGGTCTTATGTATCAAGTTCATTTTTTACCAGGATTATTTTGGGATAAGTTCTGATGATAAAATATTATTATATATCTCTCATAAAATTCATGATTATATTTGAATATTTATATTTCATTAAAATACATTTTTTCCTTTCATTTTCATCATTTTTGAACTTAAGATACCAAAATAATGTTTTTTAAATAATCTTTACTTGTTTGTTCGGTCAGAAGTCCTTTTTATTCCATATCCAAGTTTCCTAAAAAAGTTTAAAATAGTTTTTTTACTAATATAAAATGATTTATTAAAGAAATTTTTAACCATGTTTCACTTTTTTTAATTTTTTTTAAATTAATCTTATTTTCATTTTACGAAGTAGGGTGTTTTTACTTTTTAACAAAAATGTAAAAGGGATCTATGTTTTATTGTATATGACATTAATGAAAATATCTACCATCATGACCCATTATTAGTTTAAATGTTACTTTATATGTTTCCATGGTTATTTTAAAATTAATTTATTCTCAAAATATTTTATTATTTTTTGGTTTCAAAATTTTATTTTCAAAGTGGAAAGGGTGTTTTCATCTAGAATTTTCTTAATGGTAATTTTATTCAACAAATACAACAACAATTGATTTTTACAATGGTTTACTTGGGATATGATCCAAGGATACCAACCTTATTGTTTCTATGGATGATAATTATTATTATAACAATAATGAAACCAATTTATTTTTTATAGGTTATGATATGATGAACATTTTATTATCTCATGACGCTCATCTCTATTTCATTCATTATGTGAAGGGTGGGCCCTGAATTTTATAGCCCTGTAATTCATTAGGTAAATATTAATGTTCTATAAGCTTAAATAGTAGATGATAGATTATCTCAATCCCAAAATAGGGTATATGTGAGTTTATCACAAGGATAAAAGTGGTTAAACATGAGGTTTCCCCAAGTTTGAAACATGTACACAAGTGTTCATCCCAAGACTAACATGTTATGAATGTGTTGGTGGGTATCCATTACATAAAATGTTTTGTGCTTATGTGTATGCCAGAAATATAAGTCTTATTCCAATTTAATGCCCTCATGAATCATGTTCTTTTATTCCCTTATGATTTATGCCTTATAAACTACAAATATTTATTCCATGAATTTAGATTGTGATCTATGATATGCAGGGTATAGTTTTCAAATTCTATTCTCATGTTATGTTGATATATACCTTGTTTACCATTAATAATAATCCGATCTCACCCTTTATTATGTTTCCATTCCCAAGGTTATAAAGAAATTTATTATGTATGATATTTCAAAGAAGGGTTCTCATTATAAAGAAATTAGTGGGAGATGATATAGTTCACTTATGACCCATTTAATTATGTATCCATGTTTCTAAAGGCACTAGGCATATATGATTCTTATGTCAATCTCTATATTACATAATTTTTATTCATCTTATAATATTTAATATCTATGTCTGAAGATTATAATTTGTTATATATAATTTCCATCTATAAGTAAAACATTTCATACATAACTAAAATACCTTCAATAAGTCCTTATAGGTACTTAATTATTGATCCTTATTGATGTAGTGTGTCCTCCTAGTCTTCTTGTCTTTATATACTATGTTCATTAATGTGTTGTATAACATAATTTTCATGTGGTAACCTAAATAATATATATCCCTCAAAAACTAATTTGACATGATATTTATTTGAATTGAAAAGCTATCTAGGTCTTGTTATTTCTTTGGGATATCCTTCGATATCACCGTTGATAATTCCTATGTGAGTATGGTCATGATGATTTACTCTAGACTCGTATTTTTTTTATACCACCTCCTTCATGAATTTCACATATCATAGAACTTGGTACAAATATTTTACAAATTGAATATTAATATAGAATTTTGAAATATTTTCAATTAAATTTCTACCATATACGTTAAGTTTTCCTTGATTAAATCTCTTCAGAAATAGTATTCTAAACTTTATGTATGGGTTATTATATTACTTATTAATTAACATATTATTTTTCTTTCATATTTTCCCAATATTCTTCTTGTACCCTACTTGTTTCAGGGTTTTATTCTTTATTCATTCTAATTATAATGGTGATGGACTTCAAATCACCACTCGGGTTCACTTATGGGTGCCTAGAAAGAAGTCCAATTAGCCTCTCTTGATATTGTTCATAAATCTTTCTTACTAAAAAATTAATATTTTGGATTGAAACATTTTTGTCTCTCTAGTTATCCTTTAGCTCAATAATTCCCTCTTCATGATATTTTGAATAGGTCATCAAATATTTGATGTTATTTCTTGTGTTTTTTCATAAATTAGGCCAATGTCGCCTCTCGGGTTTGTATTTTTCTTTGAAGAAAATTCACTTACTACACATATTGAAATATTGTTCATCTTTTCTGATAAACTTGGAATTGTTGTTGTGTACCCCAAACTTGAGTATTATCACCATGAAATTAATCATAATAATTGTCTTCTTCAATATACATATATTGGGGTTATTGTTTTTTTCTTATCATAATATTTATCTTCTTCATGAGAGCCTCTGTTTGGGTCTCCATCCGTTCATTTTTGTTTACCAGGTGGAAGAAAATTCATTGGATTCCTTCACCTTTCTATAGAGTGTTGTTTCTATTCATTTTATTTAGTATGATTGAGATTAATTTTGAATTTTTTCATTATTGAAATTCATATTATAGTGTCTGTGATGGACCCGTTTCCTTATGAAAATACTTTGTATAACCTTTTAATTAAAAACCAAATTTCAATACCATTATAATGGAATTTCCAAAAAAAGTTATTTGAAATAGTCTCATACATTGTAGAGTGATTCCACTTTAAAATGTTTAAAATTTAGAATAATTACCTAAATATCCACTGATTTTGAATGATGAATGAAACATGTGAGAAATATTCCTGTGAAATCATTATGGGATAGGATTGAAAACATTGAATCTATTCCCATGTTATTTCTATTAATGAAAATATTATAATTTAAAGTCATACTACATCACATGAAATGTTTTAGAATTAAAATTTGTCTGAAATTTCAAGAAATATTCCAACGTTATCATTTATAACATCATGTGGCAGTAAAAAAAATTAATAATCAAAGATATTATTAAGATAATGGTTAATTTTATCTCAAAGTGATTGGCTGGGATGTGTGAGACTAGGATGATCAGTTGCAGTCCTATAATGGATGACCTCTTTTAATAGGAAAGTGTTCACAGCCCTAGAACTCTTGATGGTAGCCTAAAATATTTTTATTTTTTTAGTATCATTCACATTCACAACCTATTTGTTCTACCTCAAAAATATTTTTTCGAGTGAGGGGTCATATTGGAAGATCTCTTTTCATTTTGACCAAGTGGAACACTTGGGCATAAATAATTTAAATCTAAAATTATAAAATGGGGACACCAAGAATAAAATATAAAAATAAAAAAAAATAAACAATTAAATATGTAAAATGAAATAATATATTTTTGAAACCATCTCTAATAATGGTGAAAAAAACTATGGAGTTTAGAGAATTGTTAATTACATCAATGTAAATAAAATATAAAATTTTAAAAAACTTAGTCTTTCAAAAATAACTAATTTTTTTTATAGAAAGAAGTGAGTTTAAGATCAGAACTATGAGATAGAGAAATTTTTATTTAAAAAATTTAAATAATAAATTGATTGATATTGTTTTGAGAATAATAGTGAAGAAAAACATTGGTTTTAATTTAATATAAGAAAGTGTTTGAGGTTCATTAAATTAATTGTTTTTGGGGAAGTCTTTTATATAAATTAAATTATTTTTTCACATTTTTCATTGTAGTTAAGATAGAAAATGATCCTTGATATTAGAATATCCTATTTAATGAAATTTAATTTTTATATTTTTAATTAATAAGTGTAATTAATTAATTAATTACCTCGATACAATTTTAAATATTATCATTTTAAATTATAAAATTACCATGAGAAATTTAAAATGATAAATTTTCACATTATATTTTAATTTATTAATCATATTTTCAATGTTCTTGAAATTAAATAAAGAATTATTGGGGAATTATAAGAAAAATGAAACAAAACAACATTGAAAAAATAAAAAAATAGAGAAATTCACAAAAACCCTCCCCGTTATTTTACATTAACTGACATAGGATGGGTATACCTCTCTTGTTAGTCATGAAACAGTTTGATGGAAAGCGGGAATGAAAGAAATGGTTTAGGATTCTATTTTATAGCACTTAATCAATGTCAATACCTCATCTTATTGTGGAATTAATTAGGGTATAAAAAAAGTCCCAAATTTTTAGGATTGACAGTCCTCTATGTGGCATAAATGCCACAAAAATATGTTAAACCTACGAAGTTCAACTTCGATAGTTTTTGGGAATTAATGTGTGGGTCCATCCCAAAGTTATTTAAGTTTTTACCATCAAAAATCTCATCAGTAAGTTTAACTGCATGAATTATGATGTATTCACTCCCTTTTATTTGTTTCATATCATGGATTCACTAGGTGACTGTAGGAATTAAATAAATCATCTTTCATGGTGTAAATGTTTTTTCACACTGTGAAAGTGCTCTTCCTATATTTGTTTCATTCGTTTTTTCCTTCAGTTACCTCTTCAATCCTATAAATCATGTCTCGTGTATCTCACAATGTGAATTTTCATTTAACATGCAGAATCAAGGATTTTTTGGACTCTTTTTCTTCCATTCAAACATTCATTATATCCTACAAAAATATTAATAAAAAAATGTTTGTAACATTTAAAAATTTAATTGAAAAAATCATTATTTTTAATTTAAAAATGTATAATGTATTTTAAATATCAAAACAAAAATGAAAAAATTCCTCTAAAATATAACTTTCAAAACACATAAAACCTTATTACATTTTCCTCATATTAATGGATCAAATAGAATGAAAAAAAACCAATGAGTATTCACCCAATATTCAATATATGTTTCACTTTTTTCTAGAGGTATGACATGAAAGAATAATGAATGTAACATTATAAACCAGGGACTATAAATAATGATATATCTTTGAATTAACTTTATGTGACATCCCCATCAATTCCAGAAAACAAATCTTCATCCATAATTATTTCAATATAAATTATGAAGAAAAAACAAGATAATGGAAAGAATTATAAATAGGCTGGTGATGTAGATTTCTATAATTTATTTCATGGATTCTAGGGTTTTATCAAATGATCATATGCTGTGTAGTTCTAAATGATAAAGGGTGATAAAAATTAACCAATTAATGATAAAAATAATATAAATAATGTTCATAATAGTCATGTTATCAAAAAAATTTAAAAAGAAAGTTCTAAGGGAGATGTATATCTTAATAATATTTCAATAAATAGGGTATTATATAGAATAAAACAAAATGGTTTAAAATATATTTCACGAATGGGAAAAATAATATTGGGAAACACTCATGGATAGAATAATAATTATTATGCAATTGAAAAAAACTTCCAAAAATAAAAAAAAACCAATATTTTAGAAATTTTATTTACATAAATCAATAAACCTTTTCAAAAATTGATTCATCCTATCAAAATTCAATTAAATATATTTACTCATCAACCCATATCATTAATCATTAAATATTATCAAAATTATATTTAAAATAATGCGTGATGTTATTTATAAAAGAAATATATGTATCATAGATAAAAAAAGTAGCATTAAATACATGTATGGTAAGAAATTTATAATACTTATATGATAGAAATATAGGGATTGTAGAAATGTAAATTTTTTTAAAGAACACTCCCATTTTAATTGAATCTATTCCTTTTTATTTATTTTTATCTTTTTCATATTGTTCCTTAATTTATCTTCACCTTGTACCTACCATATCATAATAAACATGTAAATATAAAAGATCCATTCTATTAAAAAATAAAAATATATAGGTGATTGAATTTATTATTATGAATAAATATCAAAAAACATATCCATAAAGAATAAAAATATAGTAAAAAACTCATTTTGCCTCTCATGTGTACCTTTTTCATGACTTTTTGTTACACATGACCTCACCATGTCATGTAATTAGATAATATAAATAATTTAAAAAAATTTACTTTAATATTTATTTAAATTTATGTTAATCCAATGATAAAATTCTCCTCCATTTATATAGGTTTATCTCGACTCTTTATTGAGGATAAAATATAGAGTAGAAAATTCTTTTTCATTGAACATGTTACTCATGGACTGGCCAAGCCTAGTAACTCTCCTCCATCACCAATTTAATTTGCCACAATTCATCAAATTCATTAATTTAACTAATTATTATTGAATTCCTATGTTCATATTCTCTATAGAATTATTTAGTTTACTTTAACAAAGTATATTATTTATCCTTATATTTTATTTTAACATGTATAGGGGTGTTTTACTTCCCAAATACTATCTCAGAATCAACACCATTATTAGAAAACTTCTTTGGTTCAACATCAAACTTAACATCACCCTAGTATTCCTCCTCATATTTTTCCAAAAATTCATCTTCCTATTTTGGTATTTATTTTGTTAATTTTATTTTTTCTACAACCTCTATTAGTGTCTCACCCCCTTTTTAATATTTATTTAATAACATAGAATTTTTCTTCTCCCTACCTTGGGTGTGGTTGCTGTCCCAATCATTGGATTTTTATTTTCCAATTAAGTATATTTTTTTGAAATATTAATAATTTTTATGGAAAACATTTTTGGGAACTGATGATATATATATAATTAATGAACACAATCCAAAACACACAAGTTAAATTAAATAAATAAAATATAAATTCAGGCAAAAATAAAAAATGGAAAATAGTTAAGAAAAGTATTTATCCTAATCGATCTAACAAATCACCTATTAAGTCTTCAAGTCCCTATATTCAGTATCAAAAAATTAAAATGATTGTAATATATCATTAATTCATTGTAAGAATATAACTTATCATTTATAATATATCTACTTTTAGTCAGTGTCAACTAAGGACTAATACATGGCTAGTCTCAGGTCAACCCCATAGTTACAAGTGACCCCTAGTATGAAACCACAAATTCGAAATACAGTCTTTATAATTTATTGGAATTAAATGTAAATAAGAAATAACTAAAATATAAATTAATTATCAAAGTGTGTTGAGTTTTTATAAATCTAGGTTCATGATATATTTGAGATTATAATTTATTTAATGAATTATCCTTATTATTTTCATAATTTTATCTAATTAAATGCTTGGAAATTGAATTTACTATTTAATCAATAAAATTTTCTTTTCTTATGATAAATTACTTCATTTAATTAAAAAAATTCAGTGATATTATAATCGTATTCAAACATAGCATATATACTCATTCCCTGATCAAGAGAAATTTATGAACTAGTTTATTCATTAAAAAAATACATTAATAAGAAAACACTGATAAAAAATTGAATGATGAAGAGATGAAAAAGAATATATTAATGAAACAATTCATTAAGAATAAAAATTTCAAATAAAATAATTCAAACTTTTAATAAATATTTGTTAAGAAAATCAGTATATAGTGTACCCCTCCCCCTTATGTTTTTATATAAAACCATGATTTGATCCATGATAGACATGAGAGATGTTCCTAAATTCCTAAAACAAACCAAATCCTGAAGCCTTATACCCTCAATCCAATATCTCTAGAAAATTTTCTCCATTATTGAATGAGAGATATCGAATGTTATTGAGAAAAAATTATTATATATGGAATTTTCAACTTTTAATCTCTTTGTATCCCCATATATAACTCCAAAAACGTATCCAACTAAAACTCAACATAATTTGAATTAAAATATTAACTATTATATCAGTAATATTATTTTAAAAAGACAACGTTTTCCCTTAAGATATAGTAAATATTTGGACTTTTAATTTAAAATATTTGTCTCTACCTTGGATTGTTGGGGATCCAAATAGCCACTTTTTATCCCATTTCATGCAATTGTTATAAAGTTCTTAACAGTTTCAAAATATCTACACCGTGGACCATGTACCTTTAAAATCATGGGATCATTTATCTCCTCTTCATTCCTTTTTGGATATATTTTTAGCTATTTTATATATGGGATCTTAACATTTCCAAAAAATAGGATTTCTTAAAATGCATGTTTAACTTGTATATTTCTCCAATGACCACATCATAAATACTTATTGTAAATTTTATGGTCTACCTAAATCAAATATAATCACTTTTGTCATGATATATGACTCATTATGTATGTTTTGGGTCCTACTTTTTTATATTTGATTTACTTCGCTATGCCACAATATGTTCCTTGCGATATTGGATCAGGTTTCATTTGGAAAACTTCCCTCACTTCCATGTCATGTGCCTCTATATTCATTTTATTCCAATATTTATCTTATATAGTGAACTATTATCTAATCCCATGATACATATTTTATATCCAATCTATCCCTTTTGGTATCTACCAAGCACCATGGAAAATCAGGCTCCATATCATGGAATGTATGAACTCCACTTTCTTTATTTTATTCCAATCTTCTACAATATCTTATGGAAGATTATTACTATAATAAAATAATGAAAATTCCATAAATTATTACATAATTAATACTTAATCAATAAAATCTCTAATGAGACATATAAAAATTTATTCATACTATAAAACATGAATATTGAAAATTTTATTTTTTCTATTTTATTTGAAACATAATTATGTTATTCTCAAAAAAATTTAGAGAACACACTCTATAATGATACTGATTCATAGTAGGTTCTATAAAGTACACAATGGAGTTGATTATATGGAGCTCCCTCTCTCAATACTCTCACCTATACTAGAGTTAACTGTTAAAAACTATCAATCAACTAGCTCTAATAGGATAATCGTACTTTTACTGAGATGTTTATTTAGTCATGGGGGAATCTATGATTTTCTATGTGATTACTCACCTAACAACATATTCAAATATATCAGTTATATCCTATAATATATTTAACCCCAAAAAATTTATAATGTGATTATGTAATTAGGTTACTATTGGTCCCATGTAAAAATACATGAAGTATATAATTTCTTCTATAATATGGTATTCATCTAGGAAAGAAATATTAGGGAAGGTTGAAGTTGGTTTGATTGTTGAGTTTTTTTGTTTTCAACACATTAATAATTTTCAAAATTATGTAATGTTTTATGATTCATTTGATATTAAGTTCATTCTAACATTAATGTAGTATTTGATGTTTATTTTAATTAGTTTTTGATATTTTAGATGAAATATAAAAGAATTTTGAATTATTCTAGAATATGAGGTTAGCTATAAAATTTATAAGACTATATGTTCATATGATTCATCCATGAGGACCATATGAGTCATTATTTACTTCATTATAAGTCAATTTGAGTATGATAAATTCCATTTTGACTAATGTATGAGTTATTTTGGCCTTAGTTGAATTCATTTGATTCTACATATGAGTTATTTTCCTCTACATGTGTTTAAATTCACTCTTTGTATGAGTGATTTTATCTTTTTGTATGAGTGAGCCAATATTTTGTATGAGTCAAAGACTTGGTCAAAATTCAAGAGTTTAATATAATTTAAATTCGATTTTCCATAATTCGTTAGAAAAAAACAAAATAATTTGGGATGATTCCAAAGTGTTTCTTTAAGGGATTAAGAATAAAAAAATGGGATTTTTGATTCAAGAAAGGGAAGATGAAGTTTTAAAAGATGAATAAGAATAAAAGAAGAGTGGTTATGGAGTAACTAATTTTTCACACTACAACTAATACTTCTTTGATTTAGTAACTTAGAAGTACTTTCAAACCGAAGAAAAGAGAAGCAGGGGAAGAAGAACATGTTTGGAAAGAGTTGGAGGACATTATTTTTTGAAATTTTATTTCTAAATTCAAAATCTAATTATTTTTTTATTGCATATATTTTGATAAAATACATAAGTACATATTATATAGAATATTTTGACTTAAATATTTCATGACCCGACCCAACAGGGCTCGAGCCGCATCTACCCCAAACATACCTCCATAGGTTAGGGCATGGCGAGAAGAACCAAAAGTTATAACTAATATGGGAGGCCTTTGAATAATTTAACTATATGAACACACCCAACCATCTCCATGCAGAAGAATGGAAGAGAAATAAGAAAATACGAAACATTTAAAGAATAAACCATGCAAGTAAAACCTCTAAGGAGTATAAGAGTTTGGAATTGTAATATAAACAGTAAAAAAGGTAAAAATACACACCCAACCAGAAAGATGTTAGGACTTGAAAAAACTAGAAAAATAATGTAATAAGAGAACTTAGATCTGAATCTCCAAGATTTGACCACCATACATGGTCTAAATCACATAGTATACATATTCCCCTCTATATGAATCTTCAAACTATACATTGTATTCATAAGACATTACACATGTGTGAAAAACCTAAGTTGGGGTGTGTATATAAATACCTAGTAGGACACTCAGAAAACTGAAGGGGGGTAGTAAGAAACATTATAAGAAAAGATAGCTCAACCCAAACCAAGAGAGTTATAAAATCAAACAAAATGGATATATATATATATTTATTCTTAATAAAATAATCCCAAATTTGAGAAAAATTGGATCTACATCTCATAGACCAACCCAATAAAGAGTGTTAAAATTTAAAAAGAAACATCAATGATGCCTAGAATCTCAAGTGTCTATCCAGTAGAAACAGCCATGTTAAGCAACAACTCGGCACAATACCACACAGTCAGGGGGTATCTCTATGTAGACACTATAAAAAAAACACTACTCATCAGTGGGGTTTTAGGAATGGTTTTCATAACCACTGTGAAATAAATCCTATAAAAAATAAACTATAGTATAGGTTTAATCAATCCGCTACTATATTTATTTTAACAATTAGTGTCAGATTAAATTAAACTACCACTATTTTTTTTTCAAGAACCTAATTTTCCTCCCCTCAATCCCTCTGTTCGACCACAAACCCAACCCCAACCCTGACCTTTTCCTGTCCCCTCCCCGGTGGCAGTGACCCCAACCCCACCCCCTGACCTCCCCCTTTCCCCTCCATGGCGACAACTACCACCAATCCTCCCACCCCACCAACCTATCTCTTCCACTTTTGAGAGTCACTCCTCCCCCACCATGTACTCTCTTGGTTCCCCCTCCCTAATATACTTCTCCTAACCCAGCTCATGTTTACTCCTGGTCTTTAAATATTCCCCCAAACACTCTTGTTGCATGCTAAACTACCCACCCCTACTTGTGCTACCATATCCTCACTCATAGATGCTTTATCAGCTAGCATCTCCCCTAACTCATCTGTCATCGATCTCCTCACATCGCTTCCACCACAGTGGTTTACCTCCCTAATCTAATGCATACTTTTCAATCCTTTTGCACCCTTGTCTCCCATCATCCACTTCAAGAGAGGTGATTTATCTAGAGTATTGTATACTTTCTGTAGTTTTTTTTAAATTAATTTTTTTATATAACTATAATTAAACATTTTCCAACAATCTCATATAAAATATTTTATTTGGGGATTTTTTATGCACCCTTATTTTTGTAAGGGTACATAATAATCTCAATTAATTTAATATAATTTTATAATTATTTTATTTTCATTTTCTGATTTTTAAAATGATTAATAAATTTTTAAATTGAGTTGATTTTTGATTTACAATTAATACGTGTGATTTAAAATTTTTATTTGTTCTTATTTATTACTTTCACTTCTTTAAATGAATTAACTATGTTTGTTTCTATCAAAATTCATATTCCACCATATTTTTATGCCTTTCTCAAGATGCCTTTGGATCTTATGACAATTAAAGCACCCCTCAGACACCCCTTGATGTTCATTTTGAAGGATATGAAATATGGGTCATGGAAGAACATTCAAATGTTTATTCCCTCATCCAAGGAAGAAAAGAAATCCAAATTTCTTAATAAATAATAATCATGGATATTCCCATATTTTAAAGATCATTAAGGTAATCACTACATGGGATGAACATGATTGTATTAATTTAGTGCCAAGGTAACCAATCAATGGTTTCTCCTATATTTTATTTATGAAACCAAAAATAAACCTCAGTGCTAGTAGGAAAGAAGATAATTATTTAATCAATTTATTTATAATTTGTTATTAAGAAAAAATATTATATAAAAATATATTTTAATTTTAGTTATTAATTTTTTAATATATATTTTATTATATGAGTGGGCAGTATTTTTAGATAGAAAATTTTCATTATTTTATTCACCCCATTTTCATTTATAGTTGTTATTAAAGATCCACTAAAAAAGTTGGGTGATATTTATTTTTCATTGTACATATTTTATTAAACATTTATATATTTATATCTGAATTTATAAGGAGAATATAGTCTAATACCTCTGGAAAATGATTGATTAATTTACCTAGAAAACACCATGGTATTCAAAGGGTTTGGATGAATTTTTAGATTATTAAATTGCAAACAGATCATTAGATGGTAGAATAAAATGTCTATTCATTGATTTTAAATTCAAGCGATCGTTGAATAGAAATGATGTATATGATAATTTTATATTTAAACAGTTTCCTGATCAATATGTATGTCGGATTTGGCATGGTGAATCAAATTTTATGGAAAGTCAAAAATAATTACAATACATTCAATGAAATACAATGTGACCTCGAATAGGATAATTGAATTCTAAATTTGTTAAATGACACATTTGGTTTCAAAAAATACAACATCTGAGATTTTAAAAAATCAAAAAAGACAACATTTGAACCTAAGTAGGTTAATCTTGCTCAAATCTTCAGTGACCAAATGAATGATTTTAATGAATTAGTTGAAGACAGATAACAAGACCTGTACTAGGAGTGTGTCAAAAATTTGAAGTTGTATTCTCTACTTAAGTAGTATCATAAAAAGTGTCTCTATAAAATTACTAACAAAGAAATATCCATGACTTTAGAGTTTAATCAATATACATTTAGTGAATCTAAGATCCCTATAGCATTCTATGAGATGAAGAAAGTCATCATAAAACTTGGACATGATTATAAAAAGATACATGAATTCTCTAATGATTTAATGTTTTATTGAGGATAAGGTAATGATAATGAATAATGAATAAGATTTTATACAAGAAGATGGAATTCAATGAAGAAAAATTAATGTATATATCAATTCAACCCCAGGAAGAAATAGAAGAAGAAAACTCATGTCAGGGTATGGTGTTACTTACATCTAAAACAGGGCTTGAAAATATTATTCATGCCATATAAGTCTTTATATGACATGAATTGGAATGCTCAGGATAGTAATGACGGCTTGATGAAATATCTAAAAAAATAAAAATTGTGGAATATGTTCAATTCGATATATCTAGATTTTTCTTTGGATCCTAGTAATGAACATATAGGATTGGATTTTGATAGTTTTAACCCTTTTGTTACATTATATACCAATTATAATATTTTTTCAATTTTTTTGATTCCCTATAATCTACCTCCATGGATGTATATAAATAATATTTCTTTAATTATTTCGATGATTATTCATGGAATGAAAATTCCTAAAATTACATTGATGTATACCTTCAACTTCTAATCAAATAATTGTTATAATTATGGGATGATGGCCTAGAAAAGTATAATTCTTCAATAAGAATATTATTAAAAATTCATTCTACTTTAATGTATACAATTAGTTACCTTCCTTGATTAGGAATTTGATCTTGTTGTAACACACATACTGGTTTGGATTGTCCAGTTTTTTTTTTTATTTTGAACCTAAATGATTAACTCATATAATAAAATGGTGTTTTATGTGTAATAATCACTTTCACGATGATTCTCATATATTTAGGTTTAACAATACATGATTTAACGAGGATATGTCAATGATAAATTCACCGAATGTTTTATCTAGTTTAGAAACCTAGGGATAATTAATGAATGTCACCATAGAATTTGGAAACTTTCATCAGTTTAAAGAAGGGGGGGGGGAGAGTACATGGTGACCTATCCAAGGAAGCTATAACACAACAATTGGAGAAAAAGTGTATATTTTTTAATCTTCTTTATTAAGAGTTTATTTTTATAATTCATGATCTTGATGTAATAAATTTTGGTAAGAACATCTGTGAAAATATAATTTTTATAGTGCTTAATGAGAAAGTTAAAAATAAGGATCATCTAAATGCTTGTAATGATTTTGATTAAATGAATATAAACCATGTTTTCTTGGAAAATTGGAATAGAAAGTATACTTCACCCATTTTTACAAAGAAAATTCATGAGAAAGACTTATTCCTTCTAAATTTAAAGAATATAAAGTTCCAGATGGATATTTAAGTAACATATAAAGTTTTTTTGACTTAAAACATTGAAAGCTACATGGATTGAAAATTAATGACACATGTATTTTGATAATGTAGTTGTTGTCATTGGATTTTCATTAGACTTTACTGAAAAAATTAATTATAGTTGTAGTTATGTTTTGTACCTTTTTAGAGAGATTTTTGGAAAAAATCTATATCCAAATGATCTTGATAAACTTTAAAAAATTGTTCTAATACTATTTCATTTGGAGAAGTTATTTCCCCCTTCAATTTTCAAATTCATGATTCATTTTACTTTTCATTTGGTTGAAGAAGCTAAACTTGTTTTAGTAGTTCACTATCGATGGATGTATCCAATTAAGAGGTATGTTGATATTATTTTTATATTCATTGGTGAATTAGATTTTATCAAATTATTGATTGAACTTTTGTAATATGTTTTTTTCATCAGGTACTTATGTCATTTGAAATCACATGTGAGGAGTAAATCTCAACCAGAATGTTCAATTATTGAAGGTTACATAGTCAAAGAGTTCATGACCTTATTCTCTATTTATTTAGAAGGGATTGAGACTAAATTAAATTATGTTGGATGGGATAATGACATCTCAACTAATTATTATTTTGAAAATCAATCATTGATATTGCTAAATATTGTATGACCAATTGGAAAGGGGTCAAATTTTTCACTCGTTGAAATCCAGTTTTTACAAGAACATAGATATGTTCTGCTCAATATTGGTATTATAGATCCATTTAATGAATAATTTTAATTGAAAAAAAGAAGTGACTAAGGGGTTAAGGTCAAAATGAGCTGGAATTGATAAAATATGTTGATAATGAGCATGTCAAATTGTTCACCCATCATGCATGTATATAATGATATTCCTAATATTTATGTGTAGTTATTTAGTTTATGTTAAAAATAATGCCTTATATATTTTTCACTGGATAATGAATGTTGAAAATAAAGATAAAATATCAAATGATTTGCAGTTTTGGCTTGAGGTAATAAAAGGCAGGCTAAGATAATCGATTCCTAAAATATTCATGGCATAAGGTTTCATACAATTTATCATGAATAAGACATGAAAATTACAAATAGTGGTATATTTAAATTTTCATATGTGGGATACCATTGAAAGATGAATGATATAATTTAATTAGACTATCATGGCCAATTTTCAGTTGTCTTATTCAAATGAAAGTGGATCCACATTGATAAGGGTATAATGAAAGATTCATTACATTTTACTTCTATCATCATATCCCACTTTATCGATACTATTGAGCATGTAGAGCATGATCCACTTATTTTGACTTCACAAGTAAAGATGTTTTATTATGTTGATGATGAAATACATAAAGGTTTGAGTGTTTTTATACACTTAAAGAAGATATTCTTATATGACATGGGTGATAAAGATAAAATGGTTCTTTGTGTCAGAGAACCTCATCAACCAAAAAATATTGAACAATATTTTATTGAAAATATTGAAATAATAGAACATATAATAAATGGTGGAAATGGTTTCTATGCCACAATAAAAGTTGATAACAATGAAGATAAAGAATATGAATATAATTGAATGCATAAATTGGTAATGAAAATATATTACAATTTTTAATTGATATGTTTTTAATAAATATATACATTGTTCTAGTTTTTTTAATATTTTTTTTTATTTTTTCATATTTTTCACATATAATATACCCTAACAATTTGAAATGTAGGAATTTCATGAACAAAAAATTCTATAATCCTCAATGATTAGCATCTAAGAGAACACCACCACTATAGTCCTTTTTCTAGATCCTAGTGATGCTTTTTTACCCTAGACTACAAGAAAGCCGACCATTTATTTATATTTAATTGGTAGATTATTGCCCAATTCACCTCCACTTATGGAGTAGTTGGTCACCTCTCCATATAAGTGATATTATTGAGTTACTGATACTGGTATGTATGTCATTTTTCAAAAAAATAGTCTCTTAATAGTTTAATTCATTTTCCAAACAGATAAAGACAACCATAGAAGGGATATAAATATGAACATGGAATATGTATGGGACCTTAAGGACTTCAAGATTATCATTACACTTGATGAATTTGGGGTACCTACTAGTGAATCTTTTGGAATCTATGGGTAGATTCTTGGGTAGATTTCTTGTGATATGGTGAGATTTCCAATTAATTGTAATGATTAGAGGAATATTCTTAAAGCATAAAATAATTAGGTCTTTGATACTCAAGTAAAGGTAATATTAATTTAAATATTCATTTATAACTAATTTAAAATACATTAGTAAATTTTTTTAATATACTTATAAATTTTAATGTTTTTTATTTCTTTATGTTTTTTCATTTTGAGGTCCCTAACTCTATTTCTCACCCATAGACTTTGAAAATTTTTGGTAATAAATGGAAAGGTTTTAAATAGAGATTATGGAATGAGTTTAATGAAACTTCTCTGATCTCACAAAAGATTTATTAGAAAGTGCTTGAAGGGATTTCTCATGAGCAATGAAATATCTTTTTCAATATTAACAGTGATGCATCACATGAGGTAATTGCATATTTTACAATATCATAATAGAAAAAAAACAATGAAATTATAATTTTTATTAATGATTCTATTTTATTAAGAACTATATAAAAAATATTGTGATTCATTATAAGTATGTCATTCCTCACATTGCTGGGTTTTATAGTTTTTTGAGAAAACCAAAAAATTTTGTTAGTATTTTATTCATTATTATTTATATAATTTTATAATAACTCAAGGTTTTTTATACCTTGTGTATATTTTTTTCATAAAGTCTAATGAATTATGTCACTTCATTGGCCAAAATGATATGTGGTTTAATGTGAATCAGAAACATGATGGCAATGATCCATCCAAATCCATTAGAGTAAGTACTTTTCATTACCATTTCATATTATGCCATTAATATAAATACATAATAATGAAAATATATTATAACAAATAACAAGCCTGAAACCCAATTAAATGGGAAAACTACATGGATCATAAAATGATAATTTTATGTTTTTTGAAATAGATAGATATCCCCAATTAATTGGGTTTACATCCTGTTTGTTGTTATAATAAAATTTTAATTTTGATATTTTTATAGTAATGAAAAAAAATTAATAATAATGAAAAATTTAAAAATTATATAATGTTAGAAATTTCATATATTTTAAAAAATATTGTCAATATTTTTGTATTAATAGGTTAATATTCAAGAAGTATAGGATGTGAACCCTTCACAATAATCATCGGTTTCCCAGAATGATGCAGTTGGAATAGTTTTATGGAAGGAGCATCCTGGATGGGTATAGAGGACGTGTTCTGGGCCCACATAATGAGATGTCTTTGGTAGGGAGGTGTCAACCAGTGGGGGTTTGAGTAGTGTCATTGATTAAGAATAACAGAGAAACATTTCAATGTTGAACGAATAAGTGCACGAACAAGACTCTTGTAGGAAAACACAGGATTAGCCGAGGTGACATATGGAAAATGATTTAGTTTTGGTATTTCAATGGATAACCAACATGATCCCAAAAGAAATTTCATGGCTTATAGATCATCCCATTGAGGTAAATTCTATCATTTTCACTTTTTCAAATAACACATACAACATTCATAAATAAAAATAAAATTACACTTTTATAATGAAGAAATGTATTTCAAGTCATACCAACCACATCCTTTGTCGGATTGATGTGTGGTTGATTCCTGCACAAAAAAAAAGAATTATATATCATTACCCATAAGTTTGAAAACAATATGAGGTTATTTTCATGTATTTGACTTGGTAACCACTTATTAATGATATAAAATCCTTTAAAAATGTGTTTTGGGCAGTTGAAATTAGGAAAATGACATTGGATTTCCATGAAATTGGGGGAAATTATTGTAGATTGAATTATAATATGTAAGAATTGATGACACATCATTCTGAATGATGGTTTTCCCATTATGGTCGTAAATATTGTTTTAGGTTTTAAAACTCTAAAATGGGAATGAAATAGTTAAAAATATAGAAAACAACCTCAAATTGATATGGTCACCACCATAACATTTTTTTGATTTTTTAAATTAAGATCACTTTAAGGGTAAGTGAGAACCAATAAAGATCCTAAAGAAGGTCTTCCAACGAACCAAATCCTAGAACAGACCCTCCCAAAACAACAACCAAGACCAACCCATCCAAAAAACACACTGCAACCCTTGACCCTGTCGACTGTTATGCTGCCCTGCACACCTCGGGTCATCCTTTGCATCACAGATCATTACAAATTGCCTTGGGAAAGATACAGCAGTCGGCCGCCTTCGTCGTCCCGCCATCGTCAGAAATCCAGTCCTCTCCCAGCTAATCACAACATCGAGGGCCTCCACAACTCTAACACCACCGTGAAAGAGGCCAATGAATCGATACAACCAGATCCACACTTCCAAACACCAAACATCATCAGATCCACACTAATGGGAAGATATTCGTCATCACACACACCATCCAGAAAACAAAAACCACACCATAAGCAACAGAACCACTGAGGCCAAACCCTCGTTAATGGAACCTACAACTATACATGAAGAACATGCCGAAATTGAGAGAAGAACAGGCATGAGGACATCATCGGCACCGAGAAAACTACCAATGAGTTGTTTTTTATGTGTACACATAGACAAAATGTCAATTCGATGTGATGTGAGGCTAATATGACTTAGTAACCACTACATAAAGATATAAAATCCTTTAAAAACAAGTATCATGGTGTCAAAACTCAGAAAAAACATCATATTGCATTGAAATTAGGGGACAATGCCTCTAGATTTAATTGTGACATGTTGGATCTGATGAAAAATAATTATGAATTTAAATTTTCCTAATATCTTCTTAAATGTCTTTCTAGTGTTTTGAAACAATAAAACATTTATAGAACTATCAAAACCATAGAAAATGACCTCATAATAACGTAAAATTGTTGTAAAACCAATGTTAATTTATTGTTCTTGTGTACACATAGACAACATATTTATCTAACATGAAATATGGTCAGAATTAGCTCATAACCACTTCTTAAGGGTATAAAAGCCTTTAAAAAATTCTAGGGGGGGTCAAAACTAGGAAAATGATGTCATATTTATCTAAAATCATGGGAAAATGACCATTGATTGAATTGTGAAATTTAAGAATTGATGACAAATTATTTTTAATTATTGTTTCCTTGGGATATCCATAAACATGTTTTTAGTATCTTAAAACACGAAAACGTGCATGAAATGGTCAAAAATATAGAAAAAAAACAACATATTGACATTAAATCATCGAAAAACCACTTATGAGTTGTTTTTTACGAGTATGTGTAGAAAACACATCAATATAACATGTGGTGTGGTCATAATTACTTGGTAAATAGTTTTAAAGGTGAAAAACCATTTAAAAATAGGTGTTGGGTTTCAAAACTTGGAAAAAGTGTCATATTTTCCTAAAATAATGGAACAACTTCTACAGATTGAACTGTGAAATTTACGAACCAACAACACATCATTCCAAACTGTGGTTTTTCTAATATGGTTTTAAATAAGTTTTTAGTGTTTCAAACACTAAAATGTGTGTGGAATGGTAAAACCCATAGAAAACAAAATTATATTGATTCAAAATCATTGGGAAATCACCAATGAGTTATTTTTGAAATGTACGTGAAAAAAACTCATCAATAGGATGTACAGTGTGGTCGACATTTTGTGTTAAACACTTCTTAAATGTATTAATTCCTTTAAAAATAAATTTCAGGGGTCCAAATGTGAAAAAATGTTGAGGGTTTCCCTGAAATCAAGGGATAATGACCATATATTTAATTTTGAAATGCCGGTATTAAAGGCATTTTATTTTGAATTACAATTAGCCCTAGATGGCGGTAAACCGTTTTTTAGTATTTTAAAACACTAAAACATGTGTGAAATGATAGAGCCTATAGAAACTAACCACATATTAAATTGAAATCATTATAAACCAACCTATGTTTTAATTTTATTTGTTTTCTCAAAGAAAACCCATCAATCTAAGAAGCAGTGTGGTCATAGTTACTTGTTTAAGACTTCTAAAAGGCACAAAACCCGTTAAAAATAAGTGTTGGAGTTAAAAACCATATTAATGATGTTGGATTACACTAAAATCCGAGGATGGGGGGGGAGACTGTAGATTGAATTGTGAAATATTGGAATCGACAACACATCGATTTGAATTATGGTTTTCCTGGGATGGAAATAAATGTGTTTTAGTGTTTTAAAATAGTAAACTGTGCATGGAATGGTCAAAAGCATATAAAAATACCTCATACTAACATGAAATAATTTTAAAAGAACCTGTAGTTTATTATTTATGTGTACGCATAGACAAAACGTTAATCTGACATGCAGTGTGGTTATAATTTCCTAGAAAACACTTCATAAAGGTATAAAATCCATTAAAAACAAGCATAGGGGGTCAAAACTAAGAAAATGGCATCAGATTTCCTAGAACTAATTGGAAACTTTCCATAGATTGAATTTTGAAATATAGGAACTTAAGAAACATCATTCTGAATGATGGGTTTCCTAGGATTCTCATAAACACTTTATAGTGTTTTAAAACACTAAAATGTGCTTGTGATGGTAAAAATCATAGAAAACAACCTCATATTGTAAAGAAATAATTAAAAAAACACCTATGAGTTATTTTTTATGTGTATGGGTGGACAATATGTCAATATGACATGCAATGTGGTCTGAATTACTTGATAAACACTTCTTAAAGGTACAAAAGCCTTTAAAAACCAATGTCAGTGGTCAAAACTAAGAAAACAATGTTGTATTGTCTTAAAGTCAAGGGAAACATACCATATATTGAATTGTAATATGTAGGAACCAATGTCACAACATTCCAAATTATTGATTTCCCAGGATTGTCAGAAATGATTTTTTAGTGTTTTAAGACACTATAATGTGCGAGGAATGGTCAAAACCATAAAAAATCCTCATATTAATGTGAAATAATTGGAAACCCAATGATAAGTTATTTATAAGGTGTATGCATATACAACACATCAATATGATGTGTGGTGTGGTTGGAATTACCTAGTAATAACTTCTTAATGTTACAAATGCTATTAAAAACAAGTGTCATGGGGTCAAAATTTAGAAAATGATATCATATTTCCCTAAAACAATGAGAAAATAACCATATATTTAATTTTAAAAATTTGGAACAAACATAATGTAATTTTGAATTACGGTTTTCCTAGGATGTCTTTAAATGCGTTTTTAGTGTTTTAAAACACAAAAATGTTTGTGGAATAGTCATAACTATATAAAAAAACATCATATTGATGTGATATCATTAGAAAACCCCCGAGGAGGTATTTTTAACATGTACATGCATTCAAAATATCAATCTGATGTGCGGGGTGATTTTAATTACTCAGTAAATTCTTCTTAAAGGTACAAAAGCCTTTAAAAACAAGTTTCTGGGGGTCAATAACATGAAAATTAAATCATATTATCCTCAAATAAAGGGATGATTACTATATATTTAATTTTCAAATGTAGAATCCAATAGAACATCATTCTGATTTATGGTTTTCCAAATATTTCTGTAAGCACATTTTTTGTGTTTTGAAAAACTAAAACGTGCATAAAATCGTCATGACCATAGAAAACAACCTTATAATGATGTGAAATCATTATAAAACCACCACTGAGTTTTTTATAAAATATTTTACATGGTGTGATATCAAATGTCTTAACATTGTTTTATTAATTAAATTTTAAGCACACCCCAGATCGATTGAAAAATTAATTAGAATATTTACTTATCCATTTTTAGTTAGAAGTGTTGAATCGTATTGTAAATTGGTCGGTTTATGTTTTCAAAATGGTTAGAATTATATATTATTTGTTTTATGTCAAAATTTATTTTTCTGATTAAAAAATAACAAATTTTATGTGCGTTATTCTGAATATATTATGTGCCTTTTTACTTTTTATTTTATTTTCTTCAATGTTTTTTTCATTGTAGGTGGAATATGTCAACTGTAGGAAGAATGTTAACTATTTTGATCCATGACATGCTTTAGAATACAGTAATGAGGGACATTATCTTTTTTGGTATGTAATAATTTTATCAATTATTCTTTTGTAATTCTGATTTATATTTTTTATTTTTGTTTCTTGGTTTCTTTTTTGTTGAAGTTGATGACATTACGTGGTCGATTACAGTTGATGAGATGATGTAGATATTGACATATGCAATGGAGTTCATTATCTGGATGTATATTGGGCATGAATTGTTGTTATACATATTATATATGTATATAAAAATGACTGAGATATTGGTTGACAAATGTATGGGTTGACCAAGACTGAGGTTAGAATGATTATGGATATTTGTATGTATGTCTGTTGATGTATGGCATATGCATGATGGGTTTATCATATATTCATGATTTAGTTTATTGCATGTCAATTTTATTAAATTTACAGTTTTTTATTAAATAATTTTTTTAAAAAAATTTAATTTATAGTCAGTTTTTAGTAGCATCCACTAAATTCATTAATTAAAATATTTTTAGTTGCAGTTACACTTAACAGTCACTAAAAAATTTCTTCTCATTCGTTCAACAGTGGTTAGTTTTATTTTATTTGTTTTCCCCTGGGAATTTTTTATTATTAAAATCTGCCTATAAATAAGTAGGAAACCAACCCTAAATGATCCAAAAATGAAACATAAAAACCATAGAAAAAATAAAGAAACCCCTGCTAAATGATTAGATACCATGAAGTAAACATCCTTTTTGATAACTTCCACTATATAATTAGGTAACAATTGAAACTACTGCCAATCCATGGAAAATTTTTCTCTATGTCCTTTTTTTAGTGTGAGGACACATTCCCTGGTATAATCAGAGGGTTCCACTAAGTAGATAGAGAACTCATAACCTAGCTCTAAAGGATGGTACCTCTCTGATAGATAACTAGAGGACCCATGCCATGTCCTAGTAGGAGGGTACCACTCAAAAGTTGATAGAGGAACCATTCCCTAATACAACAGGAAGGTCCCATATAGTAGATAGAGGACCCATACCCTAATATCACAAGAGGGTTCCAATCTAATAATCAAGGACTCATACCATAACACTACATGAGGGTTCCACTCGGGTATTAGATAGAGGACATATGACCTTCCCAGCAAGAGGTTTTCAATATAATAATTAATAGAGTACCCATTCCCTACCTAGTAGGAGGGTTCCACTATAGTGTATGGGGAACCATGCCCTACCCACATGAAGGGTTCCACTCAGATAGCTGATAGAGGTCTTATTTATAGCCTATTATAAGGGTTCCAATCTATTGGTTGAGGACCCATGCCCTCACCCAAAAGAGGGTTCCACTCAGATAGTACATATTGAACATTTTCCCTGCCCAGTTGGAGGGTTACACTCAAGTGTCTCTGATGATCATGTTTGATCACTACCATTGTCAAGCATCGCTTAAAGAATCATCACACTCAATACATTTCACATCATATCTAAAAATCCACCATGGAGACTATAATTGATTTTGATGTGTAAAAAAAATCATGATAGGATAATCATTGGAAAAAATCTGAGTCCACACAAATGAGATACAAGAGGTGGACGTTTCCTCAATAAGGAATTATGTTTACACAACGTGTAAGGTGACTCACATGGCATCTAGTCTCACTCCACTACTTGTATTTAACAATACTATTTTAAATATCACTTCTCATGTAACTCAAAATGTAGTGTAAGGGGACTACATGGTGTGCCTCAACCACTGTGGGTCCTACTCACACTCCTGGTCATGCCTATTTATACATTTCTATCTTCATCTAATTTAGAACATATAATTTATTCTTGCATGGGGTGCTACCCATGTGCTCCTACACATGTCTTGTCTTCCTAGGGAGGGTTACACGACGTTTAACCCAGTCAAAAAATGTGTGATTCATTACTTTTTCAATATCCCTACCACCAGAACCATATATATACTACATAATTTTTGTTCATCATTGTACAAATCTTATTGCCGCATTTTCCCAGAAAACTAGATATGTGACTTTATATCCTATATCTACCTTTACTACTTCAAATCTCACTTCCAAGACACCAAAAATAAAATGGGAATCCCTCGCTCATATTTTTCATCCATACATTGGCCAATTCAACCATATAAAGCCATAAATTCTGCCATAGACTATGAAACCTCCCCTTGCCTCACCAGTATTCAGATCCATGGTAGAAAAATTTGTGTCCCAAAAACCATTTGAATACATCCCCAATTCTTTATAACATTTATCACATATTAATCCTTTATGAATCCACGGGTTCAATCCAACTTGATCCCACCTAGTAATGTCGAATCATTACCGCATGATCCAAAGATAAAGAATATGAAGAACAGAGGGGGGAATGAAAAGAAACAAATTATTAACAATCATTAGACATGCTTTTTTTTCCAATAATTACCAATTGTGATTCCCATGGTGAAAAATATTACATAAATTGTATAAAAAATTAAAACAAATTCAATGGCCCATGAAAAGGATTAACATGAACACATATCAAAAAAATAGTGTGACTGTGAAAAATATTTAATCAATTGGGAAAGAATTAAAATGTATCAAGTCATATCTCAATATTTATCCATTTATCAATTAATAACATGCTCAACAGAAAATTATAGAATTATTTGTGTTTGTTAGTTCTCGATTCTCTTGGATCCAAAGTCACATTGTCATCTGATCTCGATTTTCCAATAGAGGGTGGAAGAAGTAACCTCTCAATGGTCCTAGGGTTATGAAACTAACCCTGGAGGTCCTTTATAAAAAATAATTTATAGAAAAGACTTGGAATAATTCATTTAATAAAAAAAATTAAAACTATTTATTTATATTAATTAAACATATCTGTCAATGGCCACTTTATCCAAACATCCTACACCGACCAAATTTAGTTCACACCTTGGGTAAGCCTCAAATTTTTGATTTATCTACGGTCCTATACTTTTGATTCGAGGATCCATTTCAGAGTTATATAATTTACATTAAGAAATCATTTTTATATGATATAAAATATATTGAATATTTTTTGTAAATTTAATTTGGGGCACATCAAGACTTATAATCCCCCATCATCTCAGCATCTACCTTAAAAAATATTTGTAGATATATTTTAAAGTCTTACAAGAAAAAAATAGGGTCTATAAATTTTTCCGTTATCCAATATTTTCATCATTGAAAAGAAAAAACTAACCAAAATGTTTAGTATACTAATCCTGCATATGTCCCTCCCACTCCTAGGATATCTCTTGCATGCTCTTGTGAGGCCACAACACACAAATGAAGGGAATGGTTCATCCATGAAAGGTTATCTCCTGTTGATCCACTATTTCCACTAGCTTCTATGAAAATGTGTCATTATCCTCGATGTCTAGCTCTCTATAGTTAAGGAATTATATGGGGTCATGCATGTATCTCGTCAGTCACAACACATAGAAGACTTCGTGCACCTACTCCAACTATGGGTGTCGGGTGAGGTGGTAAGAAACCTCACTAAACCTCTGCAAGAACTTGAACAACTTCATGATCATTAGGGAAAATTTCTTCCCTGACCAAATCTCTACAATCCTTATCATGGGGAGACACTTAAGAAAATTTGGTCTCCCAGCTCAAACTTCAATAACCTTCAATGTTTATCTGTATAATATTTATGCCTACTCTAGGCTATCCACATCCACTCATGGATGAAATAGACCTTATTTATCAGCACTTGAACCATCTTTTGACCTACAAGAGATGCATCTCTGATCTATATCCAGCATAAGGGTGTATTATAGTGTCTCCCTTTCATGGCCTCCAAAGGTTCCATGATGATATTAGCATGGTTTCTATTATTGTATGTGAACTCTTTAAAGATAAAATGGTCCTCCTATCTCTATTTGAAGTCTAACACACAAGCCCTCAACTTATCCTCCATCACCAAGATAGTGTGCTAGTTATTCCCCTCAATCTATGGGTAGAAGTATGTACTCATCATTATATAGGTCTCGAATTCCTCCTTTATCACTATCCCCAATTATGAATTGATCCATAGATCATGGTTAGAGACAATGGTTGACGACACCCCATTAAGGTGAAAAATATCCCATACAAACAACTACCCCAAACTATCCATCAAACTATGATACCTGATAAAAAGGAAGTGTTTTGACTTTATGAAATGTCCTAATATCACCTAGATGGATTCATAGAAACTTTCTATCTGTGGAAGCCCAATCATGATGTCTATGGAAATGTAATCCCATTTTCACTCCAGGATATCAAGAGGATGCAACAAAAATATGAAAACATAGTGCTCAACCATCACCTGGGGACATGTGTGGCACCAAGATATGAACACATCAATGCTTTGTCTCATTACATACCACCAAAACTACTAATAAATGTCTCTATACATCTTCTATACACTAGGATGTACAACCAAAGGGGAAGTGGGAAACTATCTTATCACCTCCTCACTCATCGTGGATGAGACCACCTTCAACCCATAGAAATAGATGATATGATTCCCTCCATTAGAAAATCCATTTAGTGGATCTCATGACGCAAGACCTCACAGTTGACATATCCCAACAGGGATGACTGGTCTCATGACATCCCAGCAAAAATTCTACTGAAATTCTCTTTACATATCCCTTACATCGAGATGTAAATAAAAAGGAGAAGAATGAAGCTCTCTCATCACCTACTCCCTTGTCATGACTAGGACCACTTTCCGTACTATGAAAAGGATGGAATGTTTTCCACCTTTATAAAATCCATATGGTGAATTTCTCGAGGATATATGGTCATGAAAGAGCCCATAATCGATGTATCCCAACTATGACTCTCTCACACATTGGAGGAGAGGAGGAGTCAACACATTTTACTAAATAAACATCTCACCCTTAGACTCAAATAGGGTCAGCTACAAGGAGGTCAAATGATCAAGTTCCTCAAGCTCCAAATTATTTTGTGACTTCCTACTGAAAGGGAAAATACTACCACATTTCTATTCCTAAGAGTATAGATTATCTCTATGTCATAGTCCTGTTGGAAATCCAACCAATGCCTTTTCATTAGGATCTTTTATCTCTATGTGAAGACATACATGTAGATCTGCTGGTTTGGGTAAACAACAAATTTCTCTTTTAGAATATAGTGCCTCTGCATCCTAAGGAAAATGACTATCACTTCCCACTCTATGTACTGTGTCTTGAAGCACTTCTTATGGGTTCTCAACTGACTCAACTAATATACAATAACTTCCTTATCTGCATCCATATACTTCTAATCCCAGCTCCTTAGGTATCACAATACATTAAATACTCCACAACCTCCATTGGTAGTCTCAAAAGTGGATCAATATTCATCCTCAACCTCAACCCCTCAAAGGATCTCTATCACTACTCATCCTATATAAGCATTTACCCTTTCCACAATAGAGCATTCACAGGGGCTGCAATCCAAGAGAGGTCTATAAAAAACCCCTATAGAACCATTCCAAAATAAGAAAACTCTACAACTATGATATTCTATTTGGTGTATCCCATAAAGAACAAAATCAATCCTTTCTAGGTCTAGAGCTAAACCATTCTCAGAAAAGATACACCCTAGGAAGTGAACTTAGTGGGTCCACAACTGGAACATCAAGACCTTACCATAAAGATGGTCATCCTAAATAAAATCTAGGACCATCATCAAGTTCTTGGAATGTTCCTCCACTGATGTATATTATATTAGAATTTCATAAATGAAGACAAAAACAAATCAGACAAACTAAGGCTGAAATATCTAGTTCATCAGAGCCATAAAAACAGCTGGGGAATTATTCAAACCAAAGGGAATCACCAAGAACTCATAGTTTCCATAGAGAAAATAAAATTACATCTTCATAATATAAACCTCATGAAATCTCAACTAGAGGTATCCAAAACTAAGATCAATCTCTAAAAACTAACTCAAACCTCTCATCAAATCAGAGAGTTTGTCAGTACTCAGAAATGGGTACTTGTTCTTTGTCATGGTCTAGTTCTGTTGATGATAATCCACTCAAATCCATAAGAAACCATCCAAATTTTTCATGAACAAAATTTGTAATGTCTAGGGGGACACATCGGGTATGATAAAACCCTTCTCTTGAAGGTCATACGACTATAATTAAAACTCCCAAATCTCATTCGGGTCCATATGATATTCTGAAAAGGATATCTAAGTGTCTAGGGGGTGAAAGTAAATGAAATGATTCATCTCCCACCTCATAGGTAGTAACATAATGTCCTTAGGGAATACTTCCATAAAATACTCCACAATAGAAAGAGTCCAGATGCCTAAAGATACTTCTACACCAATAGATACACTCATCAATTGGTGGATAATGGGATGTATCCTTGTACTTGAAAAACCCACATGCCCTGCAATGAGATGTCTCTCACCTAAAAATTAGAATCTCATCCCATCATTATAAAGGAATGTCACTCGTCTATGGTGACAGTAAATCTGGGCATAGACCATGAAAATCCAATCAATACCCAATATGATTTTGTAGGGTTCTATAATGATGACCAAAAGGTCCCATGAGAACCTATATCTACCAAGAGACAACTCAAAATACCTATAAAAAAGATTTATAAGAAATGTCCATTGTAGGAACCTCAAGAGAATGCTAAAAGTCTAAATCCTCAACTAAGAGATCCATATCTTACACCATGTGTAAATAGATGATGAAATTACTCACACATATGTATACTAGTACTAAAGAAATAGTATAATGAACAAATATCTTACCTCTAATCATATCATGTGTCACTGGGTCATATGAACCTATAGCCTATAGCATTCAAAACCCTGACTACCAGCTACTTGATCTGAGAATGGGGCTCCTACCAGTAGTGGTGGAAGTGTCTCATAGTGTCTTTTTCCACCTATATATCCTCATCCTAGAGATCCACATTCTACATTGTTAGCTCCACATCCATGGGTCCCTCACTGATCTCTCCTAAGAGATCCTTGTTCATGGTGCTGCCCTTATTGTGGCAGTGCATCCACTATATTCCTATGTTACTTAGTATGCCATGTTAGGAAATAATGAACCATGTGACCTCATCCATTAAATGAAAAGAATTTCCCCTCTCTGGGACACCCTATTCCTATGTAATTCCTCTAACCATGTGCTCGTGTATGATCCTTAAAATATATCCTATGTTTTGATTCTATTGAATGTCACTAGCTAGATACTATAGGAGACTTAGTCCTATAATGACCACTATTAGCTCTAGATACCTTCCATCCCTCTAAAAGTAAGCTCTCCATCCCCATCACCCCCTCCAACACCCCTGTATTGGTGCGAATGCACATGGGTGACACACCAACATCAATATATCTATACATACCCCTCTCAAATGTTTATTCCTAGAAGTGCTCATTCTGAATCATATTGAGGGAGTACCACATAAGGTCTATGAACCATGATGCATATACAACCCCTATCATCCCTCCCTATTTCAACTTGAAAATATATTAAATCTGAACTGAGTGAAAGCATGAGGTGTAGTACTCCTCATGGAGCAGCTGCTGGAATTCGGTACATGAGACTGTTAACTCCTCATGAATCTTTGTAACTAGACTCCATCAGCACCTTGGTACTCTGTGGAAAATGTTAGCTACCAGCACAACCACCTATGAAAATGGTGTCTGGGTAATTTTAAAGACATGGATCACCAACTCTATCTTACCCTCCACTTCCTAGGGATCTAGCTCACCATGAAACCTTAACATCCTCTAGCATTTTAACTCGTGTAGTGAACTAATCTGGTGAATGTCCTCGTACTTCTCTACTTGTATAATCCACTGCTTGATAGGTAGGTTATTTATACCTATCCTCCTATAGAAAGGAACTCATGAGATAGACCTTGAATTGAGGCCTCATCATTCATCGGTTTACCATCAGGATTTAGAATTGGTAACTTAGATGGTTTTTGTCATAGCGACATCTTGAAAATTTAATCTATAGGTACCGTGGTCAAATGAGAATATATATTTACGGAGATAGTATAGGAAGGAAATTAAAAATACTCAATCCAAAATGATTCATATACCATTGTTTCCTGAAACCAATGTCGTGATATGCTAAGTCGACAAGAAGATAGTCAAGTTCCTAGTGAATGTTTTTTCTGGCCGCTACACCAACACTAGTTTTCCTGTTCTAAAAGACACACTTGAGAAACATTGACAATGTCTCCCAAAATCCCAACCAAATCCTTGGAAGGGGACTAATCCAAACACTATCTGAAGTAATGAACTGCTTAAATACCAATCTGTCAGGACCCAACCAAATGGGGATCAATCAAAAACTACCACAAGACCTCCTTCATATTTCAGGGGTGGAAACAAGCTCTGAAAGGAATAACTAATATGGGTGGACCGTTCCTAATGTACCTGTATTCACACACCTGATCATATCCAAACTTATGAGTATAGGAAAAATAATAAAATATGTAACATAAAGAATAAACCATGCATGAAAAACCACTGGAGAGTATAAGAGTATGAAAGTGTAAACATAAAATTAAATGGAGGAAAAATACACACCCAATCCAAAATATTTCACAACCTGAATCAACAAAAAATATAATGTGTTGTGAGATCCCAACTCCGAATATCCAAACTCTGACAACCTTACATGGTCAAAATCACTAGCTATCCTTATGATCCAATATAATCGCTACTGAATTTCC
Source organism: Viscum album (assembly GCA_963277665.1). Classification (NCBI taxonomy): domain Eukaryota; kingdom Viridiplantae; phylum Streptophyta; class Magnoliopsida; order Santalales; family Viscaceae; genus Viscum; species Viscum album. The sequence continues at coordinate 121,724 of CAUJRU010000578.1, forward strand.
CATCATCTATATCAAAAAAAATCATATATGTGAAAATTCATTGCATGGGTGAGTATATACATACCCAGTAGGATTACTAAAAGCAGAAAAGGGAACAATAAGAGACATGATAGGAAAAGACAGCTCAACCCAAAGTAAGAAAGTAAAAAAATCAAACAACATGAATATATATATATATATATATATATATATATATTCTCAACAAACTAAGCCCAAAAGAGAGAGAAAGGGGATCTCTATCTTACAACCAACTCAGAAAAGAGTCCAAATAGTTCCAAAGTTTCATTAATGATGCCCATCATCTCGCACATCTGTCCAGTTGATTTATCCATGTTAAGCCACACCTTGCAAAAGAATTGCATAGTCGAGGGGAACAATATTTAGGTAGAGGGCTCATTATTTGGTACATTTTGGAGGGTTACACTAACTGGGTAGTGGACCCATATCTTGACTCCATAGAAGGGTTCCACTTTGATAGGTAACTAGACAACCCATGCCTTGTCTTAGTAGGAGGGTGACACTCGAAATTTGATATAGGAAGCAATCTTTGATACAATATAAGGGTTTCACCCATTAAATAAAGGATCTATATCCTAAATTCACATGAGGGTTCCCCTCTAATAATCAATGACCCATGCCCTTATACAATAGGTGGGTTCAACTCAGGTAGCAAATAGAGGAATCATGACCTGCCTAGATAGAGAGTGCCAGTCTAACAGTTTGTAGAGGGCCCATGGCCTGCCCAGTAGGAGGATGCCACTATAGTGGTTGGGGACCCATACCCTATCCAGTAGGGGTTCCTCTCGAACATTTTATAGAGAACTCATTCCCTACCCAATATGAGGGTCCAAATCTAGGGTTCAAGGCCCAATGATCTACCCAATAGAAGGGTTCCACTCGGTTAACTAATAGGGGACCCATTCCCTTCCTAGTAGGAGTGTTAGACTCTATGGGATCTAGTGAACCTTCTCCATCACAGTCATTATCTATTGTCACATAAAGTATAACCCAATTGGAACACACCTCATTCTATCTCAAAACCCACCATGGGGGTACCATCACGTTATACAAAAAACAAAATCAATATAGGTACTCTTTGGCCAAAATATGAGCCCAAAATAAGGATATAAAGGATTTATATGCATACAAAAAAATGAATTCAAGGTACATGACATGTTAGGGGACCCAAATGGTGTGTATTATCACTCCTATGCATAGCTTTGTCCCTTTTGTTACACAGATCTCATCCTGTGTATCTCTACACAACATGTAAGTGGACTACATGACATGCCTCAGTAACTCAAGGTCCTTCCCATGCTCCTGGTCATGACTATGTATATTTTCCCAGGCCCATGTACTTTGGTTCACACCATTTCCCCCCGCATGGGGTTCTAACCATGTGATCCACCACATATCCTATCTAACCAAGGAAGGTCACATGGGCTATGAACCAGTCACACGATAATTTATTTGCAATGTTTTCCAAAACCCTAGCTCAGTAGCCATTGGAGTACTACACAGCATGTGTTCATCAGAGTACACACATTGTTGTCTGTATTTTCCTAGAAACTAAGATTTTAAACTGGACATCCCATATTTTATTCCTCCACATTGAATCTCACCTCCAGACCACCAAAAATATAAGTGGAAGCCTTCATTGGTCATTTTTGGTCGTCCTTTGTTGAGAAAATGGATTTCCAATTAACCTATATAAATTCACACATGTCATCTTAGATTGTGTTTCCTCCCTCCACCTCATTGGTATTCTTATCCCTTATAAAATCAATTTTATCCCTAAATATCTCTAAATCCATCCATTATTTTTCAACCCATTCATTGCAGGTTAATCCACCAGGAATCTAGAGGTTCGATCAAGCTTGATCTCAACCAAAATTTTTGAATCATGGACTTGTGTTACAATGATGAAGAACATAAATAAAAGAGGTGGGAATAATAAGAAACGGGTGTGGAACAATATTTTCCAAGTGTTCTTGGGAAATGAAAAAAATTGGGATTGTCAAGGTGAGAAACATGGAATAAGATGAATAAACAAATTTAAAACTAATTCATGGGTTCATGAAAAGTCTCAATGAGAATCAAGATCGAAGTAATAATATATAATTCTCAATATTTTATTCAATTGGAGAAGAATAGAAAAATTTATGAGTCCTAACTCAATATCTGTTCATTCTTTGATGAAGAATTCCCTCACCAACAAATTAGAGAAGTTGTTGTGATCATTGCTCCTTGATTCACCTGGATCTAGAGCCTTATTGTCATCTGATCTCGATTCACCAATAGAGGATGGATATATTATCCTCTCAATAGTCCCAAGGTTATGTGTCTAACCTTAGAGAAATGAATTCTTAAGTAATTTATATAGAACCAAGGTCTAGGTAATTTAATAAATAAATAAATAAATATATTTATTTTAACTAAACGCACCATCCAAAAACCGCTTTATCTGATCATCTCGTTGAAACTAGTTTTTGGTCAATCATAGGAGAAAATCCACATTCTAGATTTAACCATGGTCTTAGATTTATTATTTTATAGTTTATTTAAGAGTTATCAAATATTTATTAAGAAATCATGTGCGAGTGATATAAAATATATTTAATATTATTTAAAAATTAATTCAGGGAACACATGGCCTCTGAATCGCATGTCGTCTTAATTCCTGGCTCCAAACATATTTCTAGATATATTGAAAAGTTTTACAAGGAAAAAATAGGGTCTCAAAATAGTAAAAAAATTTGAGAAGTATTATATTTTTGAGACTTTAAATAATTATCAAAGATATTTTTCATAGAATCAGCTAATGAAGAAGAGGTTATATAACTATCACATATTGAAGAGAAAAAACCTACAATAGTACAGGATAAAAAAAGAAGAAGTAGAATAATGATTGAAACAACTCAAATAAATTCCAATTCTATTAAATGTTTTATTATTGTTGAAAGAAAATCATTTATCATTGTAACATTATTATAAGCACTCAAACTTAGTTGGGATATGTGTATCACGAGTTAAAGGATATTACATTATTTTTTGTACATATATATTTATACTAGTGGGTCATATAGTCATAATTAAATATAAATCATGCCAATGACAAGCCTTTCATTTGGAATGGGGAACCCTGTAAATATTGTGTTACCTTTTTTGTGTTTTTAATGTGATGTGAATAAAAAACATAACATTTTAACAGGTTTTAAAATTTGTTTCAAGAAGAAACATAAAAATAAATTCATTATCATGGATTCATTCCTATATTAGTGATCTCATAGATCTTGTGGGTATTTTCAAGTGGATGAAATTCTTTTTTCCCTCTAATTGTGTTCTGTTGTATTATTTTTATAAAATTTATGTTTCTCAATAATGTAAATTTCATCCACAGATTTGTTTTATCTACAATGTATACTCTGAATTTAGTGAACATTAATTGAATTACAATGTCTAATAGGAAGGATAATCATATGTGGAAGGATATAATTTTTCCCTATCTATTATATTTTGGTCATGAAGTCATGGAAGTTGACATGGATGGATCTATTTCTTATATTGAAAGCGTTTATATGAAAATGGTCGATAATAAAAATCTGGAAAATTATATATTTTCTTGGAATAATATATTATATTACCTTTTATAGATTATATTTATGAATGTAAAAGGATTTTTAATGATAAAAGGAATATGGGGAAAGCATGTGAATATATTAAATGTTAAAACAAAAGTAATGTGAGGAAAGCTATAAATTTGAATGCCAAAATATAATGATCTGAAAATTCATAGTGAAGAAATTGTCGATAGCTTCTTCTCAAGGTTAAATTATATTTTGAACCTAATTAGATAAATTCATGAGATGTTAGAAGATACTATAGTGGTTGAAAAGACACCTCACATCTTATAAAATGCGTTTGATGCTAAAGTATCATATTTAGAAGATAAAGATCTAAAAACAATCCCTCTATATGACTATGAATACATCTTAATTACCTATGAGATGATAATATATAATTTTTTCAAGATGTATCTTAAAGCTAAAAAGGATTTTTTTAAAGCCTCAGATAATAAGATGTAAAAGAAGAAGGTTAATGAAGTTAAATGAGGTTTTTTATATTCAAATTTATATTTGGATATGAAGATTAATAAAATTATTTCTCTGATCTATAGAAATGTTTGAAGAGGGAATAGAAAATTCAAGTTAAATTCTCCAGTAAATTTTTTGAAGCATGGATCCCTTGTAAATTTATCATAAAATTCACTATTATTGAAATAAGATAAATATGGTAAAGATAAATAATAAATACAAAGACTAACATTCAATAAGAAAGTAACAAATACTAAATGGTCTAAGATTTATTCAAAACGAAAGGGAAAGAAAATCTCTAGATACAAAAATAGAAACTTTTTTTCCAAGTGTAAAGATAGTAAAACCTGTTTTAAATAATATGAAATTTAAACATGTAGTGAAATTGAGGAAAATATTCTAATTTCCTAGGTGAATGAAGAAGAATTCACGAGTGATGAAAGTATAATTTTTTAAGTGAATAATAAGAAATGTAGATGGAGTTTTTATTGAAGACTTTATTTAATAAATGTATTTCAATGACATAAAAGTTGGAGATTTACCTAACCCCCTCCTGCCAAAGATACCACAATGAGGGGAGATAAATAATGACACACTAGTCCCACCTCTAGTAGGCCCTAGGTTAGCGACTATCATTAATGTTATAAAATTATAATGAAATTGGAGGAGTTTCCCAATATAATACTATAGGATCAAGAGGTAAGATTAATCATCTATAATAAACTCCATGAAATAATATAAAAAGAATCTAAACCATACCACAAAGAATATATAAATAAAAAAGGTACAAGTAAATGTCTTTAAAAGTAAATTCTCAAAAGCAAGGCTAATATAGAAACACAAAAATTTTCTAAAAAGTTCTGAATTAGTACTATTTGGAATGATGCATGTCATCTAGGGTGAGCATAGAAATATAATATTTAGGAAAACCATAGCCTCTCATGCACATGTTAAAGAACCATGGTGATGAAGCCTTAAGAAAATAACAGAACCAACAGCAACTAAATAGGTCAACTATCCATCGCAACCTCACCAAGGAATGATCACAAAATAATAAAAGACTAGTATAATAACATAATAATAATAATATTGATAAGGGAACCCCACCCATATTTCTCAATGGTTCTCTACTCTCACACCCCAATTTCGTACGTCTTGGAACTCCAATTTCTTATAAATAACATATACCACTTCCACACAAGCATGGTCACATCACATCATGCCCAAAAACACATGGGATATCACATAACAACCACTGCCAAAACTAGAGCACTAGGGTATCATGAACATGATGGGAATTGATATCTTTTGCTTCTCCAAGCAAAAAATAACTCCACAATATGACTCCCCACAACACCATCATATCACATATCACTTGAGAACACCTAGACCATCTCCCCATAACATGATCTTATCTCATCTCACCCAAAAACACTTGGGATATAACGTAGTGCACAAACAGACCTCCTTCCATCACGTCATATGTATATCTACCATCCTGGAAGATAGAGATGGGAATAGTAGGTAGGAAACCATTCATCCTCATCAATGGGATGTTGTAAAAAACACCTCATGTCTAAAAATATGGGTGGCTCAACATATTTCTCGACACAGGTGGGGTGCATATATAAATAACATGAAATATAAAAGTATATACATATTGCCACACAAAAGGCTATCCATTGGGTTAAAAAAAGACTAACCAACTCACAACAAACCAACTTTCACTACTACCTCTAAATTCATAACACCACACAAATCACAAACCACATCTAACACTACAAACCAATTCCATTATCCAACCCATTCATTTCATTATTTATCAACATCCACATTTAACCACATGGATCATTGTTTCTTTATTCATTAATCATTACTCTCACCTTAAAAAAATCAAACCCCAACCATTTTCTGCATTATTAGACAATTTTTCGATCACTACATGGGCATATACCTTAATGGAAGACACCTCACAAGCATCTCATCATCCCCACCATATCATTTCCTCTTCATGCCAAAAGCATGGATAAACAAACCATCCCCTCAACACCCCTAAAGAATGGCCAAACAAACCAATGCCTCACCACCTCAAAAGAATAGCCAAATTAACTACCACCTCTCCAACCTAAAAGTATGGTTAAACAAACCACCAACTCATTTCCCCAAAAGCACGACCAAACAAAACACTACCTCACTACCCCGAAACCATGGAAAAGTAACCATAAATCATCCCAAACCACATCATAACCACCAATTTCCTCCCTATAAGAAAAAAACACATCATAACACATTAAATTCAATTTTATAGATTTAATAAAGGGTCTTATATCAAATTTCCTTTTATTTTAAAGGAATTATCACATATTCCATAAATATAGGGGAGAACATTTCATTAGTCAAATGTAAATGGTTATCCAATTTCAATTTCAGGGTGATATCATACAAAAATGAAACACAATATTCATATCACAAATAATATAGAATAAAAAAAGTCCCTCAAAACCAATGATTTTTAGCTGATCATTCATCTCATACCAATATAATATCATAATATCATAATAATATTAAAGCTATAAAAAATTGTGTATCATTCCACAACCACATAAATCTCAATTTACATATTAATTAATCTTTATTAGGCCATTGGAAATGATTCTTAATAGATAATAAATAGTAAAACCCAACTGCATAATGCACAAAATATAGGAACAAGGTATTCCCTACATCAAAGAAATTTTTCTAACTCACTGTGCATTGCATGGAGAAGAAGAAATGCCTCAAAACCACAACCGCATGAAAACCCCATAGGTAAAACTACACAGTATCAAGGGTTATCAAAAACACACCCCAACTCACAACCCAAACCAAAACCACACCACTATAGTAGACATGTAAGATTAGAACAAGATAACACCATGGGAATGAGAAGATATTTCACCAAAGATCCCTAATGAGGGTCCACCAGAGCCAACATATCAAAGAAGGAGGAAGGGTCCTGAATATCCTCTGAGATCTACCTATGGTTTTACTAGAATGAGGTATATGTGAGTGCATCTAAATGAAAATAATCATCCAAAAGGCTTAAAAAAATAACCTAGATCATTTTTGTTTCATGTGATGTATTCTATTCACGATGTGAAATCCCCAGGATCTCAAAAAATCAAAATCTTCTGAAATTATTGTCACCTCAACCTTTATTTAATTTCTCTTCATGAATTTAATTCTTGATGTGTATACATTTCACTGGTTCCCCCTCACCAACATACAAGCTATGAAACTGGCTGACTACACAAGCCATGAACTACCAATTCACATCATGTCCCTCTTTCATGACATGAATTTCCTAATGTAGATTTTTTGTACCTAAAACCACTATGAAACCTCAACAAGAGACCAATAAAAAACTTCCATCACAAAAAATAATCAAATTTGCAGTCATGTATGGTGTGGGTTGTTAAAAAGATTGAGGTTATAATTTAAAATAAAAATAGTCAATCTTCTAGAAGTAATATGTGAGTCCATGAGGAAGAAAAATAAAAACTAATGAAATAAAATTATAATTTGAAATATATTATTAAAGATAATAACATTATAAAAATAAATATAGGGAATAATTAAAATATGTAGATAAATATCTTGACCGTATTTAATAGAAACTAGTTAACACATAAGAAGAACTGAACAATTATAAATTAAGCTTAACAATTATATTTTAGAGGTTCAACAATGTTAAAAGAATTATGAGGAAAGTGGATAATAATTAAAATAATTACATAAGGTTTAAATTAATCCTTAAAAAAATTTATATATACTAATATGAATAAATAATTGAATAATACCAAAAATTTAGAAAAATATAGTCATCCTCAATAATTTGTAAATTCTGGGAATAAAAATAGAAACTCAAATAATTAAAAAATTGATGAATTAGAAGAGTCCAATAAGAATTATAATATGAATAGGAATATTTTAGGATTTCGCAATTATTGTTTTTAACCAAAAGGATCCAGCCTTGGGGACTTAAAGAATGAAGGAAGGTGGGTTTCTATAGTTGTAAAATAGTCTTTGTGTGGTGTAATGTATGCTTTATATGGGTATTTTTCAAACTATATAGCAATCAACCACTTAGGAAAAAATAAATAGGTTTAATTATAAATTATAATTTAATCCTATGAGGATTATAAGTAAACTTTTGTGGGGGATTCATCCCTCTAAAATGAAGAAATTTTAAAAACAAATTTCAAAATTTTGATAGATATCATAGAACATGTTTGATTTTTTTGAGGAATATAGTGGAATATGTGACCAACCTGGTCACCATTTAATTGATTATATCATCATTTTAAAAAACTATAAAAATAATATTTACTACGCTCAATAGCCTTAGAAGCAACATGTAAATTTAAAAGAGAAATATTTGGTTGTAGAAGTTGAAATTAAAGTATCAAAAGGTGATAATTCATGAATTCGGGGTAGTGAATGTCACTATCATATTATAATGGATTTGATGATTAAAAAATATATTGAAAATATAAAACAAATATTAGTGAAATTTAAAATTATAGGTCACTCAAAATCAATGGTGTTGGATCAATTGTGATTAGGAAAGGTCAACTAAAATACATGAATAATTTATCTGTTGAAGGACTAAAACACAATATTCTTAGTGTATCTAAATTATGTGATGAAGGAGATTAATCAATATTTCAAAAGGATTGATTTTTCTTGAATATACAAAATGATGAAATTATTTTTGAAATAGGATAGGTGGAAAGAGGTAACATGTTCGATGTTGGTGATTTTGTAAATTCTTTCTATCAATTACTGAATGAATAAAATCATTTATGGAATCAAATAATTGGTTATCTAAGATTAAATAATATGAGTAATGTTATTATAGGATATTATATTTGTTATTTTACTTGGATGAAGGGGATCTAATGATGTTTAAAAGTTCTAGAAAGATTATACAAAAAGATTATGGTTTCTCTTTCATGAATATATAGACTGATAAAAGAACTAAATATAAAAATAGAATATTTTATGATTATATTTAGAAGAATAGTATTCACCAGGAACTCAGTGCACTATATACACCACAACAAAATTGTTTTTTCTAATGGTGGAATATAATTTTATTATAGAGGATCGAAAAATGTTTATAGAAAATGATACCTTTCATATTTTTTGGAGAGAATTTATTAGGGTAGCCATTAACATTTAAAATATTTTTTTATATAGGATAAATTCAAATATTCCCCAATATAATATATATTATAATAATTCCAATATTTTTAATTAGTAAAATATTTTTTGCAACACTTTTATGATCAAGAATAAAAAATAAAATAATTTTATGTTTGATAAGAATGGTTTTGATAGAATCATTCATGATTTTTATCTAAATGAAAAAGGATATCATTTTTTAAAAAAATAAAATGGGAATTTTTTCATAAGACTAATGTAAAGGATCTAGAACACACAAAAAAAGAACACATAAATAAGATAGATCTATATGCGATAAAGGTGATGATTATTTCATAAAATATCCTGAAGATTTTTTTGAAAATAATGTAAGTGTGGAAGATGTGTAGGATGGAGAAGAATATTTATACATTTTAAGTGATTTGGAAGAAACTATATCATCTCATAAAAGGATAATAATATAGGTGGAGGTCCAAAACATCTAGGAAAATATGGATAATAGGATCAACCAAGAATAAAATTGATGATAACATCAAATACCTCCCGATTCTCTCAATTTGAACTAATAAAAATGCAAGATGACTTAGTTAATGAAGAGTCAGTTCAGTATATAAATGAATGGTTTGATCATAAATAAAATATTGAGACAAGGGAGATGATTACTAAGTTATAAAAAATATGTTATTGTATCTAAATGGTCATTCAGGAATAAGTGGAATGAAAATAGAAAATATTTGAGAAACAAATAGACTTCTATTTGAAGGGTATTCATATGTTGAAGTATCATTATAATTCCCCAAACCCATATGCCTAGAACTGGAGGATAATTTAATTATATTGTAATTGATACAAGTTTCAAATACCCAAAGATTGATCAATTTAGAATTCTTGGAAAATAGATTTCGTAGATGAACCATACATTTCAGTTTCTAACATTAATTACAAAAAACTATAATCATTTTATAATTCAATAATTATCCTAGATTAACCTTTCATATCAGTCATAATACACATTTTATAATCCTTTTAAAAGAAAACATAAGAAAGGGGTGATCTTAGATTCTCAATAAGGGAAAATAATAAAGCGTAATCCATCATAAATAAACAAAATATAATAATACAAGTTATATTACTGAAAACAAAATCCATTTAAACATAATATAGAAATAATAAATCAAATAATTCCATATAAACATTCACAAGGATATTCTACTAGTAGAATAATCACATTTAATGTCAATAAATAATCTCATAATGATGGCATGCATAATACAAGACATCATAAACATACCATCATGGCTTCAGCCAAGACACCATACATAAACATGTAAAAACCAAAAATAGTTAGTCTCATGAGACATATCGATGCATTGAAGGGCTGTAGTGAGCCCCACCCTATACTTACTATGTCCAATTCATTCCTCATATGAAAAAAGTGAAACATGAACAACCTAAAAATTGGTAATATATCTAGCATATGAAATGTTAATACATTAACTATAAACCATAAATAGTATCAAAATAGAATATACATAGTCAAACATATCATAAACCCTTAAATAAAATAAGTTAGATTATATCATAATTTATTCTACTCATTTGATCATAAAACTCCACAAATATATTAACATTGCTGAAAACAATCAATAAAAATCATTCGTAATTTCATGAGATAAAAACCCCTTTTAACTTTGAAATAATTTAAAATATAAGAAATTATAAATGACATTATTTATTTTGAAAATAACCATGTAAGATTATAAGGGAAGCTTCAAAATATTATGGAATCATGATGGTAGAAATATCCACTCACATTGTAGAAGTTAAAAAAACATTCTTATTATTGAAAAAGTCATAAATTACTTCATTTGGAAAAAAAAGATGGGTACTTTCAAAAAAAATTATAAAAAAAGTCAAAATGGGTAAAACTGAATTTAAAATTTTTAAGAATAATAGTATGATTATTTTGAAATATATTTTTAACAAACATGGATATGGATGATAAATATGTTATAGGAAATACTTATTAATAAACAATCCTGAATAAAAATGAGATTGAAAAATTAATCCTTACCTTGTACTTTACATAAGTTAAGGGTTTGTTAACCTCATGTATAATGGTTGTGGTATTTTATTACATTATACCAGAACTATATTCATATTTATGATGTTATATATGATCTTATTATAACTTTTTGTTAATAATATTTCATTATTACCTTTGTTTTGGGTGTAAGTTGCTTTATTTTCTTATGTTTGTGTTATCATGTAAGATTTTCGTTATCAATAGGATAAATTTTATTCATATAAATAATTATATTAAGTTCATAAATTTTATATTCACTCATCATTTACATTTTTATAATAATTCATGAATGGTTAGCACGATGAATTAATCTCATCACGACATGGAGATGGTAGGTCATACATATGCATGCGCGATGGTATCATTCCCTTAATGGTAAAGTGGTACGGAATTGGATGTTATATTAATTATACAGGATCAATATAATTTCATATTTTTTATTTTCATCCATTATATTCATCATTATACCCATCCAAATAAAGTGGTTATGAAAAAAATTTACACCAATGTGTGGATACAGTAAGTCGTACGTATATATGCATGGTGATATTTTTTTTCATAGGATGGATAAAAGGAGGACTATGGTTATCCCATAATCATAAAAAATATCATCATATAGATAATAATAGTGTTATTATTATATAATTTAACCAATGTATGAAGAGGAAGTAGAAGAATAAATTTTTTTTGAAGGAGTCGGTAAAGACAATTACCTCAACTTTAGCGAACCACATTTGGATCTCCTTGTAGGGACATCAAGGTTGGTCTTTTGAGGAGACCAGAACCTCTAAGATGTGTCTAGGGAAGTTAATAAGGTAACATTACAGAGTTTTGTTGATCAAGGGGGCTCAATTTGATTTGAGGAAGTGAGGAAGGAGGTGCCTCTTTATAAGAGAGGGGAGGGGCACTCTTGTAATCCCTTAAAAATTATTAAATTAATAAAAGTTATTTGTAATGTTTAAAATATCTCTAATGCGAGTTATTTAGAAGATAAGATGAGTATGGGTCATAATCCTCTCAAAACATAATTTTTATACAGGTTTAGGATATATTTTTACCCTTATCAATTGGCCTAAACATAAATTAATTCCTTTAACTGTTAAAGTGGCAGTATGTGTTTTTATTACTTACCAGATAATATAGTAAGTATAAATTTCAAAAAATCCCAAATGGATCATTGATGACATCATTATCATCAATTTAGTTTTTTGGTCAAAATTTATATTTTTATGAATTTTATATCAATTAAAAAATATATTATATATCTTAAAGTATCATTTATGTTAATTTTGAAAATATTCAATATTTTTCTTTTTAAAAATATCATAAAACCTGATAATTTCAAAAAAAAATATAGTATTTCACTAACATGTCTAATTTATCTATAAAATTCATGTATTTATTTAATTTTGTCAAATTATATTCATTTTAATATTTTCAATATCATCTATTTGAAATTTACATTGATTAAACAATTACTTAATCATTATTATGAAAACCTTTAATTAAATTATTTCTTCTTTAAAAATTAAAAATAAATTATAATGATAAATATAAATTTATTAGAATTAAAATGAAAATTTATAGACAAATTTAACTTCCACATAACCCTATATTGAAAATTATTTTTTTATTAAAAATATGTGTATGATATTTTTAACTTATCTTGAACTAAATAATAATAAATTTCATATTCTTACCCAAGTGGAATAAATATATCATAATCCTTCCTAAGGTTGATTTTGGTTGAATCCCACTTATCTAGTGAAATTAGGACAAGTGTTAGGGTAAGTTGATAATATTATAATATTGTTTTTATCATTAATTTCTCGATTTACCCTTAACCATGTAAAATAAAATACTAAAGTGACAATTCACCAAAAAATAAGTTGATCATATAAGACTCTAATTATGATACTGATTACAATAGTGTATATCCATTTTTCAAATTCAATTTATAAATGTGGCTAAATTAAGTTTTACACTAATCATGTAGATGTTTTTTAAAGGTTGGGATCGAAGCCTCAATTTATTATTAATTAAAAGACCTCTTTAGACTGGATAGAAGGTGACCCATTACATAGCCCGAAGGCCCAAGGCCAAGTGGCCTAAATACAAGGCCTGAAAGCACATTTTTTTGGCCCAATGGACCCCTCAGTGAACAGTACTTCTACAGTACCATGCTGCTATAGTACCTGCTACAGTACCACTGCCACTACAGTACCTACTACAGTCCCTCCGCCACTACAGTACCACTGCTGCTACAGTTCCACCGTTGCTACAGTACTGCTATAGTACCCCATGCTACAGTACTGCTACAGTACCCCCAGAATACATTCAACAATTCAATAATTTTTTACATCTAATTTCGATATAAAAATGTTTCCAATTACCAAAATTGTACTGATATATGTATTATTGAACTATTTTGACTGTAAAGGAAAATTTAAACTATAATAATTTTTTAAAATAAAATTTAGTTTTTAATAAAAATGTATTATTTTTCAATATTCATAGAAAAATTAAACCACTTAAAAAATTCGAAAAATTTACCTTAAGATAATTTTGGCATGAATATTTTATAATAAAAATTATATTTTCTTGTAAAAATTATAAAACATTCAAAAATTATTTTTAAAATGGGTTCACCAATAAAAGGCGATAAAATTTCCATTTTTGAAAAATACTTCTTTTTTTTTGTGAAAAATTGGATCTGTTCTTATATTATTTCTAGAGAACATATAAGATGAATGTTAAAATTATATTGAATATATATAAATAACTATTCATTCTTGGTATTTTAACAACTAAGATAAATTATATAAAATAATAATATTTTAATAATATACGCTTGTTTGGTAAAACTCGGTGTTGCGTTTAAGGAAAGCTATTGAAGAAAGTTACGCTTTCTTGTAACACAAGCTAACTTAGTGTTACAATAAGTAAAATCTGTAAAATATATTAAATTTATTTTAAAAATATATTTTAAATTTTTTGGGTGTTACATTCTCCCCACCTTAATGAAATTGCATCGTCACAATTTAAACTTGATCTCAGTAATCATGATCTTCAAATATGAAAATTCTATTGTTAAGAAACCCACATCATAAATAGGGTTAACAATAAATATTCTTAATAAGTAGGAAAGGGATAAATTAATATTGCAACAAAACTAGGATTTTGAATAGGAAAACATTAGTAACAAGTAGAGATGCATATTGGATGAAAATCATAAATATTTATAGTGACTGATTAAGGTCCTTAATCACAAAAAAGTGAATGATAAATTGAAACATGAGGTCCATAAATCCATATATATATGATGATTTAAAATACCATTATTTCAACAAAAATGAAAACATTTTTTACAACCGCTTCCTGGAGTTGAGGAAATTGTTTTCAATATATAAGAATGTAATGAAAATATAGTTACTTTATTCATTTCTATACACACAATCTTATCCATTGGTTATGCCTCGGTCTGTTTTCACTTCATTTAGTACACATGAATATGGATATTAAAGATCAATTTTCATGCCTAGGGAACATTTGATGAATCATAAGGTCTGAAAGTATTTCCTTCATCCTATATATATTTTGTGAAGCCAAAAGGATTAGCGCAATGTATCCATTATATCAAACTTTAACCTAAAAAATAATATCAAAAGTTCAAATTAATACATTACAAAGTTATGAATAATCCCAAATAAATATATCCATAATTATAAGAAAAGTCACTAAATTTCTAAAATCAACCTAACAATAGATTTTACCGGAAGAATATAATGTATATATTTTTTTCACATAACAAATATATGAATTCCATTACCACTTTTAAAACCATAATGATAAAATTAATTCTTATAAATTCTTAAATAAATTTTACTATAGCACAATCCTTATATGACTCTTATAACCATGATATCATAACATATTTTTTAAATCCAAAAACACAAATACACTAATTATTCAACTTTGATTACTGTAATAACATAAGCTTGACCTTAATACCTTTTCTTTTTTTGGGATATATTTCATTAATTCTTATTAAATTCATGGGAATAGTCTCCCATATCATTACAATAACAGAACTATGAATTATTAGATTCTTTCATTCCCTTACAATCATGATCTTGGTGACCTTTTTCTCTACTATAAAAAACTCACATTTTCTTTGGGCTAGTATCGGGGTGTTTCTTTCTATAATTATCACATATTGGAAAATCCTTCATTCCCATTTTCCCTTTATCCATACCATTCTCCATTGTTCTATTCTTCTCTTCATTTCTATTAAATTCATAAGATGTATAGAATTATTTCTCTATCTTGATAGCACAAGAGACTATATCTTCACACAATGAAAAATTTTGGGAAAAAATTCCTTTTATAGGAATAGATTTGAAAAATCATTAAAAAAATCAATATTACTCCTTCGGTTACACATATTATCTATAACATTCCCTGCAAACCTTTTAAAGTTGTCTTTATATTGAGAAAAATTCTAATCCCCCTTTTACCGCAATCTCATAAATTCCCTCTCCATATCTACTCTCTCTTCACGAGGAAAATATTTTTCTAATAAAAGTTCCATAAAATATTTTCATTATATGTTTTCTATTTCCACATCCTCCTTAGTTTTTTGAATCAATGACCGCTATTGATTTGAATCTAATTAGATAAGATAAACTATAATGACAACCATCTCTCTTTCGTTGCTTCCCAAAGAGAGAAATATCTTATCTGAAGAAATTATCCATTATTTATCTATAAGTAGATTTGTAGTCATATTGATTGTTGGAAGATGTTATTTCATGAAGCGATCTGACATTGTTCATCCATGTTGTAGATCACAGTGCTCCATACATGTAAGGTTGTTATTCATAACTGGAGTCAGTTATCATAGTATAGTTGTATGTTGTTCTTGAGCTATTGTAGCTCCATATTGAACATCATTAGCTTTCATTGGAGTTAAATCCCTTAATTGATTAGTTTTGTTGCTATGGTTTTTATTCCTTCCACTAGGATTGATTTGTAAATAATGTAATACACTAGATTAGGTTATGTATCAGAATACATAATTGTAAACTTGTAAAATAATTAACATAAAGTAAAAAAAATCATATCTAATATCATTATCATAAACATGTTTTCTTTGTGGACATATTTACCTTTAAATCCTTTATAATGGATTATAATGAAAATTTTAATTATCTAAAGCATATCCCCTAGGAGTGTTAAAACAGGTGCACAGTAAGGGCTGTTACTATGTACCAGGTTAACCATAGTCAGTACCATGACACCTTGTTAAAGTTGTCACCCCTAGGTACATCTGTGCCAGAACTACTTCTACATGTAGTATCTAGAAAGGAATATATTTCCAAGAATACACACACAATATCTACCTGAGAAAAATTATTGTACATTCATCTATAATTATCCTCAAAGACTATCTTAGAGTGTGTTCTTTAATCTATATTTTCTAAATCTTGTTCCCAATGTTGTTTCTATAGTTCCTATGATACCAAATGTAATTCTCCAACCCCTGAATCTTAGAGCTGGTGAATTATTTTATTACATTATCATAGATACACGTTTTGAATCCCAATTAATTGATTAGTTTAACAATCTTGGAAAATAGATTACATACATGAACCTTACATTTTAATTTCAAACATAAAATAAAAAAAGATAATCCATGGAGAATGTCATTATTATTCTACCTTAACCATGAATGTTAGTCATCATACACATCTTAGTATCCGAGGGAAATAAATCATAATAAAAAGGTGATCTTAGATGCTCAATAAGTGTAAATAATATATACAAATCCACCATAAATAGATATAAAATTTTAAAGAAATGTATATAAATTAAAACACAAGAACTTTAAACATAATCACGAGCATAATATAGAAAGAATAAATAAAATTATTCCATAAAAACATTCACATGGATATTATACAAGTCTAACAATCACATGTAATATGAATAATAAATCTCATAATGAGAGAAACCATAATACGGGATATTATATACAAACTGTCAAGGCTTCAACTAAGACGTCATACATAAATGGCTAAAAAACAAACTATTTTGTCTCATGATACCTACTGATGAATCTAGGTGCTATAGAGGGCCCCACTTGACAATTACTAATTCTAGGGCATTCCTCATGTGAAAAGGGTGAAACATAACCAAAATAAATATTTTTATTATATCTAGAAAATGAAAAGTTAACACATTAACAATAAACCATAAATGGTTTAAAAAAGTACATCCATATTTAAAAGTATCATAAACCATTTAATAAATTATGGTAGATTGTATCATAAGATATCAACCTCAATTAATCATAAAATCCATCAAAAGATGTTGACATATATGGAAATAATTAATTAAAATCAATAAAAATTTCATTAGAGAAATACCCCTTTTTACTTTGAATTGATTTAAAAGACACTAAATTATAAAATCAAATATTTATTTTTAAAATAACATTATAATATTGTAATGGAATCCTCAAATCATTAAGGTGTCATAATGGTGGAAAAAATTTCTTATTCCATATAAGTTAAAAAACATTCTAATGTCGAAAAAATTCATAAAGTACCTCGTTTGGAAAATGAAAAAGGAATCCTTTTAAAAAATTTTATAAATAAAAAGTCAATCATGGGTAAAAATGAATTTAAAAAAATATAGATGAATAATAATAATATTTTTAAATCCATTTTTAAGAAACATAGAAATTTATGATAAATATGTCATAGTAAATACTTCTGTATAAAAAATCCCAAAAAAATGAGATTCAAAAATTAACCCTTACCTTCTAAATTCCTTTAGGTTAATGTATGTTAACCTCTTTTATAATGGTCAATTTATGTTATTAAATTATAAAATAACTATAATCCTATTTATGATATCATATATGATCTTCTTATATTGTTTTGATAGTAATATTTCATTATTACCTTTGTTTCGTTTGTAAACTGCTTCATTTTCTTATATTTTTTTTATCATGTAAGTATTGTTTCTTATGCATATGATATATTTTAATCATATTTAGAATAATATTATGTTCATAAATATTTTATCCACTCATAATATACATTTTTATAATCATTATGGAATGGTTAACATGTAGAATGAAACTCATCATGTTGTGGGAATGATAGGTTGTATTTACGCATGAGCGACGTTATCATAACCTTAATGGTAAAATAGTAAGGAATTGGATTGTATATTAATTATAAAGAATAAATATAATGTCATATTTATTATTTATATCAATTATATTCATCATTATACATATCCTAATAAAGAGGTTATGAAAAACAATTAACACCACAACATAGAGATGGTAAGTCATACGTGCACACGCTTAGTGATATTTTTTTCGTAGGATGGATAAAATGTTAAATAGGGTTTTAAAATAATCATAATAAAATCTCAGAATATATATTATACTTTAGATATTATTATATAATGGAAAAAACACATGAACATGAGGTAGAAGAATAAATAAATTTTAAGGAGTCCGTAAAGGCGATTACCTCTTCTTTAGAGAACCTCCTTTAGATATCATCTTTAGTCACTAGTGTTGGTATTTTGAGAAAACAGAATCTCTATTATGTGTATATGGGAGATGATTAGTTAAAACGGTAGTTTTTTATTGAGAAATAATGAATAATGTCATGTGAGGAAGTTAGGGAGGAGGTTCCTTTTTATAAGAGAGGGGAGGGAACTCTTGGAATCCCTCAAAATATGAAATTAATATAAATTAATTTTAAAATTAATAATGGATCAAAAGTTATTTACATAGAATATAAGATTATTATGGGTCTAAATACACTCAAAAAATAATTTTTAGATTGTTTTAGGATATATTTTACCCTTACCGTTTGTCTTTAACTCTAAATTAATTCCTTTAATTCTTACCATGGCGGCATGCGTTTTTATTACTTAAGGGTTAATATAGTTACTATAAATTTTCAAAAGAACCAAAAATGGATCATTAATGACATAGTTAACTTTGTTATAGTTATTTGGATTAATTTTATATTATTGTTAATTTATTAGCAGTTAGTAAAATATTTTTTATATTAACGTATCATTTATGACAATTTTGATACTATTCATTAATTGTCTTTTTAAGAATACCATAATGACCTGATAAATTCAAAAAAATAATTTTAATATATCACATAATTGTCTTATTTATCTATAAAATTAATTTATGTAATTAATTATGTAATATTAAATTAATTTTAATATTTTAAACATCATTTTTTTTATATTTCTATTGATTAAACAATTATTGAACCATTATTATGAAAGCCTTTAATTAGGTAATTTATTCTATAAAAACATTAAAAAAACTATAAGGATAAATATAAATTTAATAAATTTATTTTGACTATATATAGTAGAATTTATCTTCAATATAACCTTATATTAGAAATGGGTTTTTATTAAAAATATGGGTATGCCATTTTTAACATATCATTAAATGAAATATAATAAATGTAATATTCATACCCAAGTGTATTAAAAAGATTATAATTTTTTTAAGGTTTATTTTGGTCCAAAACCAATTTCTCAATGAAATTATGACAAGTTTTAGTGAAATTTTATAATTTTATATTATTTTTAAACTTTAATTACCTGATTACCCTTAATCGTGGTAAATAAAATACTAAAGTTACTATTCCCCAAAAATTAATTTGATCATATTATACTATAAATATATTAATTACTAAAAAAATGTATTTCATTTTTTCCAAATAAAATTAACATAAGTGGATAAATTATGTTTACAACTGATCCCCCAGTTCTGGAGAGAATGTGGGTAAAAGAAATGTTCCAAAGATCAATAAGTATTTATATCTAATTTCAATATAAATATGATTCAAATAAACTAAATTAAATTAATATATGTGTTATTTATATATTGTGTCCATATAAATTAATTTAAATTATAACATTTATTTAAACAAAAAATTCAGTTTTTAACTACAATGCAGTATTGTTCACTATTCATCAAAACATGAAACTTCTTTGAAAAATACCAAAACATTCTCCTAAGATAATTTTGAAATTATTATTCAAATAAAAATATAATTTTTTCATATAAAAATTATAAAATTATCAAAAATTATATTTGAAATTTGTTCACCATTAAAAGGTATTAAAATTCCGATTTTTGAAAAATACTTCTTTTATATGAAAAAATGGATTTGTTCTTATATCATGTCTAGAAAAAAATATCAGATGAATGTAAAAATTATAGGAATATATTTAAATTACTATTATTTCTTGATATTTTAATGGATATGTTATATTATATTAAATAATAATTTTTTAATAATATACTCTCCTTCGGTAAAACATTTTCTTGGATATAACATAATATATCAAATAACGTTGGCCTTTCTTGTAACACAAGATAACTAATTTTTTTATGCATTAAATGTTATAAATTTATTAAATTTATTTAAAAAGAAAAATATTGTAAATTCATGGGGAGTGACAATCATACTTTAATGATACCTTTACGATGGTTACAAGTCTTTGGACCATAAAAGTATTTCTTTTATCCTACATCAAAGGAAATAAAGGATTAATAAAATGGATTTGAAGTTGGTATTTTAGAATGTTTATTTGGAAGAGTATGTATACATTGAAAAAAAAATTATTCTTACTTCAATAATATCTAAATATTATTGGTTGGTTAAATATGTCTTTATATAAGATAAATCTAGCCACCAAAACATTTTATTATAATTTTAATACTGGCTTAATGAAGTTGAAGTTCAAAAAAAAGAAGTGTGGGGTAACACCTTGAGTTTTTGTGAATTATGTTATTCAAATAAATTAAATTTATTTGATATCTTTCATTACATTAAAAAACCATGTTAGTATTTTTTTACATGAAAAACCTCGTTAAGAATGTGTTGCATGCAACACTGTGCTTTCTTGTGTTACAAACAACATTTAGTTTTAACAAAACCAAGAAATATTGTTAATATAGTTATTTAAATGAGACCATTATAAACTTATCATTAAATAAATTTATATTAATAATAATAACTAATTTTTAAATACTAATTATAATGGTTTTATATAAAGTAATCATATTGATAAAAAATACTTAGTTTTTTTTGCAAAAGTCATTATATGTTTTGAAAATACTATTTATGCAAACAAATGATTTTTATTTCTTTTTTTGAACATTAATAAAATTATTTTATCACACTTTTATAAGATTAATATGATAAAAATAAATTTTTTTTAAATAATTTTGTAAAAGTTAGATTAGGATTAATTTTGGGGATTATTTTGAAAAATTTCATTTATTGATGAATAATTAGAAATACTGATTTTCAATTAAAAACAACCTTTTTATTCATATTATATATAAATTTAAATTTAATTTTCTTTTTTAAAAGAAAAATTAGTAAAATTATATATCTATTAATCCAATTTTGGAATTTTTAATCAATTTTATAAGGAAATTGGATATAAAAACATTATAAATGTTTGAACATTTTCTCTCTAAAACCCCGATATCTCATCATGTATGCAGGATTAATTTTAAATACAATTTCCAATTATTTATTTTAATTTGAAAAAATGGATTACATATTTTTAATCAGAATAATTTATATTATCTTATAATGAAAAAATATATTTTTTACCAAAATTAATAATAAAAATAGTAATTATTATTCACCATTGTTAAGATAAAAATTATTTTACTCGGGGTTTAACTAAAAAGATAAATGTTAGACATAATCCAAAACATGTCCAAAACCAATTTTATGGCCATATGTAGACCTTATTACTTTTATTCATGATAATGGTACATTATTGGAGCCTTTTTACATGAAAAAACATAGGTGTAATTATTTCTTTCAAAAACTTAAAACTATTCCACCTACGTCACTTATAAAAGGTTACCCACTATCCTCTCTTCTTCATAAATTCAAACCCTTCTGGTTCAACCATATACACCTCATATAACACCCTAAATTCTCTTATATCATACTATATGACTTAATTTGGACATAATTTCAACCGTTTAAGGCCTTTGGTACAAACCTACAGAGGATACATGAAGAAGAGGTAATGTTCATCCATGAGAATTATTTATTTATTTATTATACAACCCCCTTAAATTATTATTATACAATGATGATATAATAATGTCAGTATATTTCATATATCTTGATTTTTTATGCCAATATAATTACATAAATCCTTCTCAACTTCTTTGAAGTGGTTTATAAAATCATCATTCGTGTGTACGACGGACTACCGCCTTACAAACTGATGTTGTTATTTTTTTGAATACCACCTATCAAATATTATTTTTATTATGTATTTTTTATTTATATATGATATTTAGGATAATATGTTTATTCTTGATTTATTATATCACACATACCTTCATGAGTTTCATTTTTAGGAAATACAATAATGTGACCCGTGTGTACGACATATTACCGCCACATGAAGCAATGTGATTTGTTCGCACTTTACATGGAAGGTAACATAGATAGTTTTAATAAAATATTGTGATATATATATAACATAAAAAATATTTTGGAATGATAATTTTTCATTTAACTTTATTTATTTTAATCTAATAGGAAAATGGAAACAACGTTCATTTATACGCACAACCTACCATCTCCATGAACAGTGTATTTCATTTTTATCACAAAATTTTATGGATTACTATAAATAAACATATACAGAATATATATGATATTTATTTCATGGATTTGTTTTGAGATTATGGAACCATGATTATATTATTAGGACAAAATATAAAAAAACATCAAAACATACACGAAAAACAAAGTAGTTATTTCCCAAAATTTGACTTTAACATTAAATTATTAATAAAAAGGTAATAAAAGGTCATAAGTAAATCGTATATCATATGATATAGAGAATTATAGTTCTTTAATAAATTTTTAATAAACTTATATATATTATATAGGTGTTTTGAATTTGTATGGAGGAGGTCAATACTTAAGGTAAGAGATTTTCATCTCACTCTGATTTTTCTCTGAGACACATGTAATATTCACTATGCATTTCTTTTATGTGGTATATACTAGAAATTAATATATTTTATGATTTTTTACCATAAAATTTTTGGATTTAAAAATCCATTCAATGATCTATCTGTCATGGGTTTTACGGTTCAAATATTAACAAATTGTTAAGGGATTGTTTTCTCAATTTTCATTCTTTAGGCATATGTTATGTTATGTACCTATATTCGTTCATGAGGTTTATATACAGACAATTTTATATTTAATATCATGAAATTATCTATGGTTCTTATGATTCAAAGTTACAAGTGTTAATGATTTTATGTTACAAACTCATTATTTATCAAGATTGTTTATGATTATGTTTTTGATGATAAAATCTTACAATACATCTCTCATGAAAATCATGAATTTATTTTTCTTTTTTTTTTATTCATTATATTTCAATAAATAGTATTGTTTTCCTCTCTTTGTTATTTAAAACAATTGAGAAAATGTTTTTAATAAAATATTACTTTATTTCCCTCTTCAGCTGGAAATCTATTTTCTTCTGAAACTGCGTTTTTTAAATTTTTATCAAAAATGTATTACGATACTCATATGAGTTGTAAAATATATTTTAACACATGTTTTATTTTTTTACAAAAATATTTTGAAATGAATCTTTATTTAATTTTCCCAACAATGAATGTTTGGATTTTATGAACAATTTGAAAGGAAAATTTGTTTTAACACATACGGCTTGAAACAATCTTCCCATCATCATAAAAATTATTTTATTTGAATATTAAATTATATTTTTATATGGTTATTTTAAAATAATAATAAAATTTATGTTTTAATTTTTTTTTTAAATCATGAAGGTTATTTTTCTCAAGAAATGTTTTAAATGAGTTTTATCTTTTCCATTACACATTTTCAATGTTATTTTATAATAAAATAATTTTGAAAAAGATTTATGTTTTAAATATTTATTTTAAAATAAATTTTATTTTCCTTAAGAAAAATTCCTAGTGAATTTTCTTTCAAAATCTTTCTCCATCTATAATTACATCTTTTGAGGTTACTTATGATTTACTAGGGATATAATCCGAGGATTCCACTCTTATTATTTATCTTAATGGTTTATTTTATGATGACATAATGTTCATAAAACCTATTTCTCTTTCATGGGTTATACCAAGATATAATTCTTATGAATCACAATTATTTTTCCACAGGTTATGATATGATTAAATGATTATGAAACATGCCTATTTTACATAAGTTATGATAATATGAAAGGTTTATAAAACCCATTTCATTTCATTGGTTAGGATATGATGATTTTTTAATGACATTTTGGAACACATGTGTATAAGTTTAATTAAGTGATGGTTATGACCTATATCTACCTCCAATGCATTGGGTAATAATAAAAGTTCTATGAGCTTAGAGGGTGCACATGTGGAAATCATAATCATGAAAATGAGTGTACATAGGTTGTTAGCCCAAGCCTAAAAAAAATAAGTTAAACTGGTGGTTATCCCAAACATGAAGTAAGTACACTAGTTTTTAGCTCAAGTTTAACATGTTATGAATGTATTGTGGGTAGGATTAAAATAAGTTTTTTTTTTATTTTTTATTTTCAACAAATTTATGACTTATTCCAATTTAATTCTCCCATGGCTCATGTTATGTGATTTTTTATGGTCCACGTCTTATGAAATTTCAATCATTATTCCATTATTCAATATTATGATCTTCAATATGCAGGGTGTGCCTTTCAAATGTTATGATAATATTCTCCTACCCTTATGTTCTTTTTAGGATTATGTATCTCCCTTTTTACCCTTATTGATAACATGATATCACATTTTCTTATGTTTTCTTTCCTCGGATAATGAAGAAAAGTATTACATATGATATGGATAAAAAGGGTTATATTTATTAATAATGATGTGGGTGATGATGCAGCTTACCTATGGATTATTTTTTTTGTTTCCATGTTTCCAAATACACTAAACTATTACACTTATAAGGCATGTGTTTTCCTAATTTAATGAATATTCCCAATAAATGATGTAATATATATGTATGATAATCAAGGGTCTCTATAGTTGGTATCAAATGATAGGTTTTCGTAACCTTTAAAAACTAGGATGTGAAAAAATTAGTGAAATCCGTAGGAATACTTCTATTGATATGTCTAGGAATTTATTTATGGATAAGTCTAAGGATTATGAAATAAATATGGAAAATGACTTAGAATTTTGGAAAAAGGTAGACTAAGTGATTTACAAGCAATTAAATCCTTGTCTGGATACTAAAGGAGGACATGGATCTAGTAGAGAGATACTTAGTGGTAAAAACTCTAAAAAGGGAACATTTAGTTGGGCTCAATCTCCACCTCATACATGAAAATGAGCCTCAATAAACACCTCATTTGAATCTCTTAGTGGATATGTTTCGGAAATTCATAAACTATTTAAAAAATATCATGATGCATGCAAAGAGATGATGACTATTAATGACACATGATAAACCTAAAGATTCATAGATGACAAAGAAGGTGTCATGATTTAGACATCCTACAAATGATTTTTCAAGATTATATAGTTTTCCCACTATAATTATTGTTTATCACACTATTATTTTTAATTTTAATCAATTTATAAAACCATAAGAAATCATATTAATACTGAATATGATGGAAAATTTAGTAATTATGAGCATCCAAATTGGATGATGACTGGAGAGATAGATATTTTGATTATTCGTAATCAGCTATCGTGATATGATATTAACAACGTGTACTTCAGTGGGATTTATAAATCATCATACAAGATGAAGATGAAAATATTTTAAAAACAAATTCAGTAATGGAAACAAAGGAAAGAAGATTCATCTTCCTACATGTCAAAAAGATGGGAAGAGAAACCTATAAGAATGTTTCAAATGGAGGGAAGATGTTATCAATGTGGAAAAAAGGACATATAGTGATGAATTGTCAAAGAGTTCAATGTCTTATATATGAGAATATGTGAATTATCCAACTCAACATCCTAACCCAAGAATTAAATTCTAGGCCATTGAAAGGAATTATTCCTTGTCAATCATTAATGTAGAAATATTTAAGTATTTATGTATTGGTATTTATGGATTATGTTGTAGAAGTATTTTCTCTATGGTATCTGGGTTGGAAAAATCATTACATATCTAAGGATTAAGTTTTATAAATCATATATGTATCCATGTAAGATTAACATAATAGTAATAGATTATTTCTTGGGTTTATATGTTTGAATTTTATCATATGATCAAAATTTTAATAACCCCTCATAAGGTTTTACATGATGGGAGTTTATCAAGATTAATGATATTTTAGGATACATTTATGGAAATACAACCCTTCGGTTTT
Source organism: Viscum album (assembly GCA_963277665.1). NCBI lineage: Eukaryota > Viridiplantae > Streptophyta > Magnoliopsida > Santalales > Viscaceae > Viscum > Viscum album. Next base: position 148,571 of record CAUJRU010000578.1, read on the forward strand.
GAAGAGGAATGACTATTTATAGACATATGATTAATGGAATTGGTAACCTTTAGGGTTTATATTTCTGTTGATGCTATCGTAATTTTGGGTTATTGACATTTTTTAATGTTATATTAATATAGTTTTGGAAAAAGGATAACCTGTAAGCCATGAAACATAATATTGTAGTCACAAAGGACAAGAGTCTTAAACCCACAACCGAAGGATGACAAGGGTAGAGAACCTACCATTGGCCTATATGAATGATTAAATCTAGTAGGCCAATATAAAGAGATATATTTCTGAGTACGTATCTTGATGATTAGTTGTAACATACTAGTTTCGGAATCCACCTAGAGGTACCCGTACCCAGTTGGTCACATGGCCTCAAGCACATTTTCCCAAACACCAGAGGCTTCTGACTAGTAGCAAGGGGATTGGGTGTGATAGTGGGGAAACTATGCCATCATTGGTAGAGTAATGCATCAGAAATACCAGATAACAATAGAAACATCAATAATAATACCATACAATAGTAAAAATAAGAAGACTGAATGAAATAAATAACTATAGCACATATATAAATGATGTATGATACATATGTTTAGGAAAGTATCCAAACAAGTCACAATGTAGGAATACAGTACTAAACCAAAGTACAAGAAAAATGAGTAAAAAACTCCTCAACATCGCAAGCCTAATCTTGGTTCCATGCTTTCCATCTCCACAAAAATCAAGTACCTAATGTAGAAGGCCTCTTGACCTTATCTATACCTACAACAATATAATATATTTGGGCCTAAAAGCATGACCCAAATAGGGTGTGAGACTAATCCCAATAGGAAACCACCAAAATATCTGTGCCTAACAGTCAATGAATATATATGGAAGTCAATAAAAAATGAAGCAATAAACAAGGATGTACATATAGTAACAATCCTAAAAAAATCAATTGCATTCATTTTCATATATCATGTAAGAAGCTAATAAAAATCAGGTAACCATATGGGAAGTACTCACAGCCAAACCCCTCTTGTTCAACCAAAAAAAAAACACAGGCACCCCTTTAGGAAGTACTCATAGTCTAACCCCTCTGGTTCATCTTTAGAAAACAAACTCTGAGGAAGCACTCACCGTCAATTCCTCCTATGGTATCATATCGATAAATAATATTCACTCTGAAGAAGCACTCAACATCCAATTCCCCATGTGGCCTGTATCGAGGAAACTACAAACACTCTGAGGGAGAAAAAAGTCTATCTTCCATATGGTCTCACAACATAATAGTTAAACAGACACTCTGAAGAAGTCATCAACGTCCATTCTCCCTATGGTCTACTACACCAGGTTCTCACGGCCCTGTGTAAGTCAATCATGCACAATGATATAATGGTATCCAAATTAAACATCAAGAACTACTTGGATAAACAGTATACAGCATATCACAACATATTAGATAATAATCACTCCATCCTAACAATACTAGGCATGGAAATCAAGAAACCTAACAGGAAAGCTAGACCAAATGATCAAAAAAATCAAACATGGGAAAACCCCCATATCATGGCAGAGTTAACCCTATTCAGAAACAATTAATCTCTATCCAAACAAACAAGGCATAATAAGAAATAACAGGGTTAAAAACCATAAACATGCAATTCCCCCATTCTTGGTATTGGTCACTTTTGCACATAAAATTCCAAGACTATTTACCGAAAGGCACAAACCACCTACCTCACCATCGTGAGATCGATAAATGTGAACCTCAGGCCTTGAATTTCCCTAGAACAACATAGATCTAAAAAAAAATTAAAAATTTTCAACAGAGGATACCTCGTAAAAGAGGAGAATTTAGGAAACAAGGTTCTAGAAGAAGGAAGAACTCACTGATTAGATTCCAATGCAACCACCGGAGATCGAATCGGAGAACGGATTGACTGTCAGGGGATCGATGAAGATCTGGGAGTCTCATTCGCTCCCAGACATGATAAGTCAAGAAGAAGATGGTTCTGTCTATCAGATGTGACCCCGGTCCGTTTAATGAAAAAAAGTACAAGGCAAGTACTTGCCTTTTCTGACATCCTCTTTAGGTAGTCTCCAGGTCACCACACACGACCATGTACTCGGCTGTTACAAGGCTAGTACATGGTCTCCCACAGTAACTGGGTACAGGGTGTGTACATATAAGTACACATCGTGTACTCCTGAAATTTCCAAAAACCCCCCTTTTTCTAAAAAAAACCAAAAAAGAAAAACTTACCTGAAAATATGATCCAAGTTCTTAAAAACTTCCCCCCTTAAAAGAAATTACTCCTCAAATTTCCCTAGAAAAGTGGCTTTGAAGAAGAATCCTCGAACAACTCCAGCCACTATGATTGCACATCAGTCTCCATCTCCCAAGTCTCATCCTATACTCCCCATACTTCCATAACACTCATACCAGAGGAATATACCGGTCATGAAGAACCTTCACACATTGATCACAAATCCGGATATGATGCTCCTCGAAAGATGAATCTACCTCTAACTCAACCGCGTCAGATTGGAAAACATGAGACGAGTCTGAGAAGTAACATCAAAGTTGAGAAATGTGGAAGACATCATGAAAATTTTGGTACCTATAATGTAAATGCAATTGATAGGAATCTAACCTGAGCCTCTTCAAAACCTAAAACGTCCCAACAAAACATGGAAAAATCTTACCCTGTATCCTAATCCTCCAATGTCCCAACCTCAGTGTGGCATGCAGAAAAACCTGATCTCTGACCTTGAACTCTAGAGGTCATCTCCATCAATCAGCATAAGACATCTGTCATGACTGTGCAGTATCCATCCTCTTCCGAATCAACTCTATCTGCTCTGTGGTCTTTTGGAAAACACGAGGTCCCATCATAGCTGCCTCTCCTGCCTCCAACCAGTATAATATTGATCAGCATGGCCTACCGTACCTGGACTCATAAGGTTCCATCTGAATAGTTTCTTAAAAAAATTATTGTAGGAAAACTCCCAAATGGGTATATGATTCTCCTACGAACCTCCAAAATCCAGGATGCATGCTCAAAGCTTGTCCTTAATCACCTAAATCGTACGTTCGGACTGGCTATCTGTCTGAGGGTGGTAAGCTGTACTCAGAAGTACCTGTGTACCCAAAGCCATTTGAAGTCCATGCCAAACCTGAGAAGTCAAACAGTTGTCCCTATCTGAAACAATGGAGTGCAGAAATCCATGTAAATGTAAAATCTTCCAGGTGTAAAGCCTTCCCAACTCTTCATTACTGAAAGTCTCCTTGATCTGCAAGAAGTGAGCAACCTTCATGATCCTGTCAATGAAAACCCATACTACACTATTCAATCTAGGAGACCTTAGTAAACCTATCATGAAGTCCATCACGACATTGTTCCACTTCCACTTAGGAATGGGTAACTATTGTAAAATCCTTGCTGGTCGCTGATTCTCCACCTTCACCTACTGACAAGTGGAACACCTCATGAAAAAATAGCAACATCTCTCTTCATACATGGCCACCAATACTAACTGTGCAGATCTTGATACATCTTAGTGACACTAGGATGAACTGCCCAAACCGAGGAATGAAAGTCCTGCATCAGCTCCTTGTGTATGTCTTCTGACACCCATATGAACCCATGAAAACACAAGATCTCATCCTCTCCTACTATCCATCCATAAATAGGGACCTCTCCTGAAACACTCTCCTGTAGAACTAGGCCTTCTGAATATGATAGTTTCCTCATTCACACTCGATCATGTAGAGTAGAGGTAATATTTATAGAAGAAAGGAAAGTCTACCCCTATCTATCATGAACCTCCAAATGCATCTTAGAGAATAGACCCATTGGCTGCCACTCACTGTTGGCCTCCTGAACTACTAGTATCTGAGGACTCCTGCTTAGCGCATCAGCAACTACGTTTCCTTTCCCAAGAGTGTAGGAAAGCTTAACGTCAAAGGATTGAAGATAATCAACCCACATTCATTGTCTTAGATTTAGATCACACTAAGTGAAGATATACTTGAGACTTTTGTGTTCAGTGAAAACCACAAAATTCTCTCCCAGAAGATAATATCCCCAACAGCATAAAGCATGAACAATTGCAGCCAACTCGAGATCATGCATCGGGTAATTACTCTCATGTGGCCTCAACTTCCAAGAACTGTACACAATGAATCCTTCCCCCTGAATAAGCACTACTCCCAGCCCCAATACATGATGCATCACTATATACAGTATAACTCTTTCCCAGCTCTAGAAATACTAGTATCGGTGCTGAAGTCAACCTCCCTTTCAGCTCCTGAAAGACTGACTCACAAGAATCTGACCAAAAGTACTTTTCACCCTTCTTAGTCAGACCCTTCAGTGGTGATACTAAGCGTGAAATGTCATTTACAAAACGTCTTAACTAACCAGAAAACCCAAGAAGAATTTGCACCTCAAATACACTCTTTGCCTGCTCTAAGGAAACTACTACTCTCACTTTCTCTAAGTCTACTGATACTCTTGTCACTGAGATAACATGACCCAAGAAGTGAATTTGGTATATCCAAAAGTGGCATTTTGAGAGCTTATAATATAAATTATTCTCTTTCAGTGTACTTAAAATTATCTCAAGATCGGTAGCATGGTCACATCGAGTGTGAAAGTACACCAAAATATCATCTATGAAGACTACCATGAAAGAATCCAAGTATGGAAGGAACACCCAGTTCATCAATTTCATGAAAACTGCAGGCGTGTTCATGAGACCGAATGGAAAAATGACGTACTCGTATAGACCATACCAGCTTAGGATGGCTGTAAGAGGTATATCAGACGGTCTAACGCGCAACAGATGGTATCTGGATCTCAAGTCAATATTTGAGAACTCTTGGGATCCTTGAAGCTGATCAAAGAGATAATCAATCCTTGCTAATGGATATCGGTTCTTGGCCACATACTAGTTCAACTTCCAATAATCCACACAAAGTTTGAGGGTACCATCTTCCTTCTTCGAAAACCGGACAGACGAACCCCAAGGAGAAGTAATGGGTTGGATGAAACCCTTTTCCTACAACTCCTACAACTACTTCTTAAGCTACTAAAGCTTTGGTGTAGCCATCCTATAAAGAGGAATGGACACCAGTGTTGTTCATGGCACAAGATCAATAGAAAATTCAAGCTCTCACTCTAGAGGCAAACCTGAAAAGTACTCTATAAAGACATCCCTAAAACGATCCACAACTGGAGGAAAGTACATCTATGAAGTCCCCTAGTCATCTAGATATAGACTAGAAGTCTAGGATATATCTCCTCCCAACCCATGATGCTCGAGTCCTACTCTGCTCGGCTGAATATCCCATTATCCCTTATGAATAAATGATCTTCCCGCTGGTGATGTGAAACTCACCCTACGACAATAGAAATCGACAATATCTTGGAAGGGAACTAACCAATACATTCTAAGAATGACTTCACAACCCATCATCTCTAGGACATTGAGGTCCCATAAGAAGTGACACCCACCAACCTCAAGAGGTCACTCCTTGAACTGATGTACACTATCCGTTCTAGTCCCCAACATAGTGTCTAGCATCAAGGTATCAGAAGAAGAAAGGAAAAATAACCCAAGGATCTCTACAACATCAAAAGATATAAAGCTATGGGAAGCCCCTTTATTGAAAATTTAATAAGCTAAAACGGAGGCAACTAGGATCGTACTTAAAACTATATAGGGTCCGGGATCCTACTCTTGCTGAGTTTGCTCCACTGTAAAAGTCTGACCTGTACTGAGGCCCTATGACCCCGCCTGACCACCTTGTGCTGATCCACCCTACTGTTGCTGATCGCATGGCGACTGGCTACCACGACTGTGACCTCCACCTCAACTTGAATGGCTAGAAGAACTCTAGTTCCAAGACTGATAACAAACTGGTGGTGCTACTCCTGAACGTGGAGTAATAGCAGAACTCTTATCACCAGCTGCTGGTGAGAATAACTGAAAGAATCACTAAAGATGACCAATTTTTCTGTAAGATCGACACTCCACTAGGTCTCTTGGAAAATGTATCCTCGTATTCCCACTCTTCCTACACTAGTAGCACACCACCTGGATACCATAAGAAGTCTCTCATCTCCTCAGATTTCCATGCCCAGATTCCCTACGACGCTTCCTGCTATCAGTAGGAGGGATACCAACTCTAGATATCAAACCGACCTAGCTCACAGCACCAGAATCCCTCATATTGTGCTCTGTGATTAGTGCCTGGTTGGCTATAGAAGTGATGGAAGTCAACCTAATGATGTTCACCTAAAATCTGATGTCATGCCTGAGACTATCCTCAAACATCCTTTCCAGAAATAACCCATCCCCTCCTCGAATAGGCGTGAACCACTGTAGCTCTGTGAAGCGAGAACAATACTCCATAACAGAAAAAGTACCATGCTCTAGACTCATAAACTCTCGGGCTCAATAGGTCCTGAATGTATCCGGGTAAAAGTAATCATAGAAGGCATGCTGGAACAAATCCCATGCCACAACTGGCTGGAAAACCTCTTGTGAGATCACATCCCACAATCTCTTGGCAGAATCTCGAAGCATATAAGTAGAAATCTTCACCATCCTCTCTAGAGGAGTCTCCAGATTCTTGAAGATAAATAGAATGGCTTCTAACCATGACTCTACATTCGGAGGTCCTCCTTCACCTATGAAGCTGGGAGGATGCTACTGCTAGAAAATCCACAATAATTCTCCCATTAATGGGGTAGGATGTGGTACTCCCAGGAAGGTTTGTACAAACCTCATAAATATCCCTCATAACTTTACATCGACACCTGTATCCGGGATAATGGTAGGTTCCAAGACTAACATAACTATAGGATTTGCTGGTAGTCCCTGATCAGCCATGTTTGGTGTCTGATCACTTCCCTACAACTGGAAGAAAATCGGAGGACATCTCAATGGCATGACTCTGCAAGGTCAAGCACACCCTTTATGTCAAGATTATCAAGGACTGAAACTTAGAAGTGTAAGAAGGGAATATGAGAAATAAGGCATTCATGTTTTTTAAAACATGGGTACACGGCGTGTATAATGCCTACATATCATCTTCCATTAAGCCTTTACATGGGTGTGTACTTTTGCCAACCCAAGTCATGTAACACCCCATACAAACAGCGTGTTGTCCTAACACAAGGAGTGTACTGGAATACTATTCCCCCACCCGAGTTCTTATACATGGCTAAGCCACATAGTTTTCCTAGAACAAGACTACATGGCATGTTAGTTCGAAACACGGAGTGTATTAGACGAACTTCACTGACTTGTGTTGTTAGTTACATGGCCGATTACACAACCCACTCTACACAGCATGTTCCAGATAGACATGGCATGTAATTGAAGGATTTCACCAACCCATCCTGTTAGTCACACGACTAGTTACAAATCTCACTCTACACAACGTGTTCCAGATAGATTGGCCGTGTAATTGAAGGATTTCACCAACCCGTGTTGTTAGTCACACGACCAGATTCAAGGGTTACACTACATGACGCATATAACCCAAGTTTTATCCATCCATGTCATTAGTAACATGGTTGGGAACATGTTTTACACAACATGACGTGTACAACTGGTACACAGAGTGTCCCCCCAAAGATTTCCCAAGACTATTCCTCTGCCCACATAGACAGTGACACAGTTAGAGACAACACGGTGTGTACATACAGTACACGGCGTGTACATATAGTACACGGCATGAATTCAAGAAAAACAATTCCTTCCCAAACATAAGGACACATGGGGTGTATTCATCATTACACACTGTGTATTCTGGGTTTTTTTCGGACTATAATCCTCAAAAACTTCTCCGAAACCCAGAAAAACACTGAAACAAACATTAAAGTGCCAAATTATAAACTATGAGGGTCCATACTCCCAATGAATCAAATCTTGGAATCTTATACATGTCATATATAAGCATAACAATGCAATAATCCACCAAATTTTGATCCATGAGGTCCCATAACACCTCAAGAACCAAAGTTTGGTGTTCATTTAAATGAAACCATTCAAAATTCAATACCCTATCAAAATCATGTATTCTATCAAGGCATCTATCACAACATCGTCCATATCTAGCATGAAATCTATCACAACAACATAAAATCACTAATTCACCCTAAATGGAATGACATGAATGCATGACATGTGATTTAAAATAATTGCCTATATATGCATGAGATGGCATACCCTCGTCTCATCAGGTTGCAATAGAAATAGAACCCTTATAATATCAACGATAACATCACAAAACATGTGAATCACCCAACGGTAAAATCAAATCAACTGTAATAATTGAAAAACCAAAACAATTGCAAAAACGAGGTAAATTGACTTTTACCTATACACGAGTTAGCTACTCTCGAGCACAACTTATTACCAAGTACCTATTCCTTCCTATCTCTGGATATAGGATCCAAACATTAAGTCAAGAAGAAAACAAATCTCTCTGATACCACTTTGTAACATCCTGGTTCCAGAAGCCGCCTAGAGGTGCCCTGTACCCAGTTGGTCACATGGCCTCAAGCGCATTTCCCCAAATGTCAGAGGCTGCTGACTAGTAGTGGCGGCCTTGGGTGTGGTATTGGGGAAACTATTCCCTCATTGGAAGAGTAACACATCAAAAATAATAGATAATAATAGCGGAAGCAATAATAATACCATACAACAATAAAAAGCAAAATACTGAAAGAAATAAATAACTGGAGAACATATATAAATGATGCATGATAAAAATGTCTAGGAAATCATCCAAAAAATTCACAATGCTAGAATACAAGACTAAACCAAAGTACAAGAAAAATGAGTAAACAACTCCTCAACATCATAAGCCTCAGCATGGTCCCATGCTCTCCAGCTCCACAAAAATCAAATACCTGAAGTAGAAGAGCTCTTACCCTTATCTATACCTATAGCAATATAATCTATTTGGTCCTAAAAGCATGACCTAAATAGTGTGTGAGACTAATAGCAGTAGTCAACCACCCGAATATCTGTTCCTAACAGTCAGTCAATATATATGGTAGGCAATAAACAAAATGAAGTAGTAAACAAGGAAGTACACATAGTAACAATCCAACAAATTCAATTGCATTCATTTTCATATATCAAGTAAGAAACTAATCCAAAGAAGAAAACCCTCTGGGATGTACTCACAGCCTAACCCCTCTGGTTCAACCAAAACAAACACAGGCAACCCTCTAAGATATACTCACAGTCTAACTATCTGGTTCAACTTTAGTAAAGACACTCTGAGGAAGCACGCACCACCAATTCCCCATGTGGTCTCGTATTAGTAACTAATACACACTCTGAGGTGGAAATGAACATCCAATTCCCACTATGGCCCATATTGAGGAAACTACAGATACTCTGAGGGTGCACAAAGTCAATCCCCCTATGGTCTCACAACGTAACAGTAATATAGACACTCTGGAGAAGCCCTCAATGTCCATTCTCCCTATGGTCTACTACACCAGGTTCTCACAGCCCTGTGTAAGTCAATCGTGCACAACGATAAAATGGAATCCAATATAAACCTTAAGAACTACTTGGCTAAACATTCAACAACATATCACAACATGTCTAATAATAATCACTCCATCCTAACAATAATAGTCATGGAAAGAAAGAAACATACCAGGCAAGCTGGACCAAACGTTCAAATCAATAAAACATGGGAAAACCCCCATATCATGGCAGAGTCAACCCTATTCACAAACAAATAACCTCTATCCAAACAAACAAGGCATAATAGGCAATAACAGGGCTAAGAACCATAAACACGCAATACCCCCGTTCTTGGTATTGGACACTTTTGCACATAAAATTCACATACTATCTATGGAAAGGAACAAACCAGCTACCATAGCATCATAAGATTGATATACGTGAACCTCAAGCCTTGAATCACCATAGAACGCCATAGATCTACAAAAATGTTAAAAAACTTCAACCGAGGATATCTCGCGAAAGAGGAGAATTCCGAAAATGAGGTTCTAGAAGAATAAAGAACTCACTGATGTAATTATAACGCAACTGATAGAGTTTGGATCGGAGAACAGATGGCGAGTTGGTGGCTCAGTTAAGATCTGGCGGTCTCGTTTTTCCCAGACAAGATAGGTTGAGAAGAAGATGGTTCTGTCCATCCGACGCGACCCCGATCCGTTTAATGAAAAAAATAAAGTACATAGAATGTTATTTAAAAGTACATGAAATGTACTTGCCTTTTCTGGCCTCTGCTTTAGGCGGTCTCCTGGTCACCACGCACAGCCATGTACTCGGCTATTACATGGCTAGAACACGGTCACCCACAACAATCAGGTACACGACGTGTACTCCTAAAATTTCCAGAAACTCCCTTTTTTTTAAAAAACATCCAGAAAAGAAAAATTTACATGAAAAGAATATTTAGGTTCTTACATTAGTATTCCAGTAAGTCAAGGATAAGAGATAAAGGTATAAAGGGATGCTACAACCATTATCTATATGAGAAAGGAAATGGGGAGACATCACTATGTAGATTGAAACCAGACTACGTAAAACATATAATGGAACAATGTTACATTGGTTGTATTTGATCATAAAACTTCATCTATATCTGAGAATATTTCTCTTGGGATAATTCTTACAGGATATAAATTAAGGAAGTGGAAATATTGCATGACATACCACATTAAATATTTACTTGATCTGAATTTGGATTTTACCTTATTGTTTGGACAAGTATACATTAAGAACGTGATGAATGGTATATTTTCATCAATTTATATCATCCTCAAATAGATGGATAGTTTATGATAATAAGTCAAACCCTAGAGGACTTTATATGATATTATTATATGGATTTGAAGTGTGGTAGGGATAAACACCTTCCTCAAGTTGAGCTTTAATATGATAATAACATTCAATCAAGAATTCAAATGGATCCTTATAAATAACATTATGGAAAGAAATTTATACCAACAACATATTTGAATGAACTTGATGGAAGAAAAATTTTAATACCTAAGCCAGCTAATGAGATCATAGAGAAGGTTCAAACCATTTATCAACATGTAAAGACAATAAAAATTTATAGAAATTTTATACTGATAAAAATTGATGTAAACTAGAACTTAATAATGGTGAGAAGGTATTTCTAAAAATTTCTCCATGGATGAAATAATGTAAAACTAAGCTCCAGGAATATCATTCCCAATAAAATAATTGATAATACTGGGATAGTATATTATCATATGGAGCATCTGAAAAACCTCTACTAGGTTCACAATGTGTTATATGTATCTCTCATGAAGAATTATATATATGGTCTATCACATATACTTAACTCAGTGATCGTACCTATGGATCAAGATGTTAATTATGAAGAAAAATGGATGGGGGTTGTAGACCATACAAAGAAATTTCTAACAAATAAGACCACTCACTTAGTCAATGTTTTGTGGTGAATCCACTAGCTTGAGGATGCTATGTTCGAACTTAGGGACATAATGTGGCAGACATAGCCTTAGTTCTTAGTACCAAATTGAATAATTTTGAGGGTTAAATTCATTTTAATAGAGGTAGAATGAAACACATAGAGTTTTTGTGAATTATTATTTCTGAATAAATTATATTTCTTCAATATCAAATCTTGTTTTACTTGAAACACCAAGTTAAGCATGCACTATATGAAACATTGTGATAGCTTGTGTTACACACACCACTGCATTTTAAAAAACCATAATATATTATTAATATAGATTTTAAACATGTCGGTTATATCCAATCCATTAAAAATAGAGATATGAAAATTAAATAATATTATATAAATACTAATTATAATGGTTTTACATAAAAGAAAAATTTTGATAACAAAATTACTTAATTTTCATTAAAGACTTCATATGTTTTTGAAAAAACAATTTTTTCAAACAAATGATTTAATTTATTTTTATGATCATTAATAAAATGATTTTTTCAAAATTTATAAAATTAATATGAAAAACTGAAATTAACTTTTGAAATAACCATGTCCAAATTAACTTAGGGTGAATATTTGGGATTTTTTTTGAAAATATTCATTTGTAGATGAATACTGAGAAATACTAGATTTCAATTGAAAACTTCCATTTCATTTAAATTATTTATAAAGTTAAATTATATTTAAAATTGAATTTATATTAATATTAGTTAAATTATATATCTATTAATATAATTTAAGAAATTTTATTAAATTTTATATTCAAATTGGATATAAAACATTTATAAACATTAGAACATTTTATCTTTGAAAACCTATTTTCCAATCGCATATTTAGAATTAATTTTAAATAAAAATATTTCCACTTATGTGATTTTAATTTGTAAAATTGGATTCCATATTTATAATAATAATAATTTATAATATCTAAATATTTTAAATTAATTCTTTACCAAAATTAATTGTAAAACAGAAAAAATTATTTATCTTCAGTAAGGGGAAATGATTTTCCAGGGGTAATTTAAAAGGATAGGGGTTAATAATTACCCAAAAATATTATACAATCCATTATATTTATATATTAATATCTTATTTGTTCTAGTCTCTACAATTTTCCATTATTGTATCCTTGTGACATGGAAAAAATGGTTTAAATTATTTCTTTCAAAATACTACAAGTGTGCCACTCGCCTAACATATAAAAGGCCAACCCCACTCCTCTAATATTAATAAATTTAAACCCTATTGTTTAGTTCATTAAATTACCAAATAACTTACCAAATTTCTTCTTATCAACCTATAATACTTAATGATAACATAAATCCAACCATGGATTTTTTTTCTAAAAATTGAAGGACAATTCTTGATGAAGAGGTAATGTTCATCAACGTGAGTTTTTTTTTGTTTCTTAATCCAAAACATTAATTTATTATTTTAACATGATAATAAAATAAAATCTTTGTGTTACATAAATTATATGTTTTTTAAATCCAATGACCAACAACCATATCCACTTCCCTAAAATGGGTTTTGAAATCATCGTTTTTATCTGTGGCAGACTACAAACTCACGAACTGATATCATTCATTCTTCCATTACCACCTCTCAAGGATGGTTATAATAATGGATATATATATATAAATATATATTATTTCTTATATGAGTATTATTATATAATTATTATATCACACATACCATCATTCTTTCCATTTTATGGGAACATGTTAACGTCGCTCATGGGTAAGACATCCCACCACCTTGTGAAGAGATGTGATTCATTCATGAATTACATGAAAGGTAATAAGGATGGATGTAATGAAAAAATGAGATACATATGACATAAAAATGATTATTTAACTATAATATATCATATACCTTTATTTATTTCAATCCAATAGGAAAATGGAAACAATGATCCTACAAAAATACAACCTATCTTCTACATGAACAATGTATTTCATTTTTTTTAGTAAATTTTATAGAATAATACAAATTCATATATAATGAATATATATTATAATTATATCATGGATAAAATTATGGATATTATTAAACCCTTATAAAATTAAGTGGATTGAAAATAAAAAATTGAAACTTATAGGAAAATGAAAGTAGTTATTTCTAGAAATGTAACTTTAACACGGAATTATTAGTTAATTAGTAATAAGAGGTTATAAGTAAATAGAATATGGTATTATATATATATATTTATATGTATGATTATTTAATATATTTATAATAAAAATATTCTACGTGAGGGTTGAATGTGTATGATGAAAGACAAGACATGAGGTAAGGGATTTTTTTCTCACTTTTATTTTTCTATGAGACACATTCCACATTCACTACATGTTTATTTTATGGGCTATATACTACCCATGATTGTATTTTACGAATATTTCAATTATTTTTTTGGGTTAACATATCCATTTTAGGATCTTTCTCTCATGGGGTTTATAGTTAAATGTTAACAAATTAGTAACGGATTTTTATCATAATTTACCTTATTTGAGACATATGTTATGTTATGAAACTGTATTATTTCATGAGGTGTATATAAATAATATTTTACATGTAATATGATGGATTTATTTATCCACCTTTTATCTTAACTTAAATTTTATGTTATTATTTAATGGGGCTTATGATTCAAAGGTTTAAAAGTATTAATGGTTTTATATTACAAACTCATCATTTATTGGGATTTTTTATGATTATGTTTGTGATGATAAAATATTATGATCCATCTCTAAATAAAATCATGAATTTTATTCCATTCTAGTTATTCATGATAGTTTCATGTAATAATAGAATTTTTTCACTCATTGGTACATAAAATCATTGAGAAAATGTTTTTAATAAAATCTTAAATTATTTCCCTCTTCAGTCAGAAATCCATTTACTTCAAAAAATGTGTTTTCAAAAAATTTATCAAATTTTTTTTATATCCCTCTTATTTTTAAGTTAAATGTTTATACATGTTTTATTTTTTAAGAAAAATTGAAATGAATCATCATGAAATTTTCCAAACAATGAATATTTTTCTTTTATTGAAAATGTGAAAGGAATATTTGTTTTAATATTCATGTAATGAATGAAACATTCTATCAAAATGACTATTATTTTCATTGAATATGATTTTATAAGTTTTCATTGTTATATTCAGATAAAAACATTTTCAATTTTTTTATGTTTTAATTTTTTTTCCAAGCGGAAAGAATATTTTCCACAAGAAATGTTTTAAAATATTTTTAAAGCTTCCATTAATAATTCTAAATGTTGTTTTCAAATAAAAGTATGTTGAAAATGTTTTTTAAGAAGTTAATTTCCATGAATATTTAATTTCCTCAAGAAATGTTCGAAGTGATTTTTATTTCAAAATCAGTCTCTATCTATGATACATCCTTTTAGGTTATATATTATTTATTATGGATGTGATCCAAGGATACAATTCTTATTCTTAGACTAAATGTTTTTTTATAATGATGTAATGTTTATGAAACCAGTTTCACTTCCACGGGTTATACCATGATAAAATTATTTTGAAACTTACTTCTTTTCCATTGGTTATGTGTTGTTGAAATGATGAATTAATTATTAAAACTTCTTATTTTTCATATGTTATGATAAGATTAAAGGTTTATGAAACCCATACCATTTCATGGGTTAGGATATCATAAATATTTTATGATATTATGGCATGCATGTAAAGGATTTTCATTATGTGATGGGTGGGACCTTTTTCTCATTCCAATTCATTGGGTAATGATAATTTTTCTATGTGATCATATGGTATATGGTTAGATAAACTATGCTAAAAAATAAGGGTACACTGGTGGATGGACCAAGCTTGAATCCTAGGGTACATGGGTGGTTATTATACACCCGAAGAAGGTACATAGGTAGTTATCCCAAGCCTAACATGTAATGAATGTCTTTTTGGGTATCTTTAACATAATATTTTCTATGATCATATATATTCTAAAAATATATGTCTTATTATAATGTTATTCTCTTATGGATCATGTTATTTGATTTACATATAATCCAGGTCTTATGAAATTCCAATACTTATGATACGACTCAAAATTACGATCTTTGATATGTAGGGTATGGGTTTAAAATCTAATTCTCATGTTATCCTATCTTTATGATCATGTTATGTATATTGATCTCTATTTTTTACCCTTACTAATCATTTAATTTCACCCTTTCATATGATTCCTTTCCCCAGGTTCTGAAGAAATGTATTACATATGATATGTCTAAGAAGGGTACTAGATATGAAGAATGTATTGGGAGATGATGTAGTTTACCTATGGACCATTTTTTTATATTTCTAAATTTCCAAAGTCACTTAATTATTATGTTCATTGGGTATGTGTTTGTGTAATGTGATGAATATTCATAAAAAATGAGGTAATATCTATATATGATAATACAATTCCATTATAAGTGGATAAGAACCTCCATAATAAATATGAAATTTTTTTCTCTCATTATTACTTCCTATATAGATGACATCATTTTTCTAGAAATGAAAATGATGCTTGTGAATATTTTTCAAAGGTTTTGAAGACGCTATTTGAATTGTATATTATAGGTGATATGAGGTTATTTATTGGACTATCAATTTGTTAATAGAGATATCAAATTTTTTATCAATATAAATATTAATGGTAACTTTGAAAATATTTTAACATGGACGATTCAAATCGATTTTATAAAAAAATTAGTTTGAACCAAACTATCTAAATATGTCAAAGGAAAGGAAGTGGATCTAATGGAATTTTGGAAGAATTTTGGAAGAATTTTATACTTTACATATTCAATAATTCATATAGTTTATGATCTTACACATTGTGACATGTATCAAAATATAAAAAAAGAGTCCCATTAATGTACTAGGAAAATTAATTTTAAGTACATCAAAATTAGAAAACATTTTGATTTGAAATATGATAGAAAAGGGAAACTTTATATGTTTTTGTACATAGATTAAATTTGGATTGGGTTAATGATATGATCTATAAATTTAGTGTAGTTTTATTCCTTATATATTGGTATGTTTATTATCACACAAAGAAGAAAATAACGCGACTATATGTACTATAAAAGAAGAGTGTGTGATTTACACTCAAGATGGAACTTAATGCATGCGTATGAGAACTCAATTGGATGACCTTATAGTGGATTTTATAATCTAAGTGATATTAATCTTTCAATAAATTTTAACCAACATAAAAGGTCAAATAACATTCATATAAAATATCATTTCATCAAATATTCCATGGAAAATAATGGTTTAAATCTAGAATCTATTTCTAAAAAGAAGTAATTAGCTGATATTTTCACCAAGACTCTTTATATAGAAACATTTAATAACCTAAATTGGAAGTTGGTTATTTAATTTCTCCCATCTCATGTCTATGTTATGGTGACTAAATCCCCTTACTGGTCTTGTTATTTGGATTATAACTATCAAAGGGAGGAAAATTTTAACAAAATAAAACTCTCTATGTGTACTCTATTAATTTATTCAAAAATAGGGAGAAAAATATATAGGGGGATTAATATATTGATATATGTTTAAATTTTCAAGGGAGTGATGTTTTAATAAGGATCTTGTGTTTTATGGTTATGGATACAGAAGAAGGTTTTATTTGGGCTAATGGAAAACTTGGATTCTGTCATATTTGATAGATCATTCATAATGTAAAATACATGAATGTCATGAAAAAATAAATTTTTTATTAAGAATATTGAAAAAAACAAAATAACCAATAGAATATATTTTCATGTTAATTTTATAATAAATTTAAGCATGAAGAAATATTACCTTAGTCTTGAGATCTTTCTTCATTGAGAGTGTTCATCATTCAAAAATAATTTATGTACTGGTGTATCATAAGGAGAACCCAAATTAGATCCCCTATAGTGGTGATATGCACATGCTCCTCCAATATCTGAATAACACTAATAAAATTCCATGTTTTATAGTGCTTGATTGATCCTCTAGCATTTTTTTATTGATCGCTTCAAAATCTTTTATTCATGAAGGAATTTTCTCTTATTCTTCTAATCCATGGGAGGAAAAGTGGAGGAGGGAGATCTTGATAGAAATACATTGTTAACAATAAATAATCCAAGCATAATAGACATATCCATAAATTTATAGAGTTTGGGTTAGGGTTAAAATATTATTTAACTGTAAAAATTCTCCCTATTTCCTTGAAAGAGGTGAAGTGGTTGGTTCCACAGCTATAGTAGACATGATGCATAATGCCTATAATGATTGGTTATCCTATAATTATATGATTTCATGTTTTGTTCAACATTTTTTTTCCGTTGGAGAGGTGGTATGATCTCGGAAAATTTATTGGGTGGGGTTAATGTATGGTTTCACAATCATTCACAATGGTTTAAAGTTTTTATCTCTCATGGACACTCCCAATGGTTCCCACATCTGTAACTAGGTATATACTTACTTTTTAAAGCTATGCAGGCATTTGTTGCTTAAATCCTAATGAATCTCAGTAATAAAAATTGGTTTAGAGGTTGGGAGGTCAATCTCATCTCACCCATTTTGGGGGAATTATTTCCTATTCTGAGACTCTTATAGATTTAAGAAATGTTCAATAATCCCTTTCAAATCCTGATATAAGACTATTTACCCTAATAAAATGTTCAATATTTTAACCCTTATACATATATAGGTGGTTCTAATAATGAAAACATTTGTATGTATATGAGGTTATCTATCTATTTCTAATGATTTCCTAGAAATGGTTATCTACTTATATTTTGAAGCTATATAATTAGGTAATCTGGTTTTTACTTCAATCCACGGAGCTCATTAGAATTTTGAGGATGGTATTAATTCACCAGAAGACATCCTTTGTATCATATGTATAATAGGAATCAAAACCCACATAGTTTATATATGTTTAAAGCTGTGTAGTTTAAATTAATGTGGAAGGACTTGTGTGAGGGAACCTAGGAACTTTTTATAGAGATTGAGCATTTGGAAGGAATCATATGAATCCTTCTTATAGAAAGAATATAAGTCATCTTAGTTAAATAATCCCTCAACCCAATGATTTATTGTGACTGGTAATTAATGAATGTCTGGTTTATTTCCCTAGGTTTTACCAATATGGGAAGCCTCTGGGGATTACACTGAGGTGGATTCATTTATGTAGGGGCATTTGTATCATGTCACTAAATGGGGATTATAGATTGAAGATTTCTAGGACTGGGGAAATTTATGATGTGGGTTATATGATCATTACAAATCCCTAATCCCACATGATTCATGCTTGATGTGATAAAAATGGATATTATGTGATTAGACTCGCCACATAAGGATATGGAACTTGTTTAATGGGAGGCCCTAATGAGGTATTTGAAACAAAGTTCAAGCCTTAGGAAGGAATCCTACGTATCCTTCTTTGGATAGGAAAACTAGTTATCATACATTGATTACAATCTCAATATGTTGATGGATGAGGAAGAAGGATAAACCCATATAAGGGTTTGGGTCCCATGGGTTAGAGTGTTTGAGATATATATGGAATTACACTAAGGTTGATACCCAATTGGAGCTCGAGCTTTAAGAAGGCACTCTATATATCTTATTTTTATTAGAATTAGAGCTCTCAAAGTTCAAATGTTCTTGTATTGTTGATGAGATAAGATTTTTTTATTAAATGTGATTGAATTTTTAGAATACCAGAGGTCTAGGAATGATTTAGGCTTATACCAGGATGGATGCCAATTGTAAGATATCTAAGCCATACCCTGTGAAAAATAAATAGTTGGAACCATGGGTGGTTGGAGAAGAATTTCTGGATGGAATGAGGATCCCATAATACCAATAAGATTGTATGATTATCCATTCTATTCCCATTTTGACACTTACTATATTAAAGGGAAAGTTAAAAGAAAATGGATCATGGTTTGTGGGTCACACGGTTTGAGGGAACATGCCCAAATACTCTTACTGAAAAAGGATTACATGTTTGAAGGTGTCCACCTGACCTGTCTGGACTGTCTTCTTGACAAGTCCAAGTTTTTATCCAAACATTACCAAGGTTTGTGCTTGACATGTCTAGGGTGTCTTTCTAATATGTTTTTATTGTTTTCCTAACAAATATTAAATGAATCTGGGTAATTTTCATGATCAAATAAGACATGTTCAAGGCCTCTATCTTGATTAAAGACAACATGCCGGAAGACTAACTTTTTATTGAGGTAATATTTTGGGGGGAATTATCCTAATCAAGGCTGATATATTTGTAAGACTTCCTTTTATCATGGTTGAAATGTATGGAGGACTCTGTGTGACCAAGGACGATATGTCTAGAGGAATTCACAAAACATAGTTGATATGTCTGGAGGACTTCATGTGAATTGGATGATATATTCGAAGAACTCCATGTGATCAATGATGATATGTTTGGAGGATTTAGTGTGACTTAGTTGATATGAATAGAGGAAATCACATGAATTTTCTGATAGGTTCGAGTGTTGTCACTTGTCTTCGATGAAACGTATAGAGGACTATTGCAAGACATATAAAATATATCTGGGTGTTTTTGCATGAATATTGTATTTGAAACATGAAACACATGATTATATCACATGAAAATATATATATATCAATATTTTCATAAGTCTTCTATCTTTTTCAGACTTTATCACATAAATTCCTTAGTATTTATCAGGCATTATCCCATTGAGATTTCATGTGACCAAGTAGATATGTGGAAACCCCTTTACAAAATTAGCCATGTAGACTAGAATTCCTTTCACATTACAAATCAGGTGATCACACAAAGGGTATATATATTACACGTAATCCATTAAGTCATTCCCTAGTTATACCATACGTAATACCCTTGTGATTGTGTGTCTTTTCTCCACAATAAGTTCTCTCTAACCTATATTCTCCCATGTTTCATTTTTTTGTGTTGAGGGGGATGAATATATAGGCCATACCACCCTTGATCTATGTTTATTCATACAACATGTATATCATAAATATTTTACTGATTCGGTTGATCATAACACATTTTACATGAACATGGAATGGGTCATCCATGCCGTCATCTTTGTGATGCATGATAAACAATGATCGAGAGATTATCCCATCATTTCCATATTTATTAAACCCATGGATTGTCATGGATTTATCATAATCAAATAGATATGTTAAAGGGAATTTAAAAAGATATTTATTGCATATCCGGAAGTCTTCAAGAGAATATGAAACAAGTCGAAAAGGTTTTCACACAATCAAGGGATCTATTTTTGGGGAACTTATGGGATCAAGATAGCCTCTCAGAGGGCTTATCATGAAAAATAGTTTAACTATACATCACATAAGAGTAATAAATTTTTTAGAATATACTTTAAAAATACTATAGGGATCTCTCATTTATTTTCTATCAGATCATCAAGTGATCAAATAGACATTTCTGATGTCCTTTGCATGATAAAAGTGATGTTTTCAATGGCCTTTGCTTCAATAAAGTGTCACTTCCGTTGAGATTTTTCGTGATATATAGATTTATCACTTGGAACACGTCATCCCTTAACATGAAAAACAGTGTAACTTCTTTTTTCATGAGGAATCCTAGATTTTTATTTTTTTTATCTACTATTTTCAAAGACCTTTAAATTCTTCCCACTATTTTTCCATTGCAGTATCACATGAAAAAAATGGATCTTACGAATTCCTGTGATCATTATCACAGATGGTCAATATTCTTGTTTTTTGGATCTGATTGGTAGTCTTTTAATAAAATTGATGTGTCTAAGGGACTTCACATAGTGAAGGTGATATACCCAAAATATTTCATACATCAAATCTAGCATTCCCCTTGGTATATCACATGATCATTGAATTGATATTGTGATCCATATAATCCCTTTGTGTGAAGATTAACATAACTTCAATCATGTATAGATTCATCATTTGTTATACTTTTTTAATAATGGGATATTAGTGATTGTTCAACATATATCAGTGGACATGTTTCCTAATTAGAGGAACTAATCTCTCAACCTTCATATGATCATGAGGACGTGTTAGAGGGGACTTATATGATCATAAGGACTAGCCGAGGGGTTTTTGTTTGAACATTATCATATAACGTGGAATGTTTTATTTAGAAGTGTGAAATTACTTGGTTAATGTGATGAAGTATATTATTGAGGGTCACACAATTCATGTGATCCAACCACTTAACCTGCATGTTTCCATGTCAATCCTTCCTTTCATTATTAATGAACAAAATCCTTATCCTTCAGGTATTTTTTCATTGCTGAATTTTCTTATCCTCATTTGGTGGGCATCAATAAATTCATCCATCCCCTTGAAAAGAGAGGATTAAAGGGAAAATTAATTCTTTATGAGGAACTCAAATTCCATCCTAAGTACTTTTGTCTTCTACTGGTCAATATTATATGAAATTTTCAGTCTTTTGGTGACTATTGGTATTCTAAAGGGAACCCTATAAAAAAGGGAGTGAGGGGACATTCATTTCACTAGTGAATCAGGTCTTCAAGTCTCTTTAAATCTATTTCTATGTGTGAATTCTTTGCATTCCCACTTCACATAACCCCATCTTGAGAAATATTCATGAAATCCAATTGTGGGATCTCTCAACATTATTGAGTTTGTCTCAACGACTTTCCTAATTGATCTATGAATCAATAGTAATTTTCTCTTGAAATTTTTCTCATCATTGTCATTGGAGACGTCTTACAGACATTTTGTGGTCCAATGGTTTTTTGGTGATATATTGATCTTTTTTTAACTCATGTTACCTCCATAAAGTCACTCAATCCCGAGGCTTAAAAGAATATCACATGATCATGATGTGTTTTATGGATCATGCAACTCGAAAGACCAGTAATGAGTCATATGATCACTAACCCTTGTATGGTTCATGATATTTGTGTGATGCTACCCACATTATGGATTTCTTCTACATGGTTCCCTTTTTCATGATGGTAATCCCTCTCATGTTTGATTCATACTCTTATACACATGGATTCCCATATACATACACCTCATAATGCGGCCGGATGGAGGGATGTGATTTTTGTGAATCATAATTTCAACCCTCAATTCCAGGTATCTTCTAATAATGAGGTTTTGAATGGGATTCATCTAACTTATCTTCCAAACATCCCTCTTCCACACAGAATACCTTTTTAATTATTTAGACTTGTAGTTGATACATCCATTCCTATACCTGATTATATTATTCTATCTCACTAGTTGTCACCTTCTATTGATTTCATTAAAAAGAAAATTTATAAAGTGAATAAATTTAGTAAAGTGTCACTCCAATGGGTATCCTATACATTGGATAACTCTCCTCTGGGTCCAGATGTTCACGACCTCATCCATCAACTGATTTCTCATAGTTACTCGAACATACCTTTCTCTTCCTTGAACAATCTGTGATGTTAATGATGTTTGAAGTGGGACTTGAATCCTAGTGGTTACTTCTCCAATGAATGGGAATGGCCATTTTGGGTTAGGTAGAGTTGTTCATAATTATCAATCAAATTAGAGCTATATATATCTTTATGAAATGACATGAATTTCCCAAATTCTCATGTACTATCAATTGGAACTCCTTAGAGAGATGATTAATCACTGGTGTTCGGGTACTCTATCCTTTCATTTATCTCACGGTTAAGTATGTATCATCCTCTGAGATGTTTATTAGTTGGGAGAGATATATCTTCTTAGGGAGATGTATGATGAATTCTATAATGTCGAAGATGTTTAGGATGACCCCTGAAAAACAGTAACCTTTGAAATAGAAATGATCTCTATTTCAAAGAGAATATGAAGAAATAACTAAACCTATGATCATTTCATTTTTTAAAGGATTAGATAAACATATTCCTTTATCTTGGAGGGACTCATCCAACTACCATACATCCCTATCAATGTACTTCTCGACAAGACTAAGACAGTTCATTCTCTTATTGGTCCATTCTAGAAGTTGGATAGAATGACTCATGGTGCTATCGAGTGATACCAGAGGTATCCTCAAGTATTAAGTTAGTAGGATCATGGCTATTTTTAAATGGATTTTCCCACCGGAGGAAGAATTCTTGGGTGTTTGATTAAGTAAATTAGTGATGGAATCCTAATTTACCTATGAAAACTCTTTCATGCTTTTATCAGCTCTTCGATCATATCTATCTAGTAAAATCCCTAACTATATTGGAGGCCATTTACGATTATTATTTAGAAATATATGAGAGAGTTTTCAGTGTTAAAAATAGTAGAACACATTCGATATCCCTCATGTTTCATTCTGTCTCAAGCTGTTGAATGATTCCATGGTTGAGGTGATTCCATAAGGCCCCAAAGAGGTTATTGATATGTTAAGTCAAAATGAACTTTTCATCTTCATTCCCTATACCTCACCGACAGGGAAAATTATAGATAATGGTATTGTATCTATCATTCAGAGGTTATATAAAATAATTCTCTAGTATAGTGTTATTATAGCTCATATAGATGAGTTCATTATCTATAATCCATATACTCCTTATCAATATTATTAATAGTTTTTTTATATTCAGACGGCTTCCCCTCTCCCCTTAGTTTGTGTCTGGTGATTAAGAAATCATGGTTTCATTCACTAATTTTGGATTATGCTGGAATGTGAGGATAAAAATTCTAAATTTATTCGCCTTCCTATCAATTCCCTAGTCTTCAAGACTCATGATTCTGGATGATTGTGGGTGGAAACTTACCAAGGAAGTGTATTGAATCGACTGATCTTCCTAGTGTACAAGAAATGTTCTTCCCTAATAACCTTATATATGGAATTAATTGAGTTACAATAGGACTCATGGATCCCCCATGAATGCGCTTTCACTATAGTGCTGTAAATAAAATTAGTAGGATAGGTTTGGTTGAGGAGGTTGACCATTCAGTGCTGGTGAAAGATGATGAACTAGTTTGTGGAAAAGTATCTAACAATCATTATATTGATTCCTCATTAGGTAAACTAATCCCTCCTTCATCTGACCTGATACCATGAAAGATAAATTTACAGAAAATTCACATCCTAATTATGGATACTCTATTGGAGATAATTTTTGACCAAGAAGAATGAATTGGTAAACTCTTTTGTGAGTTGGGAGCTGAGGGCTTCGACTATCGAAAATTTAATGATATCATGCTATAGATTACCCTAAATCAACAAAAACAATGTAATAATGAGAGGTACTAATGTGATTTTGATGAAATTACTCCTCTAATGGAATTAATAATAGATGCTTCAGAAGTGCTAGAACAGAGACATCAAGAGACCTCTCAGTTACATGTCCAAATAAGTAACTTAACTACACATATAGCAGAATAAGAAAAAATCATAGCTTAATTGAGGTAATTTATTTTTATACCATCATTCTTATTAGAGACCCCTCAAAAAAGAGGTGAAGAGTTGTATTCTTTTATTGAGACTCTCCATCCTCGGGTGAAGAATGAAAAAAATCGATTGGACTGTACTTGCACTATAAATCGACGCCTCCATCTAGACTATGTATGATTTAATACATTCATCTAATTTTCTTTTATTGTATTATAGTCACAATTTTTTATAGAACCTTGTATATACTCCAGAATGTGGAGAGTCCTCCCTCCTCTGCATATTATCAATGGAAAAAACCACTGGAATTTACATGTTATTGTCAGTCTTTCTTTCATTCATGATGTGCTTGGAAATTTATTCAGTTGATATCATATCGATCATCAAAGATACTCATTATTTCTATAATATGAGGTAAACCCAAATTCTTGAATTTTAATTCATGAATCATAAAAATAATTCTATAAGAACTTTCAATATATTATTAATGGAATAATAATCCTCATGGATGTATCAACTCAAGTAATTACAATATCACCTAGTTTGAATGGGTAACATTGTTGCACATATGTCATAGAGGGGGAGTTCTCTAATATCTTCCTCTGTTAATGGGATTAGATATAATATATTGATTTTTTTTAGGGATTAATAATGAACCTTATATGGTTTTTATAGTTTTTTATGTTTCCTTAAATATTTCCTAAGCTTCGTATTGGGAAAGCATATTGGGAATGGACGTTCATTTTTCTCAAGCAACCATTTTATAGGTTTTCAAGCTAAGAATTTTTGTACCTTTTATATTGTATAAGGGCTCAATATTTCCTAGGTCACACAAAGTTCAAGCCCTAAGAGTAGCAAATCAGATCTTTCATAGGGTTCCCATTTTGGGTTTTCAACTTGGAAAGAATTATGTCTCTTTTAATTGGAATGTTACGGTTTTATAGGCTAGACTGTGGCTATAGTTTATTGTCTTTTAGATTGTACCATCTATTTCTATAGTTTATATTCATTTATATTAATCCATCAATTGTTTTATTTTTGGGACATTTATCTTGGACATTCTTTTGTTGTAGTTTAGGTCATTTTATCTCAAACAATTTTTAGTTAGTAGTGATGGATGGGTATTCAACAGGGGTTCAATAACCCTAAATTATTAATGGTATTTTTAAGAATGAATTTCCATGAAGTTTGTTGATACCTTAATTATTAATTGATATTCTGAAGAATTAATTTTTCTGAAGGGTTCTAAAACCTTGTGTTCATGCATAAATCATGAAGGACAAATATCCTTGAGGGGTTGTGACACCCAATATTCTTACCATAAATGGTATTGGTGCATATTAAAATATTAGGGACACATAGTATACTTGAATAGTTGGAATACAGGTTGTGAAAATCACATCTACAAGAGAATGAAATGATGAATATGGGATGGGGTAGATATGTTGGGGTTGATCACAAAAAACATGAAGGTGTTGAGTTCCTCTATAGTGTTTTCAGGGATAACGAATATTGGATATCCTTTCATATAATGTGGAGATTCCTATAGTTAATGGGTTAGAGGACCTTATGCATGAGCCCAAAGGACTTAGATTCATGGTTCAGTAGAATGGTCCCTAATCAATTTTGATGTTCAATGAAAGGTTTTTAAAAATTCAAACATTTGGATGATGAACTTGGATATGGTAAATAGAGCTATCCAAGAACGGATCTATCACCCTATGGTAGTTTAGCTTCTAACCGGGAGGCTGGGTCTCTATGCCATGTGGTTTTGTGTTATGTTGTTTGGTCTATCAAAAGGACTAGGAAATGAATATTTCATTGTTAATTTTAGAAAGGGTACAATACATGGTGATGTAATTTGAATAATATTGAATCTACTTGAATATTCTAGTTATGGGGATTGTAAATCATGGTCTATAAATATATGATTCAACTAAAGGTAGAAACTGGTAGGTACATTTAAACCATTTATAATGGAGGAACCCATATTTTACATAGCCAGGATAATAACTTATGGATTTAAAAGGATCCACACATATAGGCCCAAACATCGTCTAGGAACAAGCTCTTTGGAAGTGTTTCAATTCTCCAGTGGAATACTAATTCATACTTATGAGCACTGCTAGAGTGCATGCCACCGACATATGATGTAGAGTTATAAGTATTGAGGATATATTCTAAGGTCTCACCCACTCCCTCATATCCTACTAACACCAAAAGAGATGGTACTAGAGTGGCTTTGACTAGATAATTTCTCAAATGGTTAAAAATGTCAGATTTATTTGGATTAGCATTCATGGGAATCACCTTTGTCAAGATGGAGTGGACCAGAGATGACCCACCCTGGAAAACCTATTCCAATGTTTGAACATTGGCCTACTCAACTTTGGTTTATTACTGAAACTAATAATTAGGAGCCATGTGTTCCTATTGATGTCCTCAGTGATAGGATGAAGGAAAATAACCCAAATGATTTAGAAATATATAGTTGTCTATCTAAAATATTAAAATAGTTAATTGTTTACATCAGAAATATTCTCTAACAGTGATTTGAACCCATTCCACTAGAGTATTGGAGAAATCCATTTCATAAAAAATGCAGGGGGAAATCGGGTTACACACCAAGGTAGCTTTATAATCCAAAAAATATAGACTAACCGGGTTTTAAAATAAGAAGATAATAGACAGATTTTCAAATGGTACAGGAGTTTGGGGAAATATACCCACATTGTTATTTTAGGATAATACAACTTTATATGGAAATCATTAGATCTCCAAAATAGAAAAACATGGATTTCATTGCAGGTATGTGTATCTCTGAAAAAATAAATAGTCATGTTTTCCATCAAAGTGAACAATATAATAATATTCCATTTATCAAGATGATCGAAAATTATGTGTTATTATAGACCCCAGGATCTGAAGACAAAACTATCAAATGTATCATCCAAAGGCCGATGAGACTTGAATCATGAAACCAAAGTCATATCCAGATGAGTCGATGATTTTTTGAACTATGAGGTCCAAATTGATATTTCAAGATAACCATTATAGATATATGGGGCCTTCATACTAATAAATAAAAGAGAGAAAATTTGGTAAAAATCAGGGTTAGATAAGGGTTGAAGGGGAAAATCTGAGCCTCAAAAGAAGGAATAGGTAAATCCCCCACCCCCATACGATGTGGTGAGTTCAGAAGCAGATCCTGATAATGGTGAGGCCATGATTTATAAGACCATATCTCTCAAGGGTGTCTTGACTAGTCAATAGTGTGAGAAATGTGTGTAGGATGAAACAAATGGGAGAACACTAGATCATATTATCTATTCATAGGATAAAATGGTCGATGGTTCTATTTGGATTAATGCCACTCTATAAGAGGTTGATAGGATAATATAAAGGTAGATACTTTTGGATAATAATTCTGAGCACCGTGCATTGATTAACAATAATGGCATTATACTAATTAGAAGACTCAATGAAGGGGGGGGGGAAATAGAGAGGAGTACATTAAAATTTTGGAAAAGATGGCTTATCACTTTTAAGACCTTATAAAGGGTGATCCAAAAACATAGGAAACCACTACCTATCGGAAATTATTTAGGTAGAATATTAACAATAGGATTAAGTTCTGTTTTAATGATTTTGTGATATCTTGTGGTGTTTTTGTTCCTGGGTAAACATATGTGGTTTCCCTATTTTTTCATAAGTTTTTTGATAATAAAAAAGTTAATTTTGGTTCAATTCTCTAGTAAATCCTTACAAGTTTATTTTGGATTATCCATTCCCTATTACTAATTTCATACAGGTAAGAACATGAATAAAGAGATCCCAAGGTCCATGGGGTTCCAAGAGAAAAGTATCAACTCATGGAATTAGTGGTTTCAAATCCGAATTCAATGACATGAATTCAATTTATGGATAATATAATATTCCAGAATGGTTTGAAAACCCTAAAAGTAGTTTTTCCACATACAGAACATATATCAAGTTGAGGAGATGTGATGAATCATTTCTCAAACTTTTTCCTAGACCAGGGGTCCAACAATCATATATTTCCTTTTACTAGGTCCATAAGATAGGCCCCATGAGATTTATTCATTTTTTATTTATGTACTAAATTTTTCCTAAACTCTAGAGATGAAGAGTTTAACAAGTGGATACATGAATTTTTCTTCAGCCTCCCTTTTTAGATTTTTAGTATAAAAATTTGTAGGTCTCTTTTACTATCATTTTAGGGTATCACAATTTGGATAATAAAAGGCTAAAGTTTAAGGTTTTACATATCTGATCTTGATGCATTCATTTATGTTAAAAATGCATATAGATCAGAAATGAGGGGAGTGTCACAAAACAGAATAATTAGGATTCCATGGTCAGGATTCCTCTAAAATCCTTTTGAAACAAAGATGGGAGTGGTGTAAATCATGTCATAGGGTTCTCAAATTACGAGTAAGGGTATGGGACAATCATGTCGAGGATGATCACATATCACTCTATAGGGACAACATCCATTATTATTATGTTTGGTATCACAAGGATTAGGAGCTCGTTATAAAAGGTAATGAAACATTTGGTTGAAGGATGAGAGCTCATATACATGAACCCGAGGAAGACAATAATAGTAAAACATAGGGTCCCTTGAAGTTGGGTGTCCTTTTCCAATATACCTAGAAGGTTTTTGGAAATTCAAGAAATTCAGGTCATGATGTGTGGTTTATGGATTGAGGTTCTTAAAAAGAAAATAAAAGAATCCAGGACATTTTTTGACTAGGGTCTGCATCTTGTGGCCCTTTAATAAGGAGTAATTATGGATAATGGTCTACATTGTTTAGCATCATACAATTTAGACCCATTTTTCATCCAGTTTAACAACATGTGTTTAGGATTTCTTCTTTTTAGATTTATGTAAAGTAGTTAAGATATAGGGAAGAAGGTATAATTTTTCAATATATCCATGGAGAAACATTTCACTGGTCATGGGAATTTATATGTAGGAAAGACCTTTTATACATTCACATGATTACTGATGGATAGAAAAATGATAGATCCCTTTTTGAAGAGGTTTGTTTCATGAGTAGGGAGGTCATAAATAGATTTGAATATTACATAGGTAAAGTGATTTGGTATGACTAATCCATTTTCAAATAGAGGTATATTCTATTTTTTATGGCTAAGGTTCTTTTGATTTCCCAATGCATATTGAAAGTGTCATAATCATGCAATAATAATCTTCTTTTAGAAGATATCGCTATGTAGAACAAAATTGTCTGTATGGGATAGGGTTATTTTGTTTTCTTCCCATAGGGAGTCTTGAAATCATGGTCAGTTAAGGGGTCCTCTAAATAGACCAGCCTTATATGTAGGGATAAGGAATTTACATATTTCATTATGGTATAGAGGTTAAATGTTAATTCTAAGCATATATTCATGGGTATAATGGTCCGCTATATGAAATTTTATCTCTTTCAAGATGGACTGCATGTCATACAGTTTGAAATCATGAAACTAGGATGTTGTCATGCTATTTAAAATCGCATGACTAGGAAATATCACTAAGAGGAATGAATAACTCAAATGAATTTTTTAATGAACCCAAATTTTATCAATAGAATTTCCATTTTTATGTCATAATAATACTACAAAATAGGGCTTTAACAACATTCAACATTATCAGTGCTAGAAGAAATAGCTGATAAAGGTCACCTTTATCAGCACTAAGACGAGAACTGATAAAGGGTTCATTTTATCAGTTATGATAAAAGGTACCCTTTATCACTGGGTTTTTAGCTATGATAAATGGTATCCTATATCAGCGCTATTATACAACAATGATAAACAATACCCTTTATTATTCCTATAATTTTAGCACTAATAAAGGATATCCTTTATCAGTGATTTATTTTTAGAACCTATAAAGGGTAGACTTTAACGGTGATTTTTAAGCACTGATAAAGGGCCCAAATAAAATGAAATAATTAAAAAAATTAAAAAAATATTAACAATTTTATTAACTATATAATTATTGATAAAAATGAATAAATTTGATAAGGAAACCAATCTGGTGAGGTATGGTCACTATACTAGGATCTTGGTTTAATTTTATCTTAATTTGATGTTTGTTGAAACTGTTTATTTGGTCTCTAGGGACATTAATTTTGAGCTTGATGTTTAATATGAGTACATGACTGAGTTATGTGCTAATTGATTCTAAAATGGGCATAGTAATGAATTTTTTTGTAGTGGGTTGAGATGTTCTAACTGTAAAATGTATGGTCATCAATCTGAATATTTCAAGTATAAATTACATGTCCCCAATTCACCTACCATAGATGAAATGTCAAGGAAGGATGGTTTGAGAGGAGTTTCTCCTATGATAGAACGAACTTAAATTCCACTGAAAGGAAGTGGACTTGATCCTTTAATAGGTTCTCATTGACTAGTGACTTAGTTTGCTGATGTGGTCTCTGGTGCCAACAAGGTTTATGATGGTAACCTCAATAAGGCATCCAATGATGATTTCCTTAGTACTCTGATGGGGTTTTAAGGTAGGGAATATCCAGAAAAGGCACTAATTGATGATTGAAATGATGAGGAACCTATGAATGTTCATTCAATAAATATTATAGTGCAGGATAAAGTGGATAAGGAAAGAAATTTAAAAAAAGGGAAAAAATAGTTGATGATGAGAGCTATGAACTAGTTACCCATAGAAAAGAATGTATGTGGACATCTTTTTTGGGAAAGGTATCATACAAGGATGAAGATGTTAGCACTGAGGATGTGGCAAGAGACCTAGTTTTTAGTGATATTCTAGGAGGAAAGGTGACAGACGTTGCAACTATTCCAAAAAATCATGACTCGGGTAAATTTTCTTTTCTTCTTATTTTACATAAGTCCATGAGAAGAATTTAGTGTTTTTCATGAGGAAAAAGTGACCCTTATGACAAGTTTGGATTGATTTTAAAAAATGATTCCATGGGAGATCATTTTGATTCTAACTCTCATCTTGAGGATGATGATTTGATGAGTGTGGAGGAGCAACACATCCCATGGTAGGCTCTTAAGCAATGGAAGCATGACAGACATCCGAGAAGAAGGTGTCACTTTTGAGGAAGGGGTGGGAGACATAAAAGGAGGTGACTGAAGGGTATTTTATTGTTTGTTGGTGGTACCACTCTGATTGTTTTAATTTTCCTCTATATCTGTGTCTTTTGTATTTTGTATTTTTAATATTTTTTTGGGATAATGAGTTTTAACCCATGGTTCACGCCATTTGGAGTGTATTTTTTTATTACAAATTATCCATTTTTTCAATATTTCTTAGTTTTAATTTTTCAATTTCAATCATTTTTAAAATGAATGTATTTAAGACTATATATTCATCAATAATGTTAAAAACATATTTTTAAATATCTGTTTATAAATAAATATATTTACTAATGTATATTTACTATATTTATAAATTTATATATTTATAAGTATTATATATAAAAAAAATTATTTTTAAAAAATTATTTATATAATTATAAATAAATAATTTTATATATTTAAATAATTATGATATTAAAAAAAATTATTTTAATAATGAATGACTAAATAAATATAAATATAAATATATTTATTATATATATATATGGTGAGGTCAAAGCCTCTGTTTCTTTGTGGAAAGGGGCTATATTACAGAGGAAGGTAGACAATATACAATATAGGGATGTACTTAGCGAGACTCAAACTTGACACCTCGCTAATACCCATTGGAGCAGCTACCACTGATTTGTACGTTGGGGGCTATATATATATGTGTGTGTGTGTGTAAATTATATTTTAAAAGGAATATTCATATATTTATATTTATATAATTATTTATTTAATAATTATAAATTTATAATATTTATTTTTAAATAATGAATACATTTATATTTATATATATTTTTTCAAATAAATATATATATAATTATATATATATATATATATAATTATATAAACATATATAATGAGATAAAAATATTTATTATTATAAAATAATAATATATATATTTTAATAATGAATATATTTACTATATATATTTATTAAATATATATAATTATACAACTCTATATTATGATATAAATATATTTACAAATATAAATAAATAAATATATTTATATTTATAAATTTATATATACTATATTTATAAAATTAAATACTTATAATTATAAATAAAAATATATAATTTTTAAAAAAAATAATTAATGTTATTGTAATTAAATAGTTATATATTTAAATAAATAGAAAATTATAATCACTAAATATATAAATATATAAATATTTTTTAAAAAATTAAAATTAAAATTAAAATTATAAATCTTTTATCATTTCTTATCAATTTAGCACAGATAAAATGACTCTTTATCAATGATTTTTGGAAAGTGCTAATAAAAGTGTCCCCGATATATTTAAAATAACCCTAACAATGACTAATTCAGTCAGTATTCTCAAGTTATTGCAGAAATCTCCAACTTTTAGGGCAACTACTCTATGCTTTCTCGGATGAATAACGGTCATAATCCAAGTTATGTGATTTTATCCTTTTCCTTTCACATTGATTGATTTTTTGGGTTTTACTGTTTTTCTTTTTGTGCTATTCTTAACCATAAAAATCATACATCTCATCTCTCTCTCTCTCCTGCATGCCAATACCTAAACAGTGCGACACCTACTCTATAAACTCATTATCACTTCATATGAGACCACTGCAAATTTTATCTCTATATTTTACTGCAACTGATGGTGACATTCTTTGTGTTTCTATTATATTATTTCTTGTAACCTTTTATATAGTGTGGATTTTCATTGATTGAATCTTATTTCCATAGTATGGTATGCACATGAATATGAAAAAAAGTATAATTAAATAAGAGTAATTATGAATATATGTATACCTATTGATAAAATCAGCTTCATAGAATTTTATAGATTGATAGGTGTAGATATTCACTTTATTAATATTGGTTGATTAGTATAGAATATGTGATGTAGTATAATTAATAAATGAAATTTGTTACTACGTAATAAAATAATATAATTTTTTGGTGGTTCATGTATATTTTCTCTCATTTGATTATTTTTGGTTGTTCTTACACAATTCAGATATAAATTTGAATATAATTTCACCTGATGAATATATTATTGAATAATGAGATGATGATATACTGCATGAAAAAATTATTAACGTTTTTATGTTAAAATTATGAGAAATATCAGCAAATTTAGTGCTGTTTAGAACTATTATATTTTATTTATGATTTCGGTAATGCTTACCTTAAATGAATTGATAAATTCAAGACAATTAAATGTAAAAGTGTTTGATGGGATTGCATTGTGGTTGGTGGTAAGTTGTGATGGAAAGTGAATTATATTTTCGATGGAGGTTATAAAACCATTGAAAAGTGAGTAACAATGACGTTTTGTTTGATATTGTTCTTTGATTGGGATTATGGATTAATAATTCATTGTTATTTTAATTCTCTAAAGGACTACAAGTTTAAAAAATAGTGTTATTTAAATAGGGATTCATTTTTTTATGATAGATATAATATACAATATGATTCATGCATAAAAGTCTACGTTTTCATGAATATTTCATGAAAATTATTACTATCTTTAACAGAGACATAATACTTAAATAATATTGTAGAACTAACCTTCAATACATTTATTTAATCTATCCTCTGATGCTGGATTACCTTCCATCTCTTGATGATGTATTGGACTCCCCCTTCCAATCTAACCTTCATCCCTTCATTGTGGTTCAAATTTTTCTTGATGACATACATCCTTCTCGGATTGTATTCATTAATATCTATCAAAGCCACTACCATTACCTTAAATACCACATCTCCCAACCCATTCTCGAACTCTTTCATCATTTTATCCTCCTCATTCACTACTTCCTGTGAACACCAAGACAACCACAAGATTTTATCTACTATAATCCATGCATTGTATAAATCTCTCACAAGTGACCTTAAATCTATTTTTAAATGAGAAATATAAAAACACCTACAAATAATCATTTTTAATTGGTGTTATAATAATTTCTCAGTAAGTACTTCCAAACAGAGCCTGAATTCTTTAAGGATTTTTGAATATATGTTTCCAAATGTATAAAAATACACTTTAAACATTTTATAAAAATTAGAAGATAAAATGGTAATAGAAAACAGAAAAATGTATAAGGTGAATACAATTAAATTTCCAAATCCTTGAATAATCAATATATATTTAAATGGCCTTTTTGAACTATTTTAAAAGGCATTTATTTCTATCAATAAAGGTTTTGTAAGAAAAAATTCTTCATGTTTCTTTTTAATAATGTTTTAATAATGTTTTCCCTGTAATTGGCATCATTGGAGGAAACAAAAACTGGATATATTTTCCTTAGCTTTCTTTTTCTCCAAAGATTCCATTTGTAATAAATAAGGTTGTTAGAAAGGGTAATAGAATCTATAATTTAGGAAATGTTTGGGGAGAAAGACAGTGATTCCGGAAAATTAATAGATTAAAGAATAAACAATTTAATCGATTAAGGGAATTAGAACTTATTTTAATTTGGATTTGAATGTTCATCCTATTATTCTATAAATACACTATGTGAGAAGAAATAATAAAAATTTTATTTAGGTTATTTTTAAAAATGAGTGGGTTTAGAGTATTCATGGGATAAAAATATTTTTTAAGAATAATAAGTGTTAGGTTTTATGTCAGGGATATTTATGGTATGTTAGAATGCAAATTACTATAGTCGTGTTAGGGATTCATTGAGGGCCAAGGTGAGGGTGATGTAAAATTTTGGTTGTTTTTTGTTCTTCTTTATGGTTTTTCAAGATTTTGGTTTGACTAATATTGGCACCCATTGTGTGGTTATTTTCTAAAGGAGCCAATTATGTCAATAAATACATATATTTCAAATTCACTTCCTAAGAAACATCGATATCTTATACCCATTTCATGATTTGGATGCAATAAGTACATGTGATGGTTATCTATGAGGGAGAGTCTTAGATTCTAGGGGTCTGAGGCCTAATCTAATTGTACCTATGATGTGGTTATTTCTATAGGGAGATAAATAATTTTTTCTGCTCCATTGATTCAAATGTTAAACTCTTATTAGTGAAATGATTTGAATGTTAGGTAACAACCATGGTATAAACTTATGGTATGATTAATATAATTCACCTGTATGAAATGATGTCTGTACATTTTATTTTCATAGTTTCCTATTTAGTACAAAATTTCATGGATTAAATGTGTATTTTGAGGGTTACTACTTCCAATATATACTCAAATATTGTGTTTTATATTTTAGGGACCTATTATTATTTACTTGTTTATTTGTATACTCACAACCTACACATGAACCTCAGTTCATATTGAGCTCTTATATTTGAGATATAGGTGAGGGAAAAGTACTAGTAATAATTATTAGATTAGATGCATTTCAATGGTTATGATTTTATGTTCTCATGGTAGTGTTAGAGAACTTTTAGTATTTTTAGATGAGATTTAAAATATAAAACTAAGATGTCGTAATTTAATTTAAAAAACAAGGGGAAAACCACCATCCTTAATTACTTCATCCTCTGAATAGTTATTATTTCATTTTTTACTGGAAACTCATCCTCAATATCTTATATGTTATTTTAACTACTCTAATGAGAAGTCATCTAAAATGATCATTGGTACCCAGTAAGGGATGACTACTATTTAGAGTAGTTCAAGAAACATAGGTGCATGTAGGTATGAGATGGATGATGAGTCTCAAGAAACAAAATTAAATTACAACTACTTGAGATATGAAGATGATGGAGATGACTACTTTCTATAACTTTCACTAATGGAATATTACCCAATACCCATAGTTTGGAACCATGCATATATCCTATAAATTCATGGGTATAATATATACCCATGGTTTAGGGAACAATGGGAGATTAATTCATTAGTATAGCTCTCAGATATATCCATAGTTTAAAAATTCAATACCCATGGTTATGAATCATAGGAGTAGGTTTATGAACACCATGCCAATAACATTATCCCAAGATTCTAAAACCATGGGTATAATATTTTAAAAAATTGTTACCAAATTCGAACCACTAACTAACTCTATATAATCGATGTAGCTAACCACTATTCTATTTATTATTATCATTATAAAAATATATATATTTACTAATATATATTTTTCTAAACCATTCCTAATGGTGGAAAACTATGGAAATAGGTTTTACCCTGGAATGTTTTTTGTTCCCCACATAAATGTTTTTCCCCAAACTTGCCCGAGAATGAAATCCCCACAATTTAACCAAAGTATGGGTATAGGTCATCCTTATACCCATGGTTTTTAGAGAACCATGGGTATTGATTCTTAACCAAACCCTATACCTGTGGTTTTGGGAAAACCATGGGTATATGTTAGAAATATACCAAAAAATAATTAGAGAACCGTGGCTATACTTCTTGGACCAAACCCTATACCCATGGTTTTCCAAAACTGTCAATGTAGGGATGAAATATACCCATGGTGTTTTCCAAAACTGTAACATCTTGTACCTTCTTAATTATCTTGAGATGGTGGTGAGATTCTACTTGGTCTTAGGAAATGTTTCTAAGGCCCCAAAGTCTAGAAAAAAATGCCATGGGATTTCAGAAAAAATGGGGAACAATTTTCCCTTAGAAGAAAACCAACCAACCAAAACTATATGATTCATGTTAAAAATGTATTTCATGATAACACATTACCAAGAGACAACCAAAGAACCCGAATTTTCTATAACAATATCCAAAAACCCATAAAAATAAATCACAAATCAGAGTACAATGTCGAATACAAAACACAAAACTGAAAAGAAACCATTCAATGCTCCAGGGCTCCACCCCAAGCTCCATGATCCGAGGATCACCATTCCACCCAAGAATCATGTTGAACCGCTAGAAAAATGATATGATTTACACTTACCTATGTCCTGAAAAATTACATCTACAAAGCACAAAAGTGCTAAAGTTGGGGGGGGGGGGAGTACAAATACTCAGTAGGTTTTCCCCAAATTAATTCCCTACACACAGCACTAAGAGAGAATTGTTAGCACATTTATATACTTCAGTTTAAATAAAATACCAAATAGTGTAATAATTTCCAACATGCAAACACAGCCTTACCAAGCCATTTACCCACCCAAATATAAAAAATACAAGGGAAATAAAAAAACTATTTCGAAATCCATTTACAATCACATATCAGCCCAAAAATTTCCACATTGTATAACCACATACACAAAAATAATAACTATAGAGATTCACACAAATAAACCAGTAAATCATAATTCTGTAACTTCACATCCACGATCATTTACTCCATTCACAATCTAGTGGTACTTCACACCCCCATATCCTTAATGGTTTCCCTTCCATCCACTATCCATACCATTTTTATAGTGGTACTCCCTACACACTTCACACCATTAAAAAAAGATACCAATGTTCATGTCAATAATCAATAAACAACCACATGCACCCACTAAAGCTATCACAATATGAAAAAAAAAATATTTCAAAATCACCAACCCCTCTAATACATCATCCATGTCACATTAAATTACAACCAAGAATCCCCCTTTGATTGAAAACTGTTTTCTCAAACTATTTTCACAAATCAGACCAAGAAACCAATTTTAAAAATCAACATTTTAAAATCTGTCAACAAATAACATTTCACAAACAATACCCCATCTTCCCCAAAATTCAAAAATCATCAACAAAAATTGATTTCTAACAATCTTTTAAAATAAAAGTCACAAATAGTTTTTAAGAAAAACCATCTAATTTAAATAAAATCTTATAATTCTTGAAAATGATTTGAGAGATAGGACACACCTATCTTAGGGTTTCAGTTAAATCGACCAACTTACAACTACACCACAAATCCAGGGGAAATCTCCACAAAAAACAACCATAGATCCCTTTGCCTAACACCAACAACACCCCAATCTCATAATTTTAGGAAAAAAACCCTCGATATAAATGTGACATAGGTAAATATAGAAAACTGAGGGAAAGGGAGAACTAGATCTAAGTAAAAATAAGAAAGATCCAAGAGGGAAGACTTACCAGAGAAGAATGGCCTTCACCGCACCTGGAAGATCCTTCCAATCACTTCTAAAATGAGTGAGAGAGCCCCTATAACCCTTGAGACGATAAATCACATATAGGGTTCATAAGGGATAGGAGAGAAGATATTTAGGGAAAATATTGAGTGGTCCCAAATTTAAAAATTTAATTTTTAATGTTGAGAAAAGTTAGCTTGCACAGTTATGAAAACTATGCGCTAATTGTGTACATGATACTTCCTCAACAGGGACCCCACATGGTTTCTTCAAATTTTTAAACAAACCATGTTTAAACCATGTTAGTCCCCCTACCTCAACTATCATGTTTACCTGTAGATCCTATATGGTTTCTCCAAACTATACTCAAAACATACTCCCATAGAAAAGCCTCCAAACCTTTCCAAATCCCTCTAAATATCTCCCAAACATACCCAAATACTTTAACCACATAAAAAATACATAACAAGGTTTAAATAAGTCAAAATGGGGTTCTATATTCTCCCCCACATTGGAATTTATTTCCTAAAAATGTAATGTACCATCGCTTTGTAGAAGGAGCTCAGGCCACTAATCGACCATCTCTTTCTCACACTCCCATGTCTCTTCTCGAATCTGACCATGCTTCCAAAAAACATAAACTAGAGCAATGAATTTAAAATTAAATAAATTATCCTTCCTATCCAAAATTTTCACTAGCATTTCCATCAACAAAGCATCCAAATCTAGATCAATATGATCCAATAGAATCACATGGCCAAGATTTGGGATGATACTTCTTTAAGTGAGAAATTTGAAACACATTGTGCACCACACTAAACCATGGTAGAAAATCAAAACCGGTAATCCACATCTACTTCCCAGCTCAAGTATCTCAAAGTCCCATATACCTTGGAGATAACTTTCCCTTTCTTCCAAACTAAAGATGTCCAATCATATGAGAAATTCTAAAGAACACATGACTAGCCCACCTCAAAAAAAATGGTCATCGATGATGGCCCTCATACGATTTCTTATGACTCTGAGATATATCCATTATCTTCCTGGTCAACATGATATTTCATATTGTCTCTTGGGTGAGACATGGACCAAACATCGAAAATCTCTCCTTTTTCCACCCAAAAAAGTGGAGAACGACATAAAAACCCATATAGTGCTTCAAACAGAGCTATTTTTATTGAGGGATGATAATTATATTATACAAGAATTCCATTAATTGTATTTTCTCTTCCCACGAGCCACGAAAATCCATCAGATAACCCCATAACATATCTTCTAAAGTTTATATCATCCTCTTGGATTCCCCATCCATCTGAGGATGGTACACTATAATTATTAATAGTTGTTTCCCAAGGGATTGACAAGGCAGTGTGATTCTATTTGGACTTAGGTGATGTTTCCAAAGTTCCAAATGCAGGAAATAAATTCCAAGGTCCTAAAGAACAATTGGGAATTGATTTTCCACTAGAATAAAACTAACCAAAAAAACAAGGAATAAACAACCACAACTACATTATGTATGTCAAAAAATTATACCATGATAACATATTACCAGGAGACAACGAAACAACCAAACTCTTCCATAATGATTTACAATAACCAATAAAATTAAGTCACAAAAATCTGAAATTAGAGTACCATGTGAAATACCAAACTACATTACCCAAATGAAACAATTCCATGCTCCATGGATCCACCCAAAGCTCCATGATCTAATCATCACCATACTTCCCAAGCATCATGATGAACCACTAATAAAATGAGATGATTTACCCTTACCCGTGTCTCGAAAAATGAAATTGGAAAAAGCACCAAAGTGCCAAAGTAGGGGGTGAGTACAAATAATTAGTAGGTTTTACCCAAATTAATTCCAAACATAGAACATTTTGATAGAACTGTTATCACATTTATATAAAGTATTTTATATAATACATCAAATAGTGAACCAATTTCCAATAATCCAAACACACCCTTACCAAGCTATTTTTTCACCCAAATCCACAAAATACAAGGTAAATACAAAAAAGCATGAAAAATCCATTTACCATATCATATTATCACAATAATTTCCACCTTGTATAACAAAACAAAAACAAATCATAACTATAGAGCTTCACATACCCAAACCAGTAAACAATCACCGGGGCACTTCCCGTCCAAACCCGTTTACTCCTTTCATAATATAGTGGTACTTCACGCCTACGTATCCATGATGGTGGAACCTATATCCACTATACATCACCCTTTTTATAGTGGTACTCCACACTCACTTCACATCATTCCAACATAATCCCAAATGCTCAAGCCAATAAGCAACCACATACACCAACTAAAGCCACCACAATATGAAACCAACTATTTCAAAATCGAAAGCCCCTTAAGAAATAATCCATGCCACATTAAATTTCAATACAAAAACCCCATTTTATTGAAAATAATTTTCATAATCCATTTTCAAAAATCAACCCAAACTACATATTTTAAAAATCAATATGTTTAATTTCGACGACAATGAAAATTTCATAGAAACACCCATTTTCCCTAAAATATTAAAATAATCGCAAAATGGATTTCAAAAAATATTCTAACATTATAATCATAACCAATTTCAAGAAAAAACAACAAATTGAAAAACAGGATTCAGTTTGAGAAAAATGTAGTTGAGAGAGAAGCCACATACATTAGGGTTTTAGTAAAATCGACCAACTTGCAACCGCACCGCATATCTGGGTGAAATCTCCACCAAAATTGCCTTAGATCCCTTTTCCTAACATCAAAAATACCCAATATCATCATTTAAGGAAACAAATAATATATCTACAGGAGATGGAAGTATATCTAGAAAACATAGTGATATGTATAACTATATCTAGGGAAAACCAAGAAAGATCCAAGAGATGAGACTTACCGAAGAAAAATCTCCTTCACCGCACCTTGAAAACCCTTAAAATGACTTCCAATATGATTGTGAGAGCCCCTAAAATATATCAGAACCAACAATACCAAGTAGGTTTCATATAAGAGAAGAGATAATTAGTTTAGGGAAATTCATGGGTGGTCTTGGAATTCAAAATACAATTTTTAATACCGTGCATAGTTTTCTAGCATGATTAGGAAAGTCGTGCCCAAACCGTGCACAAACCATGTGTATGATTATGCATCAACAGGGACCCTACATAGTTTTCTCACACAATTAGTAAAACAATTCTCAATCTGGGCGAAGCCCAATACCTCCACTTGCACGATAACCTAGAGACTGTTAATGGTTTCTTAAACTGTGCTCAAACCATGCTCCCCTAAAAACGCCTCCCAACCTATCCAAATCCCACCCAAACTCTATAAAACTTTACCCAACTACTTTAAACACATAAAAATACATAAAAAGGGTTACCTAAGAATGGGGATGCTACAAAAATTGTGGGTATAGGTCTTGAACCAAACCCTATACCCATGGTTGGCTATAGGTCTGAACTAAACCCTATACCAATAGTTTCTGGAAAAACATAAGTAAAAAGGGGAACTATACCCATAGTTAAAAAAATAGGTATAGAACTTTTTTCTAGTAGATTTTTACCTTTATATGAATTCAAAGGATAACACCTATCATAGTGGTGTAGTTATTTTTTAAAATTTGATTACCCATTTCCTTCGAAATGGATGCATGTTAATTGTTTGAATGGAGATTATGAAGATGGATTTAAAGAGTCCATCATGTTTGTAATAGATAATGCATATGAACCTTTTCAAATCATTTTTCTATTTTTACATTGTTGTTATTCTAGAAAAATTAAATTTTTGACTACTCATGTAGAAAATGTTTTATACACTTGATGATAATAGTAATCTTGACAAAGAATAGAATTTTTACGATGAAATCATACAATTATTAGGGGATAAATAGCATGTTGATGAAAAAAACAAATATTATGTTGCATCATAATGTCAGATAAAATTATTTGGGAAAGAATT
The DNA here is from genome assembly GCA_963277665.1 of Viscum album. Lineage (NCBI taxonomy): Eukaryota > Viridiplantae > Streptophyta > Magnoliopsida > Santalales > Viscaceae > Viscum > Viscum album. The sequence goes on from CAUJRU010000578.1 coordinate 191,597, forward strand.
TGTGGTATTAAATTTGAGGTTGGCAAGAATCATTATGGATAACCGATTGACCCTAAAAAGTTAATTTTATTTAGTTATCTTGGGGTCACAATGGGGATGATTGTTCCAAATTATACTAATTTAGGGCACCTTGTCCAGCCTATAATGAAGTAAATACTTTGGAAATATATAATGATAATGTTATGATATACTTCCTCTATTTTAATGAAAAAAGTATATAATAAAACATTTATTTAATTTTTAGTATTTCTTGTAGAGTTCATTTATTTTAGAAGGTTCTTGTATGAAATTTTTCTTAATGGACATTAGAAAATCACATAGAGTCTTACATAAAATTCTTATAAAGTTACAGCTTAGGGATGCTAAGGAGAAAGTAAATCACCACCCACTAATTAGTTATTTACAAATTATAATGTAGGAAACATGGAATTATTTCATCAATCATCACAATGAGAAATCATTCTAGGTGCATTGTATTCGATAATATATTATTTAACATTATTTATTTTATCGAACTTGATTCAAAAACTTTTAAAATATGAAATAATAAAAGAGTGATGGAAATAATGAACACACATAAAAACTAATGTACCCCTATGATAATGAAAAGATAAGGTATGCTTCATTAAAGAATAAATTTGTATGTATTTTAAATAAAAAATAATTGTTTAATTATATGATATGGAAAAACTTGTGTTAATTATTTATATGTATATTAATGAATCAAAATTTGAATCAACATCCATCCCATGACTTGTTTTTTTAAAAGGTTAGGGCCGAAGCCTCAATTTATTATTTAAAGAAAATACGTATTTAGGACTGGGTAAAGGAAGACCCATTACATATCCTGAAGGACCAAGGCCAAGTGGCCAGAATACAAGGCTTGAAAGCCCATTTTATGGCCCAAAGGACTGCTTGCTGAACAGTACTGAAATAGTACCTGCACTGCTACAGTAACTGCTATAGTACCACCTCTGCTACAGTCCCTACTACAATTCCTCTGCCTCTAAAATGCAGTTTTTTCTACAGTATTACTACAACCCCTTCTACAGTACTGCTACTGTACCCCCATATATTTGTCCCTACCCGGATTTGATCCTGGGTTTTTTGGATGCTAAGCAGGAGCCTATACCACTTGGGTACATGCTCATTGGCACCATCCCATGTAATGTCTTATGAATGAAGCTCATGTAAATAATGAGGGTAATCTAGTGTATGAAAACATAAAAACTATATGGGAAACATGTGTGAGTATATCATTATTGTAATTCATTATGATTTAGAATAATATTACTTTAAAATATCAATTTATGTCGATATTGTTTTATATTTTTTTGACATAAGAGTATTAAGTGACCGTATGAGAAGAAATGATACCTTCAATAGCCTGGAACAGGCCAGAACAATATGTCCATGTTAGAGGATCGGGGTTTGGATTATCTCATAGAACATATTTAGAGAAGATAAAACCACATGATGATACATATAATATGTTGAGATGATTGTAGACACAAATAGACTCACTATAAAATAATATTATTTAGTCTGGTTTGGAAAACCAATTTATGATAAAGGATCAAAGTGAACTAGCGGTGGAACAAAGATACGTACATGAACCAAGTGATAAAATTATATTGGAGCCTATTCATTCCCCAAACCATACACCTTAACTAAGGTAATTAATTTTTTCATTACATTTTCTCCTGAGTGTCAATCAAAAAAATTTCTATATCATTATATTACTAAAATTATCTAAGTACTATTATATGTGATTTGTATCTGTCAACACCCATGCACTACCTTGTTTCGATGGATACAATGTATAATATCTCAATATACAAGCTACATCATAATGTCCTCTAAAAAGATTAGATGAGAGTGGGGATTGATGTAGCTCATGACCTAACTTGTAAGTTTCATGTTCCACTTAATGATCTAGAAATTACACTGGTCAGTGATTCCATTGGATATTTGATATCATGAACATCTAATATAATAAAGATACATGAGGTATTTCTTTAACAAAATATTTCATATGATGGTTTATGAAGAAGTTCAAAAGTGAGGTATGATATTACATATCGATAAAGTGGAGGAGAAACGTAATTGAAGTATTAAATTTCTACCCTTCAAATAAAGGATCTTAGTAGTGGATCCAATAGTCATTTGATAGTCATACAACACAAATCCAAAAAATCAAGCAGGTATATAATAAAACTTAAATGTTTTAATAAATATGTTTGTAATAAACCACCAAATCCAATAGGTGTACGAGAGAACCATTGGAAAAAACAGCACTGATAGATCATGGTAATCGAGGAGGGATAATGTCAAAGGAAACATGACATAAAATAAAAAGAAACAACCCTTTTAAGAAATTCATGAAAATGAAAAACTCACTTCAAATTAAATCTTGAAGCATCACAAATTCAAACAATCACCCATTTTAATAATAAGCATGTATCTTGATACAAAACATCTAAAAAATAATGACATTCAAAATGTCATTCACTGAATCATGATTTTTTAAGAAAATAACAATAAAATGGTTTCATTTTTTTTGGTGGTGGAATTATTTGGTATATTATATCATAAATTATATGAATGATATAATATAAACAATTATTGTGAAATACATACAAGTAAAATTCATTACCCATTTTCACATTCATTATATCAACTAATCAATGTTCACAAGATCATTAATAAAAAACTCATCAACATTCTCAACAAAAAAATACACAAGAATAGGGATATTATTATTTTTTTGAACAAATAATTATGATGTTTTGTTATAGTTTATCATCACCTTGAAAACACATTTGGATTGTTTTGAAATTGACATCAATTTTAGTAAAAAAGAAAATTAACGTAATAAAAAATGATAAAAGACATTTGGATTGTTTTGGTAATTTTTGAAAATTATACATAAGTCATTTGTGACATGTATGAATAATCCAAACATCAATTCGATATACAATGTTCCCAATATGACTCAATGTGTTCGCTATCAGTTTAAAATTGACGTTTTAATACAAAAAAAGTTACACTAAATAAAACCTAAGAAACATTTCATGGATTGTCTTGATAATTTAAGAAAATTATTGATAACACATTTTTTTATATTTAATAATTATTCTAAAATCAAACTGACACACGATGTATCATGTATGACTCAAAGTGATTGTTTATAACTTTAGATGACATTTTAATAAAAAACATAAGTGGTGTACTCAAAACTGAGGAAAAAAATTGGATTGTTTTGATACTTTAGGAAACTGATATATATGTCATTTGGGATGTATATTAATCATTTTAACCGCAATTTTATGTATAGTGTGGTTGATATTTCTCCAAGTGAATCATTTTATTGAAAATTGATATTAATTTTAATAGAAAGGACAACTGACATACTCAAAACTAACCAAATGCATTCATATTGTTTTTTTACATAAGGCAAATTATCCATAAATCATTCAAGATGTTTATCGATCATCCACACCTCAACCCGATACACAATTTTCTCGGTATAGCTCAAAGTGTATGCAATGAGTTTAAAATTAAAATTTTAATTGAAAAAAGTGACAATCATTGAAAACTAATAAAACATTATTGTAATGTCTTGATAATTTAATAAAATGATTCATAATCCATTTGTGACATGTATAAATTCATATCACATAAAACCCACACACGATGTGATCGGTATGAGTCAAATCGCATGTTTCTATTTTAAATTGACATTTTAGTCAAAAATAAAAGTAGTGTAGTCAAAACTGAGAAATATCAATTGTATTGTTTTGATAATTTAAAAAACTAATATCCATAATTAATTTGAGATGTGTTTAAATTGGATTCATCTCAATTTGAAACACTTTGTGACCTATATGACTCCATGTACGCCTTTTTATTCAAAATTGACATTAATTTTAGTAAAAAATACAATTGGCATACTGAAAACAAATAAAAATCATTAGGATTGTTTTGTTAATTTAGGAAAATTATTTTATGTAATTTGTAATATGTAGTAATCATCCACACCTCAATATGACACACGATGTTCCATATATGACTCAAAGTGTGTTATTAGTTTAAAATTGACATTTTAATACAAAACATGTAACTCACTGAAAAAGGAGTAAACATGATCAGATTGTATTAACAATTTATTAAAATTTCTCATAATTCATTTTTGATGTGTAGGAATTAGTATCATGTCATTTCGAACCATGATGCGACCTGTATGAGTCAAAGTGTATGTTTCTAGTTTAAAATGTCATTTTTGTAAACAAAATCACAACTGGAATTCTCAAAAATGATGAAATACATTAATAATATTTTTATAATTTATAAAATTGATCCATAATTCATTTGGTATGTTTGGGATTCACCCTGACCTCAATATGACATACAGTGTTTCTGGTATGACTCCGAGTGCGTCCTTTTAGTCAGATTTGACATTAATTTTAGTAAAAAAGACAACTATCATACTCAAATATGAGAATATGCCTTCAGATTATTATTTTACTTTAGTAAAATGATCCATAAGTAATTTTTGAAAATTAGGAATCATTTTTACCTCAATATGATACATGATGTTCTCAGTATGACTCACAATTTCCATTATTTGTTAAAAATAATATTTTAAAACAAAAAGTTACACTCACTGAAAACATAGAAAATAGTTTGTTTTTTATTGATAATTTATGAAAATGATTCATAATTCATTTTTTATGTGTAAGAATTAATATCACATCAAAACCACACATGATGTGATTGGTCTGTGTCAAAGTTAATGTTTCTTGTTTAAAATGACATTTTATTAAAAAAACACTTGTGGTATACTCAAAACTAAGGAAACACATTTAAATTATTTTTATACATTTGTACAATGACCCATAATTTATTTTGGATTTTTAGGGATCTGTATCACCTCAATCTGACACACGGTGTGACCAATATAACTCCAAGTGCATCATTGTATTCAGATTTATCATCAATTTTAATAAAAAAAAGTTAACTAACATACTCAAAACAAATATTTCACATTCTTATTGTTTTTGTGATTTTTGAAAATGATATATATGTCATTTTTGACAAGTAATAATCATACAAAACTCAATCTGATACATGAGGTTCTTAGTATTACTCAAAGTTTCTATTATCAGTTTAAGATTGATATAATAGAAAAACATGTCACTTGCTAAAAATAATGAAAATAAACTCATATTTTCTTTATAATTTAAGAAAATTATTCATAATTTATTTTTGGAAATGTTGGAATCAGTCTCACATCATTCCAACACATGATGTGACTTGTATGACTCAAAGAGAATGTTTCTAGTTTAAAATGATATTCTAGTAAAAACATAAGTGGTGTACTCAAAACCATGGAAACACATTCATATTATTTTGATACTTTATGAAAATGATCCATATGTCATCTTAGATGAGTAGGAATCATTTGTACATAAATATGATTTGTGGTGTGGCCGGTATGACTCCAGGTGTGTCTTTTAATTAAAACTTTACATAAAATTTAGTAATAAAGACAAATGACATACTCAAAACCAATAATAAAACATTTTTTTGATTTTTTAAGTTATGAAAATGATCAATAAGTAATTTTCAACAGGTATAAAACATATTCACCTCAATCTGATTCACAATATTCCCGATATGACTCAATGAGTCTATTATCAGTTTAAAATTGATATTCTAATACAAATAATTGTCACTGAAAATAGAGAAAACATTCTCAGATTAACTTGTTAATTTTGAAAGATGATTCATAATTCATTTTTGATGAGTAGAAATTATTCTCACATCAAACCCACACACGATGCGACCTGTATGACTCAATTTATGTGTTTCCTATTTAAAATGACATTTTAGTAAAAAAAAGTGGCATACTAAAAACCCATGAAACACATTCATATTGTTTTCATACCTTAGGGGAAAATCCTTAAGTCATTTGGCCCATGTACGAATAAATCTCACCTTAATTTGATACATGATGTGATTGGTATGACTTCAATTTGTTGTTTTTATTCAAAATTAACATTAATTTTACTAAAATAAAACAACTAAAAAACTCAAAACCAAGAAAATACGTTTTGATTATTTTGAAACTTTTGGAAAACAATCCTTATGTCATTTGTGATGTGTAGGAATCATTCTTAGCTCAATATGATACACTATGTGTATGGTATTACTCAAAGTGTCTATTGTCAGTTTAAAATTTACATTTTAAAACAAAAAATTGTCACTAAATGAAAAAAATGAAAACTCACTCGGATTATCTTGATAACTTAGGAAAATGATTCATAATTTATTTGTGATGTGTATGAATTACTATCACATCAAACCCACACATGATATGACTTTTATGACTCAAGGCACATGTTTTATGATTAAAATGACATTAAATAAAAAAAGTGGCATACTTAAAACCGAGTTAATGTATTCATATTTTTTTGTTACTTTAGTAAAATGGTCAATAAGTCATTTGGGATGTGTAGGAATTATCCTCACCTCCATACGAAGCACGGTGTGACCAGTATGACTCTAAATGTGTCTTTTCAATATATAAGTGCCATTTTCATTTAGAACACACATCACTTTTCTAAAACTGAGAAAACCATCCAATATTGTTTCCTCATAATTTTATCATATATTAATTAATTAATTTCCTTATAATTTTTATCTTATATTTTTTTATTTAATTTTCATAGATATAGTTCAGGAAGATAAACATTAAATGGAATGGGATGTGCAAAAATCAATCGCAACACAATCAGATACACAGTGTTTCTAATATGAGTAAATATTTATTTTAAAATTAACATATTCTATTTAATTAATTTATTTATATTATTACTAAAAGAAGATTTATTTTCTTTTATATGCTTGTATTTTTATAAAGTAGGGGTGCCTTATTCTTTCATATAGGAGTTTTCTTCTTCTATATAATAGTTTTTTTCTTGTATTTGTGTTTGAATTTTTTTTTCATTCAAATTATGTATTTCTATCTAATTTTGATAATTTATGGTGTTGTTTTTTTGGGTTTTAATGTGATATTACAACACATATTAGTATGCCTTATTCATGGTACTTCAATGTTTTGTAACATCACACCGTAGTATTCCTCTTTACCAAAACTTCTAAAAGTAGCAATAAAGGTGTATTTTATCAGTATGTTTAAACACAATGATAAGTGGTATCTTTTATCATTAATTCAAAAATCCATGATAAAAAACATGGCCTTTTAACCATGCTGTGGTAGTGAGTGCTTTTTAGTGCTGATAAAAGCTTATTCCAGCCTTGTTCAAGGCCTTTTTTATAGTAGTGTAAAACACAAACATCATATAGGGAACCTAATGAAAAAATTATTCTCATAATTCAAGAACAATACATTTGTGTCCAAATATACCAATAATAATGTAAAATACTATAGTGGGACAATAAATAGTAACTAAGATAATAAGAATGGAAAAATTTAGATCTTCTCAATCAACTAGAATGAATGCATTCACGAACAAATATGTAGAAATAAAACTTAATTTTAAGAATATAATATCTATTTTGAAGATTATAGTATATATAATCTTGATAGAAAATAGAAGTGAATGAATAATTTATGCAATACATGTTTTCTGTAAATATTAAGGTACATATACCGTTGGAATAGTAACTTGGCCATTTGAATAGTAACATAACTATTAGCAAGAGTAATCTTGCCATTAAAATAGTAACCTCACCTATGAAAGTATAAATAAAATTTATATATCTTAAAAAGAAAAGTATGATATAATTATATCATAGTATAAGACCATAAATGTTTTGAAAATTATAAATTAAGTGTTGGTATTTTTATAAAATGTAAATAGTTTTTTAAAAATTCTATAAACAATATAAAGATTTAAATTAAAATTTATTTTAATAAAATAGATTCATAAATTAATAATAACTTCTATAATAATTTTAATATAATTATATGTGACATGAATTAATTTTTCAATGGGTGAAAAAATTGATTATAATAATAAAATCTGTATTTTTCAAATAAATGAGGATTTTATTTAAAAATAAAATTTATCATATTTAGAAAATAATTCTCATAAAATGGATTCCATCCTTAAATCCACATGCCAATAAATGTTTTGGGTTAATTTATAGTGTTTTTGTAAAATAGTTGATTTTTTTGAATAATTAAATACAATAATTTTTAGTATATAACTTTATAAGATAAATACAATATTTTTTTGGGTCATGTATGGTATAAGTACGATATAAGAACTCATTTCTTTAAACTCTCCTATACTATTTACAATATGTATTTCTATAAATTAACATGACTAGTATTATTAATCCAAAACTAAAAGACTATTGAATATAATAATCAAAAATACCACTTCCCCCCTAAAAATACCACCCCTCACCACCCATTCTCCTCACAACTTCTAAAACTTTTATATTTTAAATATTATGCCTAATTTCATTCCCAAACATCTTCCCCAAATCCAATATCTTCAAGTCCCAACAAAATTAAAAACTCATGTTCCATAAGGAGGTTTTCAATGAGACAATAGTCAAGAGGTGGAATCCTCAATCCTTCTCTTTTAATTTATTTTATTTTATTATCATGTCCTCACCTACCCTATACAAAGATGAATTATAAATTTAGTATCATATATATACTATAATTTTATTTTATTTTAATATAATATCCATCATCAAATCTCTTCTCTTATACTTTTATTCTATAAATGAAAACATCATCCCTGATATGTCGGTTCATCGCCTTCATGGATGATGACTTTTCATTTTCCATTACTACCCTAATGGTTGTTCATAAAACCATTATAATATTTAAAGAAGATTATAATATGTATATTATAACTTTTTTCCTATTCTGTAACTAAAATATAGAGATAATATTAAATAAAACAAACCAAAATAAACTAAACAATTATCATTAATGTTTTATCAAATGAATCATCCTCATACCAGAAAACAAAATGATATATGGGACAATTAGAACATATATTAAGTTTCTTAATACTATATAATTTTACTTCAATTTTCCCCATTTTTAAGACGTTCCATAAATATATACAAATAAACAAGCAATGAAACAATAAAAATAAACACTCAATGAATGATGAAATTGAACACTATAACTCATTGAAATGGTCATAAATTAACATAAATATTATAATAAATCAAATAAATATATAATAGGTTATTAATTAAGTAATTAATTCATTTAATTTTATTTTCCAAGATTTTAAGTGCAACTGCATAACATATTTAGACATAAGGTAAGGGGTATCTCTGAACCTCCACTATTTCAATTAGGTTACATTTTCTCTCTATTTTCCCAAATTTATTTATTCATTATTCTTATATACTTCTTATAAATTCTATCTATTTGTTATAAATATATGTATCTTGTTCAATTAATCCTTCTTTTCTGGAAAAATACATGTTTTATATGGGTTACTTATTAGTTCTTCTTGATAATCAAGTCCAATTAAAGGGAACTTCTATTTTTCTTTCCTATTTTCAAGTACACTATAAAAATTTTAATCCAATAAATTTTTTATAATTATATAATTTGACCATGAAACAATATTTTATTTTATATTTAGTTTCATATAAACAATTATGGATTTTCCATCTTTGAATACAGTTTAATCTTTTCCCTTAATGTGCACAAAAGTAGCTTATTTATAAATATTCCTAAACACACTATTTTCTATTTCCATGTCAGTTGAACATCATTATTCATGATAAATATTTATTTTTACCTTATAAATGTCCTATAATGATTTAAATTATTTATCTCATGTACACCATTCTATTACGACCTTTGGTTATGCCTTATGACCTAATTAAAAACCTCATTTCTTTCTATGGGTAACCCTTATGTTTAATACTTATATATAATTCGTTATGTGGAACACATATGCATGAAAATTTTATAATGGGTTAACCCATATATAACTCTAATGAATTGGGTAATTCTTATTCTCATCAGGTTTCATGTATGGGATTTGGGAGTAAACCTAATCCATTATGAGACTTTTTCCACCATGTGATACTGTTTTGGAAGTTAGCCTTGAATAATGTTTATGTCATGTTTTATGTTGTTGCTAAATTCATATATTTAAATGCTCATATGCTTACATGTTCAGTATGATATGCCTCTATATTTTTATTCATGTTCCATGCCTATTATTTTATCATGTTATTGCTTTCAATCATGTGTTATGCTTCTTTTCCATGATTTTTCCTTACTAGGATTTTTATCTCATCCGTTTTTTCATTGTATTCCCTAGGTTATTTTATTAATATGTATAATCTCAAAGGATGTTAGGTTCTCATTATGAAGATGAAAAAAGATGTTTTATTTTATCTTCATGTTTTTTAATAATACAACTATTATCCCGATGTCACTAAAATTTTCGATCCTTGGTTTTTATTTCATGGATAATTATGATTAAAATCATGTAATAGTATGTGTAAAATTCTAGGGTCTTTATAGTTGGTATCAGATCATAGTCTATTTTTTTTGGGGATTATAACTAGAAAAAATTAGTATAAACCCTTGGGATAATTCAATCACTATATATAAACTATATTTAAGCTTAGGGAATCATAATATAACATATGATTTTCATTTATATGTTATTCCTTCTATGTGAATAGTTTTCTTTTTATATTCTCATTTGTTATGTGTTGAGGCCCCATAATTATGTTTTATATATTCTTCATTGTTAATGGATTGAAATAGGAGAACTCTTTCCATCAATAAATGTAATAGGAATTGTGATTATTCCCTAATGAAATTCCAAATTTGATGGTAATAGGAGCTTAGAACATCATGATACAACTAGATTAATTGGATCATGTTATGAATAACAACTTGAATAATGTGGAATTCCCTTCCTCCATTAAGAAATATCATGTTGTAGTTGAATCCTTTATAAATAAAGGACCACCAATATTGAGTGGATAATTTCATCCCCTCATCATGGAATAATAGATTAACTCTAATAAGAATATATTCATTGTTTCCTGATGCTCATAATAAGGGAATGTCATACTGGAGGTATATCATTTTTATAGAGAAGTTGATATGTGGTGGAAACTAATCAAAACCCAAATTATAAGGATTAAATTGATTCCATGGATTGGGAAGTATTCAATAAAATATTTTCAATAAATATTTTCCTCGAACTCTCGATCTTAATATGGATAGAGAGTTACATAAATTGAAGGAAAAGGAAGATGAATCTATCAAGTAATACAATAAAAAATTTACACGACATTCACCATATGCATCTATATTTTTCGAAAACACTAGAAGTAAGGTAGATCCCTTATTTAGTGGACTAAAGTTGAGTACACAAAAATTCTTGGAGATTTGGGACTTTGTATGATATAAGAAAATTGTCTGATGTGCCTTAAAGGTTGAGGTAGATATTGGTGACTCTGAGTTTTCTTTTGGGGTTAGAGATAAAAATAGGAAAATGGAGTTTAATATTGGAGGGTAAACAGTTAAATCCTATGAAGGAATGAAAACCCATCATCCCACATGTCAAATGTTTTACAAGAAGCATCCTATGGACTATCTAAAGGGAACCAGGAAATGCTTCAAATATTGAAGAGAGGGGCATCGAGATTATTCTTTCAAAGGGATTTGAAGATGATCATTAATGAAGAAGAAGAAAGGAAGGACCAGATTAATGCTCAGCATGTAGTTTCGTGTTTCAACTATAATTAACATGGTAATTATATGATCCAATTCCCTTGGACAAGGTTTGTCAGAGTCAATCAACAAAAACAACCTACAAGATAGCATAGAAGGGGATATAATATCACTAATGTTGAGGTGGATCCCAAAAATGATTTAGTGATAAGTATTCTGGTTATTCCTTTAAGAATATGAAATTTACTCTTTGATTCTGGTTCTATGTCTTCTTTCATATCTTGAAAGTTTAGTTGAATTATTCAAACATTTCCTAAAAATATGGAAGTTGGGTTATCTATAAGAAATGTGAATGGGGAAATTTCTTCTATAGTATATAACTCCTCCCAGTTAATGTAATTAGATTGTAAGTCCTAGAAAATTTCATCTTTTATCCTTTTGTGGACTGTGATTCTATATTGTTCATGTATTGTATATCATTACAAAAATCCAACATCAAATATTGGGAAAGGGATATCACACTTCACATCCTAAGGAATTTCCCAAATATATAAAATGGTATAGAGGTGGATGAATCTACTTTAGAATCATCATTCAATTGGGTTTATTATTTCCTTACTATAAATAATATCTAGCTCAAATTATTGATAAAATGAAAGGATCGTGCTCGAAGACATTCCCATTGTGAGGGACTATACTGATGTGATCCCTTAAGATTTGTCTAATCTTGTTCCTAAACGAGATTTTGAGATCTCAGTTGTTCTTATACTTAAATATATGCCTATATAAAATAATCCTTACAATATTTCCATCATTGAGTTTGAGGAACTGAAGAACTAGTTACAATTGAGTATGGAAAAGGGTTTTATACACCTGAGTTCTTTACTATGGGGTGTTCTAGTCCTCTTAATCAAGAAGAAGGATGTATCAATTTACCTTTGAATTTATTACCATGATCTCAATAAAATCACAATAAAAAACAAGTATCCCCTTCCTCAGATAGATGACATGTTTGATAAGATATGTGAGGCCATGCATTTCTCTAAGGTGGAACTTTTGTTCATATATATCTAATTAAAGGTGAGAAAGGTAGATATTCCCATGAACGCATTTCTAAATAGGTATGAACATTAAGAGTTCCTAGTAATTGCTTTTGGACTCACTAATGGTCCATCAATTTTCATGGATTTAATTAATAGAGTATTTAGAGATAAAAATAACATATTTATGCTAGTCTTTATAGATGGTATTCTGATATAACTCAAGAGAAATGAGGAACATGTGGAGAATTTTAAAATGGTGCTAATGTATTTGTGAAGGGAGAAACTAAATGAAGCTTATAGTAAATTTGTTTTTTAGATGGAGGAAGTACCATTCATAGGACTTTTTTTTACCAGCAAAGGAATATTTTTTGATCCTTCTAAAATAAAGTAAATTAATCAGTGTCCCAGACCAAAATCTAGAATAGAGAAACATATTTTCCTTGGTCTACCTAGGTATTACAGATGATTTTTGAAAAATGTATCATGATTTTGAAAACCAATAACCAAGATGACTCAGAAGAGAGTAATGTTGGTCTGGATTAGTGAATATGAAGAGTACTTCATTGAGTTGAAAAAGAGTCTTATCACTACACTAATAATTACACTAATTAAAAGTGGGGAACTCTTTCTGGTATAAACTGATGATTTAAATAACATATTAGTATATGTACTAATTCAAAATGAAAATTTTATAGCGTATTACTCAAGGTAGTTGAATAATTTTGAGAAAAAACTATCCCAAACATGATTTGGAGTTAGCAGTTGTGATATTTGTATTGAAAATATGAAGTCATTATCACTATGGGTAGAAGTGTGAGATATATTCTACTAATAAGAGAATAAAATATATATTCACATAGAAGGAGATTAATATTAACCAGTGAATATGGTTAAATATCATCAAGGATTATTACTACACAATCCATTACCGTCATGGTAAAGAAAACAAAGAGTTAGATGTTCCCGGTAGAATAGATCCTACAGCTTTATCAATGATGATAATTGATAAGAATCTAATATTATTTGAATTTCAAAGGATTAACATGGGAATAATAAAGTGAGTTACATCCTCATTACTTTACAAAATGATTTCTCAACCATCCCTTATAATAAATATAAATGATTCTTAAATAAATGATGTGGAAATTTAGAAAAAGATGAAAGCTATAAAAAAGGGAAATCCCTAGAGTTCAAAATTGATGAGGAAGGATTCATATGATTTTATTCATAACTATATGTACTATCATATTCTAAGATATATTGGGAGATTTTTAATGATACACATAGCTCGACCTCTCTATTCACCAAAGGAGAACAAATATGTATTGAGTTCTCCAAGATAACTATTGATGGGAAAATATATATAAGAATATAGTTGAATATATATCAATGTTTTTGGATTGTCAAAAAGTGAAGGTTGAAAGAAAAAAATTCTAAAAGAATGTTGCAACCATTACCCATATGTATATGGAAATGGGATACCATCAGACAAACTTTTTTACATGACTTATGATGAAATCTAGAGGAAATAATTCTATATGGGTAATTGTGGATCATCATAGAAAGACTTATCACTTTTTTTGATTTGGTATGACTTCTCACTCGACCAAAATGGGTAGATATATATCAGAGAAGTGGTAAGGCTACATGGAGTACTGTTATTAATTATATCTGATCTTGATCTGAGGTTATCTTGATGTTCTGGAAAAGTATTAAAAATGAAATTAATAGTGAGTTGAACTATAGTACAACTTATCACCCCCAAAATTCTGACCAATATGAGTTGAAATTAATACACTAAGAGACATGTTGGTAAAAAGATCAATGAAATTCAAAGGGAGGTGGGATTAACAACATCAAATGGACATATTCTATTAGAAAAATTGTTTCCACTCAAGCATCCAAATGGAACCATATGAATCCCTTTATGGGAAAATATGTCGAACACCTAAATATTGGGATGATGTTGGTGAAAATAAGATGTTGGGACCTGGAATTTTAGAGGAAATAGAATAAAAGGTGACGACCATACAACAACATATCCAGACTACCCAAAGATGAAAGAAGAGCTACATAGGAAATTGTTTATGGGACATAGAGATTGAGGTTGGTGGAAAATTATTCCTCACCATATCTATATAGAAGAAGGTCATGATATTTTTTAATAAAGAAAATTTATGTCCTAGGTACAACGACCCCTTTAATATTCTGGATCTGGTGGCCTATTGACTTGCATATCAACCAACTATGTCTTAAGAATATTATTCATTCAATGTATCCATCTGAGGAAGTATATACCAGATCCCTCACATGTAATTAACTCGAAGGTGATATAGATGGAAAATGATCTCTCTTATGAGGAGCAGCTGATGAAGATTTTAGACCATAAAGATAATGTTCTATGCAACAAGACCAGTCATCTAGTAAAGGTACTATAGCTAATCCATAAATATAAAGATGTGATATGCAAACCAGAGGAAGTGATGAAGGAGAAGTACCCTCACTTATTTCCACCTTAGTATGTGAAATGAAATATCGAGGGAAATATTTCATAAGGGGGAATAATATAATGACCTATAATTTTATCAGTGGAATTTCACTCATTATATCATAAAAAACATCACATAGGAAACCCAATAAAATTATTATTCTCATAAATAACGAATGATACATAGTCAAAAAATAATACAATAATAATTCCACCTAATATAGTGGGACAATAAATACAAAATAAGATAATGGGAATATGAAATTTTTGATCAACTCGGTCTACTAGAATAACTGCACTCATGAACAAATAAGTATAAATAAAACATAATTTTAATAATATAATATTCATTTTGGTGATTAATGTATATATAAACTGGAGCTAAAATAGAATTTAAAGAATAAGGAATGGAATAACATGTTTTTATAGAAATTGAGGAACCTATATTATTGGAATAATAACTTTCCCATTGGAATAGTAACCAAGCTATTCAGAATTGTAATCTTGCAGTTTGAATTTTAAACTCCCCTATGAAAGTATAAATACATTTTAGGTATCTTATAAATGAAACTATGATGTTATTATATCACAGTATAAGTCAATTAATTTTTTCAAAATGAATAATTATATGTTGAAATTTTTTTAAACCATAAATGTTCACGTGCTATTTTATAATTAATAAAATGATTTAAACAAAAATTTATTTTTATAAAATATATTCATAAAATAATATTATGTTTTTTTAAAATTATAGGATAATTTTATATCACTTTAATAAATTTTTCAAAAGGTCATAAAATCGATTATAATATTAAAATATATATTTTTTGAATAAATGAAGATTTTATTTAAAAGTTAAATTTCTCATATTTAGAAATTTATTTTTATAAATTTTATTCTCTTTTTTAAATTTTCCCATCATAAAATGTTTTGGGTTAATTTTTTCTATTTTCTAAGGTAGTTGAATTTTTTATGAATTGTGAAATAGAGTAATTTCAGTATTTAAAATTTTATGATAAATACATGACATTCTTAGTCATGGATGATGTAATTATAATTTATTAACCAAAAGGTTAAATCTCTCCTAAAAAATTTCCTATATTTATCCATAGGATTAAACATTATTTATTGTCATGATCCAAAATAGTAAACCAATGAAAATAATAATCATAAACACTCATCTCCTACCCAATAAATACCACCCTTCTCCTAAAACCTTCTAATCCTTGTATCTTTTCAATATTCTTCCCAATTACCTTTCCATGCATCTTCCCCACGTCCAATAGTTCTTGGTCTAAAAAAATGACAAAACCCAAGTTCTTTAAGGTGGTTCTCAAGGAGACAACTTTTAAGACATCAAATCCTCACTAATGTTTTAATTTCTTTTATATTATAATACTCTACTAAAATCCCCTAGAAAAAGTGGATTGGAAATTCCATTATCATATATATAATGAAATTTTATTTTTTAAATGGAATATCCATAAAAAAATCTATTTACTTTTTCATTTTTTCTAAAAATGAATACATTGTTTGTGATATGTCAGTTCACCACTTTCGGGGATGAAGAGTTTTCATTTTCAATTACCACATTTATGGCTGGTCAAAAAACCATTATTAAAGGTAAAACATATTATAATATATATTCTATAACTTTTTTCATGTTTTTAAACTAATATATAGGAATAATATAAAATAAAACAAAACTAGGTTGTGATGATCATAAAAACAGCCAAAATAAACTAAACAATTATCATTAATGTTTTATCAAATGAATCGTACTCATAATTGAAAAAATTGATTTTATGGGACCATTTAAACTTCTATAAGTGCATTAATACCAAATATTTTCAATTAAATATAATTATTCCTATTTTTCAAGAACATCCATAATTATATACCAGTAAACCGACCACAATACCCTGAAAACAAATGCTTCAAAATAAATAAATTGAACTCTATAACTCATTGAAACAGTAATGAATAAAATTAATAAAATTAAAATAAATAAAATAAATATATAAAAATTTCTAAACTAATTAAATAATGATTATAATTTTATGATCCATGATATTAAGTGAAAGTTCATAATAGATTCATACAGAAGGTAAGGGAGCTCTCTGAACCACTATTTTTTTGTTAGGTTATAATTTCTCTCTCTTTACCCTAATTTATTTATTTATTACTCTTATATACTTATTATATATTCTATTTTTATGTTCAAAATATATTTATCTTTTTCAATTCATCCTTATTTGTTATGGAAATAAATATTTAATAAGGTTCTCATGTCAATTCCTCTCGATAAGCAAGCTCGATTAAAGGGAACTCCTCCTTTTGTTACCCATTATTACATAAACTCCAAAAAATATTTTAAGCCACCAATATTTTTTTCTAAAAACTCTAATTTTATCATGAATAACTACTTCAGTTCACTTTTGGTTCCATACAAACAATTATGAATTTTACCTATTTAAAGCCTCTTTAAAATTTTCCCTTAAACCGCGATAAAGTGGATTATTTCGAAAGATTCCTAAACACTCTTCCATATATCCACATCAATTAAAAATAATTATTCATGATCCATTTTTAGTTTCCCTTATTAATTTAAAATAATTATTTAAATTCTTTCTTTCATGTATACCGTTGTGATACTTCCTTTGGCTATTCCTTATGAAATGAATACGAAACCCATTTTTTCATTGAGTAACCCTTTTTTTCTTTATGTTTGATTCTTCATGTGGCCTAAATATGAATGAACATGTTATGGTGGGTGAGCCTAGATAGTTCTATTATTTATTATGTATTTTTTACCCTCATGAGATGTCATGTGTGGGATTAGGTAGTAATCTTAATCCATTATGGTACTTTTCCCACCATGTAATACCATCTTGGATTTTAGCCCGGACTCATATTTATGTCATGTTATGTGTTGATGTTTTATTCCTATATTTCCATGATCATATTATTCCATGTTCTTTATGATATGCCTCTACATGATTATTCATGTTCCATTCCTACTATTTGATCATGTTATTCCTTTGACTCATTTTTTATGCTTCTTCTCCAGAATTTTTCCCTTACTTTTCTTTTTATCTCACCACTTTTGTCTATGAATTCCCTAGGTTAACCTATAAAGATATACAAGATCAAAGGAAGTTAGAATATCATTATGAAGATGAATAAAAAGTTGTTTTATTTTAGTTTCATTTTTTCTAATTATTTACCTAGTCTTATAAATACACTAAGTTTTTCAATCCTTAGTTTGTATTTAATTGATAATTATGATTCAAATCAGGTAATAATTTTTTTAAAAGAATGGGGTTGATATAAATTGGCTCTTCAAAAAATATACATACCCAGAAATGGAATGTTAGAAGGATAAGATGTCATAAAAATACTTTGAAAATCTGTATGATGCATAGATTTGTAACATTGATAGTATATTAATATGCTTGAATAGTTGGGTTATGAAAGATGTATATCATAACCTAAGAATATCTAAGTTAACCATTGTTTGAAACTACTGGGTATGGTTCAACCATTGATAATGATTAAATCCCATATTCTATGATGTGAGGGAAATAACTCATGTGTTTAAGGGGAGCCTCTTTATAGGACCAAAAATCATTCAAGAACAAGATCTTTGGATTTGTTTCAATTATCCAATAAATCCTAGATGGGCCCCTTTATATTATACAGTCCCTATAACTAGTTTTTTATAGGTAAGAACCAGGAAAAAGAGATCCCAAGGCCCATGGGTTTCCAAGGGAAGGAAATAAACTTAAGGAATTGGTTGGTATCATATTAGATATCCAATATACGGAGTTAGTTTATAAAGTATGTAAGATTCAATAAGAATTCCAACACCCTAATGGATATACCAGTGTGTATTGAACACATTCAAAGTTTAAGGGATGAAAAATGTGATTCTTGAATACACAACCATCAGGGGTGATCTATTTGGAATGAATTACTCTTGTTGTATAGTTTAACACCCTGATACTTGGATTTTTTTATGTAGTTTAACATCATGAAACTAGGACATGGTTCCTTATCCAAGAAAAATATTGATCACACCTGATAGAGTGGCTGTCTAGGTTCCCTAGTCTCACATTATCCATGCTTAGTATCATAAATAAGGGATATTTTGGATGTCAGAAATGTTGTATGAGGGTATGTGATGGGGAATATATGGGGTTATTCACAGTTTATTGTGGGCTGGGGTCTCAAGATGGATCTAGCACTTATAGAGTAACATGATTGGTGTGATGGTAACCCATGGTTAGTCTTAAAATGGTAGATCCATAGGTCACTTTGTATCCCATGGTGACAGGAATCCATCCACATGTATTTCATAGATAGATCCTAAAATAAGTCCATCACCTATATATGGAATGTTCATTTTCATCATTTAATCTATTTTTACTGTACCAATAATTGGAGATTAGGGTGTTAGTATATATCCTATGATGGTAGGAATCAAGCCACACATAGTAATTAGATTTCTCCCTGCATAGGTCTAGCCCATACACATCTAGGGTGCATTTTATCATTACATATATTGTGGCTAGAACCATAATTGGAGATTTGGGTGTCACTACATATCCTATAGTAATATGAACTAATTCACATGTTTTTCTTGAATGGAAAAACCTCTTCAAAAGTATGAACCATATGCATAGAGGGAATTTTTTTTGTATTTAGGTTGGCCCCGAATTTGGGATCTAGGTTTCACTATGTATCCTGTGAAAAAAAATGAAGCTACACATAGTTATTTAATGGAAAACTCTCCACAAACATCTAGACTATACACATAGGGGGAAAATTTTCCCTTGATATTGTGGTTAGGCCTATGATTTCTGATCTAGTTGTCACTGTGTATCCTATAAAAGTAGGGATCAAGACATATGTAGTTCTTGTACAGAAAAATCAATATACACTATTGACCCATAGCCATTAGAATAATTGTTTCTATTGATATTTTAGGTGGACCTAGAATTGGTTATTTGGGTGTCACTATATATCCTGTAATAGCAGGAATCAAGACACATGTAGTTCTTGAATTGAAATATTCTCTATGTCAATTTGTCTTACACACTAGGTTGGGAGTAATTCATTTTTATTTTGTATATATCTAGATAAACCATTCATGATGTAATTATCTCAGTGAAGTTCATATATTTGTGGTAAGGTTTTTTTCTTTGTATTTTAGCATCATGTGGTATGGAAGTCTTCCATGTAGTTTAAAATCATGTTGTAAGGACAAATTTTGTGCAGTTTTTTGTCATGCAGTAAGGATGAAAGATGATATAAAATTTATCTTCTTGATTTTAATACATACAATTATGGTGGTATCTATGAGAAGTAAATTTTCAGAAACCTTTAAATGGTATAGAGAATAACATGTTCACCATCCATTTTGGACAATGAGTAGGATCCAATGGAATATAACTTATGTAGGATGTAGGTCCCCTGCAATTTTGGTTCCAACATTGGAGGTTCTTTCCTATTATCATGGGTGTTCTAAGATCCATTAATACTTCACCCTACAGAAATGAGCAGGGGTAAGCCTTTTTATTGAATGATCATGTGATCTAATTCTGATGAAATTTGAGGTTCTCTAGTGTACATAAACTTTTCTCATCAATTTTTTCAACTCTTCCATCCAATTTTTTTGATATATCACCATTTTAGAGTTTTCCATAGATAGAAATATGGATTGAGGTTAAATAGACATCAATGGGAAACACTTATTTTTTTATACACCAGACAATATGTAATTTCTTTTATGGTTGTGCATGTGGGTGTACTTTATGCCCATAAATAATGAAATAGATTTTCCGACCAAGAATTCTTGTCCTTATCCACCATTTTCTAGAGAATATAAGAAATATTCTTATTAAAGGAATATATTTTTTAATTTTTTAATGTGTGATGGTTGGATGAATGGTTTGATATAAATTTGAACCTCATGTACAATTTCTTCAATTCAGTGGAACAAAAGTTTGTGTCGTTTTCTATCAATATCATTTGAGGGACATGGAATCTATTAGTGATATTGGGTTTCACAAAGTTGATGATATTATTTTTCCTAACTTCCTTGATGGGTATCACCTCATCACATTTGGAAAATAATTCTATATGAGTAATTATATACTTAAATTTATTAGTTATGGTTGGGGGATATTTCTCTAAAATGTCTGTTACCCATACAGAAAAACCTCATGAATATTTAGTTGTATGAAAAAACTCTAGGGGTTGATGGATGAAGATTTCCTGAATCTACCTAAAATTTCCTTGTTAATTTCACATAGTCTTATAACATTGTTTTTTAGAATTAGTCATGCCTCCTAAATTTATGGGAGAGACTGGTCCTGGAATGATGAGCATTATAGGAGCCTGCATGGATATCTTCAATGATGGAAGGTATCTCTCATTATGTTATGAATATGAGGATTATTCCATCAAAGAATTGTTTCTATATTGATGTTTTCGAATTTGAAAAATCTCAAAGTGTAATATTCACTACTCGGTGTTCAATATATTCCCTTTTTCCTTGATTTAAGGGGAGGGTCTGATTTTTAATTTATTCAAATATGGGATCCATCCATCCTGGGGTGCATATTAGTTCATATCACTATTGGGATGTTTTGACCAGATTGATTTCCTGCATTTAAAAAATGATGATTTATGAGACCATCCTTCAATTTGTGATACAAAAAAAAACACTTCATCCTGATTGGGGTTAGATTGGACTATGGAAGTATTATCAAGTGCATCAACATGTGAATTTTGTGACTGAGGTACCAGATGTAATGTTGGTTCAAATTGGAATTTTTCCATCAGTCCCCTAAAATAACCACATAGAAGGTCCAATCATTTCTTACTGATGGAATACACACTATTGATTTGTTTGATCACTATATTTTAGTCCCATTTTATGTGAAGGTAGTGTATTTGTAGTTTTAGGCCTTTTTCCAAGACAATAGTGAGTTCTTGGTATTTTTCCTCATTGTTAGTTTATGATTTGGATAGTGAGAAGAAGTAGGGAAAATTTTATTTTTACAGGGAAAAAATACAACCCCTAAATTAACAAATTTGAGCTTCGTGTTCCCCATCCTCTTTCCAACAATAAATCAGGAGGCACCATCAAAATAAATCTCCCAATTTTGGTAAGTGTTTTGGGAATATAAAACCTATACTTCTGGAAGTTTGGTGTCTACTATTATGCTTTTTGGGATGGGATGTTCTATAATGAAATTAACTAGGTCAATCCCTTTAACTTCCTTCTATGACATGAACTGGATGTCTACTATTACAAAATAACTCCACATTAGTCCAATCACCCATTCAACATAGGTTGGACAAGGATGTACTTGAGTGGGAAAATATCAGAGACCAAGTGAACTTCTTGATGTTGTAAATAATGTCTCAAATTTTTCAATACAAATATTACTGCGAGGAAGGTCTTCTTGATATAAAAATACTGATTTTTAGTATATAACATCATTATACAGAGTTAGTAGAGGATATGTTCATTCCCTGCATTGTTTTTCTATGAGGTGAGAGCAGTGAGTGATCGTTCCATGGTGACCACATATAAGATATGTGGATTTCCTTCTAATCGAGACATCAAGAGAAGTAAGTGAATTAATAACTACTATATATTATCTAAGGATTCTTGAAATTCCTCCTCACATCAATACAAAACTCATTTATTCATTATCTTAGTGAAGGGGAGAGATTTTCCAGTCAGGTTAGCTGTGAAATTATGAATGTAAGTGATGTTCCCATGGACCCCTCAGTTATTTAAGATTATAAAAGAGTTAAATTTATAGTATTTCACTAGTTTTTTATATATTGACCTCAATTCCATATAGGAATACCAAAAACCCAAGAAAGTTTCTTCATGTTACTCCGAAATGACACATCGTAGGGTTTATCTTCAAACTACATTGTCAAAACATTCTGGTGATTGTTTGAAGATCTATAAGGTGACCACATCACTATTGATATTTTAATTCTAGGTAATCGACATATCATTCTAATATTATTACTAGTAAAATCATAAAGATATTATTCATGTCACGTTAGAGCAATAATGTTCTTTAATCCAAAGGGCATGACCTAATAGAAAATTATCCCCTAAGGTGCCCTAAAAGAGGTGTCTTCCTCTTCTTCAAGGTCCATATTTATCTTATTATACCATGAATATTAATCCATGAAGGAAATATCTTAAAATCGTTTATTTTCATTAATCAGAAGTTTTTTGATTGAAAATAGGGAATTTTCCTTCAGTCAGTGTTGATTAAGGTCACTAAAATAAAGGTTGAAACTGATTTTCCAATTATTTTTTCTTGATGGCAATGATGTTGGTGTTCAATGTTTTGTACTGTGCTTCCCATAAAAAGTTATATAAGTTCAATTTATCAAATGTTGAATCTATATTAGTACCATGAGTGATTTACATTCTCCTAGCTACCTGCTTGAAACCTAGATGGTCATTGGGTAAGCCCAGGTGGTGCATAACCACATCAGGGTTCAACTTGGGCATTTCTGTATAATTCCAAGAGAACACATATTGATTATTCCTAAAAAAATAAATATAAATATCCTACTCCTTAAGATTCATGGTGTAACTAATCAACATAGGTTTTGGGTCTTCTTGGGTTTCTAGATTCACTTTCTCAATCTCATCGATGGTGGTGGATATGCCTTCCTCAAATATGGGAGGGGAATTATATAGGTTATATTCTTCTTCTTCCATATATTATTCCATGGAGTCCTTTTCTAATATGGTGGATAATCCCAGGTAATATATTTCATAGTCGTGGTAAGAGAGTTCCTATGAAGATATGGTTTCATCATAAATTTCTATAGTCTTTGCAGAGATATTTTGGGGAACCTTGTTTTGCTTTATGTGTCCATAGAGGTTAGGAGGAACCTGGACATCCTGAGTTGCAGAGAATGTCTTGGAGGTGTCATTAATTTTCATTGATGTTGTGATTCTATTTCAATAACATTTATATGATACAATAATTTTTGTGGTTCATGATATCTTATTTGGGTTAAATCTAATGCCTCAATTAGGTTTATGGGTAGCACACTATCGTTGTCGAGCATACTCTAGATATTTTCAAGGGTGGTCTCCAAGCCATTAGGGTTTCTGACCTTCATATCTTCATCTACAAATTGTTTTTTATTCCATATTATAGAAACCTACCTTAGAAAATATGGATTCACAAGAATTGAAGGGTGAACTATCACCATGAAGTATTCCATACCATTGATGTGGTATTTCAAGCCTTGATTAAAAATTGAAGGTACTGCTACTTGGATATGAAGAAAAGTTTATATAAGAAGGAATTTTTATGGTGTTTATTGTTGTATAACCACAAAATTATAATTATATGTGAGATCCCAAAACTGATACTTTATCATGATCTTCCCAAGAGGTATTTTCTTAGTCTTATAATACCCTTTAATGGTTAGATTTTCTGGAGGTAAGTCCCCCTCACTATATCCCAAATATTGGATGGACCCGATTGGAATAAGGCTGATCCCAGAACCATTTTCAACCAGTTCCCTTTGGTTATAAATCTTATAAATTTTTCCTAAAACATACAGGGGTTTGATATATCTCTAGATAACTTCTTCTTGATCTTATTCTATGAATGAGATGGTGGCATGATATTTCGATGGCATAGTCTCCCCTCTATAAACCACTGACATAGTCAGCTTTGAATCAAACTCCTATGGTATTTAGAGGGATTTTATTAGTGACTCTTGAAGTTATTTTTAAATATGGAGATCATCTAGGATTGAATGTTTGGATGGAACAACCACCAACTGTATCATAATGTCTTGTTTTTGTCTCATAGATTTTTTCTTCCCAAGGGGGGGGGGGTTCTACCTATTAGGTGGATCATGAGTTGAAGTGTTTGGGGGTGGATGGGCCTAGTGATTGATCAGAATAGGTTTAATCTTCTATGAGTAGTGTAGGTGGCACCATCCTTTGCCTTTTTTATAAACTGATCAAACAATTTCACCCATGCCAGCTAGTTATATGAAATAACTGGGCTTGAAAAACCATAGGAGTTATTTGAAGAATCTCCATGATTTTGTTGGGATTAATGGAGTTCTCTCCCATGGGTCTTGTCTTCATATATCTATTTCATAGGTATGTAGCCAAAATATTGGGTTTGACTACACCTATTTCATACCCAGTATTCATGGCTTCTACATCCTCAATCTCTGACTCCATAGTCAAGTACATGAAACTCATATTCGAAGGCATATTCATCCCCAGAGAATAGATCTATTAAGTGATCTATGTTAACAAAATAAAAATTATATTTTCATCTAATCAGGGTTATATTTAGTGGGGCAGTTCTCATTATATGTATTCTAAAGGAAATAAATCTATAAGAGTTAGATCTCATGTAAAAAATGGATATGACTCTTTCTATTATGTATTTTATTTTGACTTATGATTATATCTACCGATGGGATATGTATTTAATGATCATTAACTATGTACCAAGATCATTTTTTGTTTTCAAAATTCTTCTCTCATGGTTTCATGATCTCAATCAACGTTTTTTGATTCATCTAGTTATAAAAATTCTAACCATGCCTAGCTGAACATTCTTATTAGTTTCCCTCTTCATCAGGTGGATATATGGTTACATACTTCACCTATTCTAGGGCCTTATCTAGTATCATATACCCCTAATAAACCTCTATATATTGAAATAATTTGAAGATAAATCTCTATTGGATGGTGTGACTCAGCCTCCTCTGAAAAGGAAAGTAGTCCAAAAAATCAATGAGGTTAACCTTGTTGGATTTATTGGGATATGGTCGCCTGAATAGGTTATTTTTCATGGCTTCAAGTAAATAACTAGTTACTTTATCGTTTATGAAGGATTAGGATTTATTAATCCATTACTCAAATAAAGGGTGACACATATCTCTTTTTTTCTTCTATATGTGGTCAATTTTGTTACTATTGCCGATCTATATGAGGTTTTGGACGATTTGGGGGCTTCCTGGGTGATTGAATTGGAACATCTACTAGTTTGAGAGTAGAAGAAGCATTATCTACCTTACCAACACTTTTTACCATTTTGATATGGAATGGTAAAATATTTATATTTGTTTAACTGGATGGAATCTTTTAAGATTTTCAATATCTCTGTAAACTAAATAAATCCATCGGGATACTTCATTCAGATCAAAGGTGTTCATAGCTCATCCTAAACAAATTTGGCCTAGAGTTACAAAAATTTATCTTGTTAGAGAGGGATAATTAGTGAATAATTTAAACCTTTCCATCTAGAGATAATTTGATAAAACCACTCATTTTTAATTTTTTTACATTTTTTGAGATCAACGGTTTTTGTTTTCTTTAATGTGGAGATGAACTAATACAGAAATTGATTATTAAGTTCTTTTAATCCTACAACTGATCTTACTAGAAGGCAGTTATACCAAATAAAGGTAATTACTATCAGATTATGTAAAAAATAAATTATTCGAGTCACCTACTATTGATCCCATGGGCTCATCATTGATCTATACCAGGACATCAAATGTGTGAGATATTGTTCTAGATATCCTTCACTATCAAAGGATGAGAAGATATGATTTCTGAAGTTGGGAAGGGGAAAAGTTCCATGCACCCATTTCAAATATGGATTCTTCTTAGGTTTCACAGGTGTGCACCGCCCTTCCGTTTATTCCATTTTAGAATCCATATATTCATTAGTGTTGAATATTTTTAGAGTTATTGCTTTATGGACCACCTCCCATCTATAGAGAGTAGGTGATTCTTGATGAGGTGTAACTGTTTTCATATCCCATTGATTCTATATTAAGGATAGAAATGAACTATTTTATTTATGGTGGAGATTCTCTCACCATAATGGAGGGAAATCATGATTATCCTTAAATTCCTCATTTATGTAGACTAGTTCTCTAGATCTAGAGATGATCTAATGCTCAAACACAACTAATGAAAGAAGATTAACTATATTATTATATGTGGGATGATGGATACTCATCTCTATCTGAAGAAGATACCCAATGACAATTTTCCCCATATTTGTTCCTCATTTACCTATCTAATATTTTATATCTCATTCTCATATTGTTCCACGTATTCCTATGTGTATGTAATTTCATCTCCTTTGGGTGGTGAGTGGGATGTATCTACACCTTTCACATTACCATTAATAGTTCTCCATTGTGGAATTCTAAATTCATCATTTGGAGGTTTTGGGTTATGGATCCGTATATAATTCTTCTTACGTACAACCTTAGTTTTTATATTCAGGTAACCTAACTCTCTAAGAATAGTTTTTTCATTGCATCCCTCTGAATTTATGACTTAGTTTGTATCATCTATTATGTTTATGGTGATGATGTTCACTGAGTTGTATCACGTAATGTTAGTTATCTCATTACTCTCTACACAATATGGTGATTATGCACTAGTAACCCCTTCTTCAAGGGATTCATTAGGATCATTTCCCTAAACCCAATCCATTTTTGACTATTTTGGAATATAAATTTTATAGGGTTTTATTTCCTTCACTACATGTTCCGCGTGTCTTAGTCCATGGACAGTAACCTTAAGGGAGTTTCCAATCATGCTTACTGAATGTGACCCAAATATAAAGGGTATGTCTTGTAGTGGGAAGAATAGATGAGATGTCAGTCACTAATATTTACCACCTAACCTAGATAATAATAATTCCTTCTTAGTTGATGATAATGATAAAATTTTACCCATCCTTATGGTTTGGGGATGATTCAAGGCTGCTATTGTAAATTTCTGATCGTATTTTTGAGGATTGCATGATTCCATTCAAGGATTAGAAGGATCTTGAGAAATAAATTTAGATATAAATTCCCCTAGATTATTTGGATGGGTTGATATGGAACTGTTCCATGTTTCTAAAGGACCCTCTCAGGGTGTGATGGACCAGGTGATGGTGATTGAGATAAAATTCCCCCATACCTATGGTATAAGGTTGGTTTGTAGGTGTTGCTGATATTTCCTAGGTCCTTTTAGGGTTTTTTGACTCAAGGAGTGGATGGAGTGGTAAAAATTCCCCATTCTACATGGGTTGGGTTTGATCCTATACGACTACTATAGAGGATTCTATTGTGATCCATTTTATTTGGCGCAATTGTGTTCGTGTATGAGCTTGGTGAAATTGATACTAATTATTGGAGTCAGTACCCATTGGAAGTTGGTGGGTCTTTCAAAACATTATCTTCTCTGTCTGATATGCATTTAAATTTTTTTAGGGGACCAAATTAAATTTTTTTTGGAATCCTTCTCCCTCCATTCGTGAAATATTTTCACCATCAAAGCAGGGGAATCTCTCATTATTAACCAAATGTCATGTGTATTACCTGGTACCATGATTTCTTCTATGGAAATAACATTACAAGATGTCGTATTTCGAGATATTTACTTCTCCGATGATATAGGGAAGTGATGTTCTCTATATTTTCCCCATAAAAAGATACATAAGTTTAATGGGGCTCTGGAAATTAGTCATTGGAGAGTCATTATGATACAAAGACAAACACTTCATAATAATTTTTTATGATCTTCCATCCATGGGTTCTAAGCTATGGAGAATGTGACTATATCCAGCTAAAAACATAGTGTATTTATGATTTATAGTTAACCCTCATATCATTGATAAGGGAGGTGTTTATCCCTCATCCACAAATGATTCTACCACATGATCTGGAATAGGTAAGGCATTCACTCCTTCTCTAGATCATTCATGATCTCATAGTCAGAAGTCGTGAGGGGAAATAACATTTTAGGGAGGTTGTTTCCATATAACTCTCTTTATATATCAATTTACCCTACTATTAATTATAATTACCAACCTCCACATGACCATACCACATAGTTTTGTTCTCTATGTATCCTGAAAAGTGTAGTGAAGTGCTTCTCATAGTTTATGGGGTTCTATATATGGTTAACCCTGATGTTTTTATCACATCTCTATATGAAGGTTTATTAGTTTTTATCACCTCCCAATACAAAGGAGTTAGGGAAAGGGGAGAATTTCTGAGTCAGGGAGAGATATCATTATGGATAGGTTGACCACAATGGATGTCAATAGTAGTGCCTTAGTGGTCTATCTATTAACTATTGGGATGATGAATATCAGGGTAGTGTTATATTTTTTATTAGGTTTAATAGTCAATGGACCCTTGAGGTGTTATAGAAAGGAATCATAGAGCCTCAAGGGAACTATAATTAGGCAGATCAAGGATACGAGCCCCATTCTATGTCTTTTCCAGAATTTGTCGACGTGTGTTTTGGGGTTGAGTATGGATATGATCTTGGTTCATGAAAGGTTTAGTGATACGTTGATAATTTTTTAGTGATATGGGGATATGATCCCATGGATGAGAAGCTAATGGTGTATGCTAGTGAGATTCTATTTTATCGGCAGGTATATGAGCCCACCTATTGGTGGTTTTTTGGAATGTACCAGTTAATCCTAGTTAAAGTGTGGTTATGATCCTATTTCAAATATGTATTCCTCATTAGAATGTGTTGGAAGACCAATGAAATAGGATAAGGAATATGATCCTCCTTCTATATATCCTCTAAATAATGATGGTATAGTTGTTCATCAGTGAAAGTAGGGATATGATCATGGCTTCATTGAGTGGTTGAAATATTTTGAGTAACATAATTGGTAGGGATAGGAGTCTTCTTAGAGTTGATTTTAATATTCTACTAAAAAATCATGGTTATAGTGAAGATATGATCCCAGCCTTGTGTCTTTGGATTATGTCACTAGCCTTTTCCAATAGGAATGTGCACTTATCCTGAAGCATGTTCCAAACTGAGATGGTGATCCCCAGTTGGAACGATGATATGAGACCGGTATTATGCCATTGTATTATGATGCTGGTATTTTTTTGAAAATAATGTGTTTCTATCCAAAGGCATGTGCTAAAATGGACTGGTGATCCCCATTTGTAATGGGGATATAGGTCCGGTCATATTTCTCATCCTTTATCAGAATACACCGATAATCCTCCTGGACTAGAGAAATAATGTCTGCTTGCTCTAGAGTAGCCACCTATTCATATCGATCATGGTGATATTATTCTTTGGTTTTTGGGATAGAGATATGTTCATACCCCTTCACCTATACCAGTTCTAGAATATTCTGATAGCGCTCTACTACTATTTATAGGATGTTGTAACACTTTAGGAAAGTGTGTGTGAGAATGTTGACCTATAGATTCTTAGTCTCTATGATATACTGGAAAATTTATATGATTAAAGTGGTGAAATAATTCCACTCTTATCCTCATTGTGCAATCAGAATATGCTGATAGAATTTATGTGTAGGGGGAGGTATATGTACCTCCCCTATTCTTTTTGAAGGATTATTCCTATAAAATTGATCCTAGTTAGATATGATATGAGCCTACTAGATGGATTCTTCATGAATATTCCAATACGTTTCTTTAATGGAATTGAGGATATGATCCCACTCCCATTTAACCACAGTTTTTTGCGCCCAATGATACTTCCTAGTACCCATTCATTAGTTCAAATGGTAGCAATTTATCTAGTGGTTCTCTCAGCAGGAGACTAGGGGACACTTTCGAGATGACACTATTGATGGTGATTTATAATAGCCCACCTAAGTAGCTCTTGAGTTGGTATATATTTTTAGTTAACTACTTTATCCACCATCATATGATATAAAAGGTGACAATTATTTCACATGAGGGATAAAATTCTAAAAAATTGGTGGTGGTGATAGGGGACACTTTTTTAATTACATATTTCCCTGAACATGAAAGACATTTCAACTTTAGAATCTAGAGTCCTCTATAAGAATCATGGAGGGTTTAGATTGTACCATGTTAGTGGTATTCTTGAAAAATCGTATTATCCACCCGAAGCTAAAGTCATCTGGTGGGTGAGATTGTTTTTTAACTCGTGGAGGTTACTATATTAGATGAGGTTACAATAGATTCTCTAAATGAAGAAATAGTATTGGGTAAATATGTTTATGAGAGTAGTTTATATAGTTGGAAAGAAAAAAAGGAATAAGGTTACTGATTAGTATATTATAGCAAGTGGGAAATAAGCTTAATCTTCTATGAATGGATAACACAATTAACCTTTATTTTTCCCTATAAGGAAAATTTTCTCACATGGAATTTTCATGAAGAAAATGGTCTTATTTAATGGGAATCCTAGTTAAGTATTATTATTGAAATATTTCATGTCGGGCATACCATTTTCATTTTTATAGGAGATACAAAACAAAATGTACTGACTTGTGGTCAAATGATCATTTTTATTATTTTATAGTTTCACCTCAGGTTGACCATTTTTTTATTATATGGTATTAGAGAAATAATATTCAATACCTATTATGATTTAGTTATTATATAATGATATGCTTCCACACTGGGTTCACTATTTTTTTCCTTCAGAGAGATAGTATGATCTCTGATGAATGATTTTGGGGGGTACACAATCATTCACATTAGGTTTAACATTTTTATCTATCATAAGAAAAATCCAATGGTTCCCACCTCCATAACTATGCATATAACTTCTTTTCAAAGGTTTGTGGGAATTTTGGGTTTTTAACCCTAATGATGCTTAGGAACTCACATTGGTTGATAGGATGAGAGATCTGGCACATTACACCCTTTTTAGGGGAATTATTTACTATTATAGGGCTCTATTATTGATTTAAGATATTTTAATAAATCTCTTATAAATCATTACACATGACCGATTAACCTAAAAAAAATTATGGTGTATAATACTTCTATATACAGAGGGGTTCTATTAATTATATAGTCTATTTACATCCAAGGTTGTCTATCAATTTTCAATTATTTCTTAAAAATATGTAGTTTGTTATATTTTTTCACCATATAACTAGGAACTCTAAAATTTACTACCATATAAGGAGGTTATTGGTGTTTTTTGGTAGATATTGAACTTTCATGAGTCATCTTATGTATCTTGTCAATAACGGGAATCAAAACCCATGTAGTTAATTTATATTCATGTTGTGCAGTATAATATCATGTGTAATGGACATGTGTGAGGGAAAATAGGAACCAGGTTTGGATCTTGAGACTTAAGATGTAATCCTACATATCTTTCTAATAAGAGGAACCATAGTCATCATAGTTTTATTTTCCCTCAACCTGCTGATGGGTGATGAATGATAACTCATTCCATTGAGAGTTATTTACCTAGGCATGACCAATATGAGAATTCCTTTGGGAAATAAACTGAGGTGGATGACCATGTGTAGGGGCACTCATATAAAGTCATTGAATGGGGATTAATCACTAACTTTTCCTTATCTAGGAAAAATTTGTGATGTGAGTTATATGATCATTGCAAATCCCTAATCCCAAATGAGTTATGATTGGTTCCATAAAAAACTTATAGAAAGTGATCAGACTCTCTACATATTGATACATGACTTATGCACTGGGGGTACCCTAAAGGGGTATTTGATATGGATCTTGGGCCTTAGGAATGAATCCAATATATCATTTTATGGAAAGAAATAAGATATCTCATAGTTGGATTAGCTTTTAAATACACTGGTTGAAGAGGAATAATAATAAATCCATGGTAGAGTTTGGGTCCCATGGGTTAGAATGTCTGAGATATGGAGGGACTTAAACTATTGAAGATTCCCAATTAGATCTTAGCCCTTATAAAGGTTTCATATGTATCCTATTTATATGGGAATCAGAGTTCTCAAAATTCAATTTTTCCTAGCCCGATGATGGGTTAGGATTTGCGATTACAATTAAAGGGATTATGATTATCCACGAGGTATAGAAAATTAGGGGGTTCACCATGATGGATTCCCATTGGAAGATATATGACCCTTACCATCTAATGGATAAATAGTAGGACCCATAGGTGGTTGGAAGAGAATATCTATATGGCATGAGGGTCCCTTATTACCCATAAGATTTTATGATCATCCATCCATACCCAATTTTGGACACTTCCCATATGAAAGGGGAATCCCAATCCAAAGTATTGTGGTTTGAGGTTAACATGGTTTGAGGGAACATGCCCATGTACTATTGTAGGATGTGGATGACATGTCTGAGGGTGTCTGCTAGACATATCTTAGATGTATTCCTAACATGTATAGGGTGTCAGTCTGACATGTCCAAGGTGTATGTATGAGATATCCTATATATCTATCTAAAAGGTCCTGATTGTCTTCCAGACAAGGATGACATGTCTTAGGGTGGTCTACGTGATCAAATCATACATATCCTAGGTTTTTTTTAGGATCAAGGGTGACAAGTTAGAGGGATGTTGTATGTTCAGGCCGATATGTCTGGAGGACTTCTCATGATCAAGAATGATTTATCTGAAGGAATTCACAAGATCTAGGGAAATATATCTGAAGGATTCTGTTTGATCAAGGATGATATGTTTGTTAACTTTGTGTGACATGGTTTATATATCTGGGGTACTTAACGTGAATTGAATGATATATTTATGGGACTCCATGTGATCAAGTATGATATGTAGGAATGAGTTAGCATGATTTTGTTGATATGTTCATAGGAATTCATGTGACTTGGATAATATATTAGAGTGTTGTCACATGAATTGGCTGAAATATCCAAATCATTTTCTCATGACTTGGCAGACATGTACATGTGTTTTTGAATGAAAAATTAATAGGTTATACAAATATCATAATTTTTTCATTCAAAAATCAACATATCCATCTTTTCGTATAGTTTTCCTCTTTTTCACCCTTTATAAAAAAAATTCCTCAATGTTCATCTAGAATTATAATATTGACTCATGTTGATACCATATTGATATGAATAAACTCTTTTTGATAATCAATATGGTGCACTGGAAGTTCGTCGCATGATCAAGAGGGTGATAAAGAGAAGCATATATAAATCCAATGTAATCCCATATATCATTCCTAGAGTTTAACTTGTAATATATTCTTGTGAATGTGTGGATTTTAATTACAAGAAGTAAAATCTTGCCTCTAAAATCCCATTTGTATCTTATTTATACTAAGGTTAGGGAATTTATATTACTTTATGCCCCAAATATACTTCGCTTCATGCTGCATATATATTGTAGATATGGGATTTAGTCAATGGAGTATCATGTATTTTTCATTAACCTTCCATGGTTCGTCCATGGCACCATATTTATATAGCATGATAAATAGTGATAGTGAGAGAACGCCATCATCTACATATTTATTGTAACCACACATTATCAATGGGATTTCACATAATCAAATTGAAATGTCCAAGGGCCTTCTCAAGATCAAGATGACATGTCATGGAATCTTTGTGTGATCAGGATGCCTATCAAATAGGATTTTTTAGGATCAAGGGAGACTTTTTTGGGGCCCCTAATGATACCAAGATGGTTTGTTAGAGGGCCTTCACATGAAAAATAGTGTAACTATCCTTCACATATGGGTTCCACCTTTTCGGGATTATATTTTAAAAATATTATGGTGCTCTCACATCGATTGTCTATCTGGGAATCGTTTGATAAAATGGACCCATCTCAAGTCATTCTCATGATAAAAGTGACATATCCAATGGAATTTTAATGATTAATATATCATGTACAAAGGTATTTAAACTAATCAATGGACTGATCATGGATAAGGCATCATCCATTTGGATGAAAATAGCATGACTTACATTCTCATATAGCTTCCACCTTTTCCATTTTTTGTCTTCTAGTTGCAATGAACATCAAAATTTTCCCATTGGTTTTCTATCAAGGTATCTCATGATCAATAATGGATCATGTAAAGATGTACAATAATTCTCATGTATGTTTAATATGCTTGTGTGTGGATCTGAAGGATCATCGCTTGATTGAATGGTCATGTCGAATGTCCTTGCATAATAAAGGTGACATACATAAATGATTTTATACAACATGATTTCCATGACACAAGGTTTATATTGTGATATTTAAAATTATCACATGACCTTTATAATCCCTTCATGTGAATATCAATATAAATTCTATCACATGAAGCTTCCACATTTTTCATCTTTTATTTTTTAAGGTCCTTTGGGTGATTTTCAGGCATATTTCGGTTGAAATGTCTAATGATCATAGTAACTCATCTAGAAGCCTTTGTATGATCATGAGGCCTTGTTGGATGGGATTTGTATGAACAAAATGTTTTAGAAAAGGGGATTTGTTTGGTCATTATTAGATAATTTGGAATGTGTTATTTTTTCCTGACACATTCTTTAGGGTCATCTGATCATGTGTCTTCTTGGGGTCATGTTATTTGCATGATCTGACCACCTAATCTTCATGTATCCATGATCCTTATTCCTTTATTTTTCAGATAAAAATACCTCTGAGTTTGATATTTTTTCAATCCTAAAATTTTTTATTCTCATTTGGTAGGAATCAACACCCTCAAAAATATATTAAACCCTTAAATAACTTCTTATCATGTAATATTAATATCATTATTATTTTCTCATGACATCTTATAACTGGTTAAATGATAAATATTAATTTACCATATTCCAAATTAATGTTAATCATCAAAACTAATGTTGATCCTCTCATCCTCTTTTTCATTTGTCTAATACTCGAATAAATGTGATTATTAAATATTTATTCATTAAATTAATAAATACATATTTTATTAACAATATAATGAATAAATATCTATATAATAATCACAAAATAAAATAAATTATATATATAATATATAAATAATTTCTTAATACCATTTGAATAACAAAAGATAAATAAGTATTATATATTTTCATAATTGAACAATTTCCTTTGTGAATAAATATTTAATTAATATTTGTAATAATTTAAAAAATATTAAATTAATATTTACTCTTAATCTAGAGAATAATATTTATTTCAATTGTTAAATATAAATAATATTTATCTAAGTTCAAAGGAAAGACTTTATGTGTGATGATCTAAGACTCATCCTCAGTTTCATTAGGTGAGCTTCCCCAATGTCTAATATTACTTTCTAGAAATGGTTCAAGGAATCCATTGAGGAAGAAATAATGTTACAATTAAAATAACCACATCTCAATGTTCACTTTATAATATAATCCCTCTTCCATGATATCACAGGAAGCATGTTTCACACTTATGTCATTAACCTATATACTTGATACAATGTTCCTTGAATACCCAAAATAAACTCAATGTTATACCTCATATATGGAATTTAATGTAATGGTTCTATTTCAGTCAAAGGGTTGAAATATTACCTTCTATAAACATGGAAGTGACAAATCATTCACTGAATTATTCATTTATATCATTTCATTTGGGATGTAACCAATATACCAAACTTCTCTATGAATTGTATCATCATGTTTTAGGGTAATACATCAAATTTCATGATTCATGAAATTTAATAACAATAAAATTAATGTATAAGGATCATTACACACACAAGTGGAAAGGAATATCCAATGACATATAAACATATATAATTCATACTAGTTGGTTTGTTCTTATAATCTCTCAACTTAGAGATTACCAAGTGTGGACATTATGAGATAAGTTATTATCGTCTTATGAGTACTCAAACCTTATGGTCAACAAACTATGTTCCCCATAATATAATTTTATCCAATCATAGAATAAGTATTAAGAATAAAATTATGGAATTTCAGGGCTCTCATTACAGCGAGGAATTATTATTACCTTTTCAATGTAAAAAATACTCTAGGATAGTATTTACATAGAACTATTAATTATATGTAATAATATATTTTAGTTAATATTACATTATTTGAATATATAGGAAATCTAAAGTACATATAGTTCGTACCAGGACACCAACATCAACAGACTCCCACTCTTACTAGAGTCAACTGCCAAATGATTTCAGTCTACTAGATCTCATATAATGATCATGTTTTATATGAGTTATGTACTTAATAAAGGGTTCTTCCATGCTATCTTATATGGAAAATATTATGACTAAAACATCACCTCTCTAAGAAGAATATCTTAAGAGGTGGTTGTGGTATTATAACAATATAATATGATAGGGTCTTTACTAATAAGAACCATATAAATCTATTAGATAAATTTAAAAATATAATCATATTATGTAGCTACATAATAATCCACAATATACTCAGACACTACTATCAAATCATAAACAAAAAATTTATTTGAGATCTCCCAACTCACAACACCTCTATTGAGAGTGAAAATGTATCCTAACTGTGATCTCATATAATCCTAACC
The DNA here is from genome assembly GCA_963277665.1 of Viscum album. Taxonomy (NCBI): domain Eukaryota; kingdom Viridiplantae; phylum Streptophyta; class Magnoliopsida; order Santalales; family Viscaceae; genus Viscum; species Viscum album. The sequence goes on from CAUJRU010000578.1 coordinate 229,180, forward strand.
AATTTTAAAACTTTCATTTTCATATCCTCTAATAACTAATTCCTTATCTCATACATATACTAGTAATATATCCTGAGTACACATCAAATACGTAAGGATAGTATTGAATATCATTCAATGGATTTCTCTTGGGTTAGATTAACATCTCTTACTTCACTTAAGGTGTTTGAGAAATCTATCCATGTATATATCATAGTATACATGGCTGACCCAATCACAAGAATGTATGGAATCCTTTTCATACTTTTTACTCCTACATGTGTTTGAGAATTAATTTTCTTAGAAATATAAATACCATGTGACACAAGAAACAACCCCATATTGGATAATTCCATATTTAATCTCTCTAGTATCATGTCAATATAATTATTTTGAATTAGTCCAAGAAAACTCTTAGATCTATTATGATGTCTCTTGATCCCAAGAATCACTACAACACAAATAGGGTTTAGCGGCGGTTTTGTGGCGGCGGTTCACAAAACCACCGCTAAACATTTTCCGTGAAAGGTTTCGCGGCGGTTTTTAATAAACCGCCGCGAAACACATTTTTTTTAAAAATTGCGACCCTTTCCCCCACCCCTATCGTGTTTACCCCACAAACCCTCGCCCCTCTTCCCCGATACCCCCCGGCGCCAGCGACACCCGCGCCCTCCGGCGACCCCCGCACCCCCCGCGCCCCCCTCTCCCCCCGCGCCCTATGGCGAACCATGCACCCCCCTCGACCCCCGGCGTCCCCCACGCCCCCCGCACCCTCTAGCGACCCCCGCACCCCCCGTGGCCTCCGGCGACCCCCGCACCCCCCGGCGCCCCCCGCGACCCCCTTCGATTTTGGTAAATTTTAGTTATTTCTTGGTTCTTTGATTCGAATCATGACTTTGTTACACAATGTGAATCTACTGCAGGGTAGATACCATGGGTTTGGTTTAGATCTTGAAGAATTTCAGTCATAAAACATTTTCATGTTTTTAATGGGTTGATTAGGATTAATTCAAACTAAGGATACTTTTTCAGGCATTTTTATAAATCGTGGAATTCACACCATGAAAGGGGTTCATGACATGAATTATTTAGAACCAATGGTTTTTATCATGATTTATATATTACTCTTCTTCAATTCAATGTGAAGACCTCCGTCATAAATCCTAGAAAGATTTTAGATAATATTGGGTATCTTCCTCTACCAGATTTCTTTGCTTAGGGCATTTGATCACTAGTGTGGTGGGTTGTCTTCCTTTGGGTATGTGTAATATCATTCACTCTCTTTATCATTTATGTTATTGGTTTGGTAGTGTTGTTTGATATAGTTTCGATGGTTTCATAAATAATATGTGTTATAAATCAATCCATTGTGGTTTTCCCTCATTCCTTTTCTATTTGAGGAATATCTGCTTGTTTCCAATTTATGTTGTCGAAGGATCTTAGGGTCATTATGTTTTATAAGGTAGGTGTATCTATACAAGTGGTTCTAATTTAAAATTTCCTTATATTCTTATTAATTTCTTTGGCTTGTTTCAGGAAATTGATGGATTTAAATGGATTTTATGGAAAATATACATGTTTTTAAAGTGGTCTTTCTTCAAAAATGGTTTTTTCTCATGAAAAGTGGTTGAATAAATTATTTAAAGGGTGGATTTGTTTTTAAAATGGGTTTTCAAGCTTGAAGTCGAAAGTATTTATTATTAAAATTGTTTTATTATATGTGATCATGGTTTCTAAAAAGATTTTGAAAAACATGGAACATTAGGTGTCCTTGGATGCATTGGAAATATACTTCTCACTCTTTTTTTATGTAATTCCACAAGAGGTTTTATGACACTTTTTTGTGTGTAATTCCACTAGAGGTTATATTAGTTGAATCCACCTTAATCTTGGATTGGGGATTCTCTTTCATGTCTAGAATGTAAACCCAAAGTTTGGATCCCAAATGGTGGGTTTTTACATTGATGATTTGTTTATCACATGATGGTATTTTCATGGTTACCTGCTCACACGGTTATATTATAGTGTATCTATGGTTGGGTTTTTCTATGACTACCCGATTTCTTTTATTCTTAACATATTCCTAGATTTTTTGTATATGGTTTTTTATGAAAATCGAAGTATTATTTTAAAAAATTGTTTTATTTTATGAAAAATATATGTAAACTAGATTTATTTTAAAGATAAAGATATTGAATTTTTGATATTAGAACTTGTAATTTCCTCTTTTTGTTTACTATCTTTGTATAATGATGGTTTGGTGGTGATAGATGGTCACATAGGGAGATGATAGTATTGTCTATTTTATCTTTATGGTTTGGCCTATTTAGATTGAATTTTTTTATACTAATGGATGTTTATCTTTATTTTTTATTTTAATTTGGTTTCGTAACTTTATTTTCTAAAACAAGATACTACTTTCTTGTCTCTTTATTACACATCTCCATGTATAAGACCCTCTTGGGAGACTTGCCTAGTTTTCCCTAGTCGGTTCATTATAAATTGATATCAAAAGGAATATTGATCCTGGAATGTTACGACACTTCATAGTTTTGGTTTAGTGTCATTGGTAGACTAGATTTAGTAGAACTAAAATTTAGTTAATATGTGTGGGATGGTGCCTAGACATCTCACCTCCATGTATGAATTCAAGTTACTATGGGTGGTCAGTTATTTTTTAAAATATTGTCACTTGGTCTTTGTGGTTGATTGAATAAACTAGATTTGGTGTCTATTTAAAAAAAATATTCCTTTATTATGTTTTATATTTCATTAATAGAATTTATAAATTCATAAAATTATTATTATTTTAAATCATTAATATGAATTATGGAAGTTGTTCTATGATTTAGGAATTTTCTCATGACTAAAGGGGTTTTAATCTTGTATTTGTTAGACGATTCATACTAGAAGAGGTCTTATGAATCTAAGTGATGGATTTGTGAGACGGGTTTAATAGGAGAATCCCTTAGTGGTATCTTATTTAGTGGAAGTTATAATATAAACTATTCATACTTTGGTTATGAAGGTATTAAAAACCCAAGAGGAGTAGTGGATCATGACTCATAATTTACTAACAAGAATCCACCTATCTTTCATGGTGATACTGGAATCTAGAAATATGAGGAGAGGATTGAGTAGATTGGTAGGAGATTTAAAGTTCTAAAGATTCCCAAAGAATCTAAGGGGTGGTGGTCAACATATAATCTTGATGGATTGGGAAGGAAATGGTGAGACTCAGTTGTGCATTCTATATTTCATGAGGATCTTACGTGGGAATCCTTCAAGAAAATATATAAACTATAGTTTTATCCTAAAATGTTACATGTGGAAAAGAACTGATACTTTCTAAAATTATAAAAATGGGAATTTATTGTTATAGTGTATTCCACTAACTTTTTTAGGTTGGTGCATTTCAAAGTGGATATTATTACCAATGTTTACATGAAATATCTAAGGTTTGAGATTGTTCCAAGTGTCTCCTAAGAAACCTGAGTGTGACATGGATTTATATTTATAATGACACTTAATTTTGATATACCTACACACTATTGTTTGTTTTATATTCGTGTACTAGATTATGCATTAGAAACCATTAGTGGTGGCCTACTTAATTTACCTCACACCATATTCAGTACATGGATTGGTACCCAGATAGTCTTCTTTGTCATAGTAAATACGACTTTGATATGGTTGGTTGTGTATGAAACCATTGAGAAACATCATTACTCTTGGAGGACATCTAAGGTCAAGCCTAAACAATCACATAATGTATCAGGTTTAAAATGCATTATGATCAGTTTCGATCACACATCAATGGGGTGTTGTTTGAGGCAACATAAATGTGTGATCGATAGTGTTATAAATACCGACTGGTATCCCATTTCTAGATATGGAAAATAAAATAAAACATTTAATTGAGATGACCAAGCATGTGAGTACATGAGATGTTCAGGAAAGTTGTAGTATTTTTTGTGAGGGTGTGGAAGTAATCTGAGTGGACCAATGTATCTCATTAATGTAGTGGGGATAGAAATTGTTTGAGGAAACATAAATGTGTGATTGACAGTGTTATGATAATTGTGTATCCCGATATTCTTACTGCTCCTCAATGAGGTGTTCACGCTGTCTCCTAAGGACCAGACTTGTTTGGTTTGTCTGGGCATGCTAAGTAAGTGGAAAATGTGATCAATGAATCATCTTTATTATATTATGCATACTTTATGATCAATTGGTCATCTTTATTATATTATGATTCTGCAATCTTACACTATAGTATATTTTGTGTAGGCACATTGTGATATACATGGATAAAAGCTGGATCACATTATCGAGGAACACACCTCAGTATGTTAAGGGTTTGAATGAGTTTTTAGATTTTGCGATTTTTAATCGATCTGTTGAAGGGAGAATAAGATGTACATGTCCTAAATGTAAATTTAGAACATGGTTGAAGAGGGATGAAGTTTATGAACATTTAATACTGAAGCAATTCCCTGGTCAATATTTGTGTTGGAATTGGCATGGATAATCGAACAATATAGAAATATTGAGCACTAATGTTAATCCACAGAATGAGGTCCCAAGTTCGTCAACAATGGAAAATGAAATGCAAAACCTCTTTGTGTGATCACCTTGTCTAAATATCTCACTTAATCAATCCATGAAATAATCAATGGTAATTTATTAGAACTTTGATGCACACCCTTGTCTAAATATCTCACTTAATTCCGGACATGATATTCAAATTCATTATGTGTAATAATAAATGGATGAGGATACATGAAATTCATGGGAATTTTGAAATATGGGAATTCATGTCATGAATTGGATACACAATGTGAATTATCTGAGTTCAATATTTTTAATGAGGTTTTATTAGATTTTTTATCTATTATTTAATACTTAATATCCAACTATCATTCTAAGTGAACACTAGGTGTCTTGAGGAAAAAATATATCCCACTTCATCCTTTATTTTATTCATGGGATATGGTGGATTCCTCTTGGAGATCCATGGCGTGTTCTCCTATTTTTATATTTCTATCATTATGTACCTATTTTGGAGATCCAATATAGAGGTGGTATTTTTCTTTGGTGCATGAATGTGCATGCATTTCTACAACCCCTTGTTTAGGTGTAGTTTCATGCATGGTTTCCATGTGTGGTTGTGGTTTTTGAGTTTATTTTTCTTCATCCTACAGTGAAGAGTTAGAAGTGATTTCTTCCATGTGGTAGAGGATACCCATTCTCAATCTTCTATATTATATGTGTGGTATAATCAAGTTCTTTCTCTCTTTCAAGTAAATATTAAGGGTTTTTTAATAATAAAATAATTTATGAAAAATATAAATTTATGATAATGGGTAATTTTCTCATGCCTTACTGCATTATTATATGTTTTTGAGATATCTATGCATGATTACATCCAATTCCAAATATAAGTACTATTGGGACCCTGTTTTTAATATAGTTGTAATGTTTTGAGGAAACTTTCAATGTTGTAATGTAATTTCTCCCTGAATAAAAATAAAAGGAATATATTTTTGGATAGTAATTGGTGTCTCATTGATGTATTTTTTTGTGTGGGGATAACCACGATTAGTAAAAATGATATGTGATAATTCCCATGAATATTCATTGAAGTCTTTATCTGTGATGTTGTGGATAATTCATCTTATTGTGTTTCACTATATGGTTTAAAAAGTTGTATGGTGATGTTATTGACCAGATTGGTTGTGTAGTACAAGGGGATGTGATTCTTTGGTCGATTTTCATGTATGTCATTTTGGTAGTAGTGAAATGTGCTATGAAGAGGTTATGGTACATGGTTATGGGGTCATGGATGTGGTGTAGTGGTTGTAGAATAATGTTTTTGTAGCAGATTCGTTGATTTGGTATGTGGTGATAGAGGTTCATGATGGTTTTAAGGAGTATTTGATTTTGTGATATGGGTTGGGCAAAGTGTTGTGGAAACAATGGTGGATGTGTGGTGTCGTGGTGATAGTTTTGTGAGTTCAATTAGTTGTAGCATGGAGTGGATATGTCAGTTTCTCGGTTATCCATGAGATGAACTATGTTGATAATGTAAATGATCTAGGTTAGTAAATAAAAAATATTTATTGGAAATAGATATGTTATAAATTAATCAAATGAAAATGTAAATTGTTATGTGAATTATAATGGATAAAAAATAAAGGTGGTGAAACATGTATGTGGAAAGTGGAATGTTGTGTTAATAGTGTTGTGATTGTCTTGGGTGATTCAAATAGTGATTTAATTGGTTGTGATTATTGATTTGTGTTATGGTTTGGTGATCTAATAAGCTCAAGTGTAGTTTATGTGGACACATAGGTTTGGTATTGTGGGATATCTATATACCATGGATTTTTCTATTATTTTATACACTAAGCATAATTTATATAAAATTACCACTACTCAAAGGTTTAGAGTTTTAGGTATTTTCACCAATAAATATGATGGTGGTGAAATTTAGGCATGATTTCACACACATCCTCTCACTTTATTTAGAATTAGTGACACATGTTGGTGTTGGAGAATTCATAGAAATGATGTCATGTCCATGGTGCCTTCCGGTGGGAATTGATCTATTAGAACCAATTTCTATGAGTGATGAGTTATGTGTTTCTATGTGATATATTGTGGGGTAATTGATGGTAGGAGGAGGGGACAATGATTATGTCCATCACATTCATGATACCTTAAGACTCTTGTTCTAGTTTGGATGCCATTTGACAGAATATGTGTCCGTGTGTGGGAAGATATGTTAGGTGGTAGTGTATTTGTCTACAGGTATGATTTATTGTGAAGTGATGGACTATGTGTCTACTGGTGGTATGTGATGTGATGTGATGGCCTAGGTGACTGCTGTTGGGATGTTGTGTGATGTGATAACCCATTTGTATACGGGAAGGATTTGATGTGATGTGAAGTGGTTTGTTTGGATGGGATGGGAGCATTGATAATTAGATATAAGGTTGTGAGAGTGGAAAAGTAACGTCTAATCTATAGTGGGGTTACATTAATTTTTTGTTGAACACAGTTCCATATGATAATATTGGATTAATTATTTGATGAGTAATCCATGGTGTACAAAGGATTATTTAGATGAAATGTATGGGGTTATATGGTTTATTCTATTTGATGGCCAGAACATTAACACACCATTTTCACCTAAAATTTAAGACTTCATTAAGACCTAGTTGATTATATATTTTTTTCTCGCACTACATATATATTATAGTTTTCAGGATACAAGAATAACTTTCGAGACTAAACTGGACATTACCAATTCAAATAGTATTCATGTTACTTAACTGGATTTCAATTATCATTTGAAACATTGGGATACTTTTATGGAATCAAATATTTTTAATGTTGATCATCTCTAAACTATAAGTATAAATCCATGTGACCCTCAATCTCTTGTTTCATTTGATGTTATCTTGTGTTTCATTCTAAATCCATAATTTTATGTATTTTGTATGCTTTAGGTATTCTTATTGAATTGGATCAACTTTTTCATCATCATTAAATGAAAGGGTGTTTATGAATATTGCGTAGGTGGTGCATAAATTTTGTCCTTATTATATATATGTTGTATGTGTTGTTTGGTTTGTTTTCCAGGGCAGTGGTGGAGTATAAACAGAAATAAATTTTTTTTCCCGGGTCAGCATTTCGCGGTGGTTTTAACCGCCGCTAATGCTTTACCACTTATGCATTTAGTGGCGGTTAGAACCGCCGCAAAATCACGTCGGAAATTGCGGTGGTTTTAACTGCCGCTAAGAAGGCGACTGGCATGCCTGAGTTTCGCGACGATTATAGCCGCCGCTAATTAAATAGACCTTAAAACTGTCGCTAAATTTACCAAAAACCGCCGCGAAATGAGGTACTACGACACTTTTTTTGACCGCCGCGAAATTCATAAAACCGCCGCTAATAGATTGCCGACTCCAAGTTTAGCGGCGGTTTCTGTAAACCGCCGCCAAACCATATAACGGAGGTTTAAACCGCCATTATATGGGAAAAAAAAACCGCCGGTAAGAGGCGGTTTTCCTGTAGTGAATAAATTTCTCTTCACCTTAGTCCTTCATGGAGAAAAATTTATTAAACTAGGCTTTAACAGACTCTAATACAAGTCTTTCATTTCTATTGAGTAATATTTCATCAACATAAACTATTAGGAAAATGACTACACTCCTATTAAAATTATTATAGACAAAAAAATCTAATTATTTATTTAGGAAAAAATATATCCTTATGGCATCATCAAATTAAATGTTCCATGACCAGGATGATTTCTTTAATATATAAATGGATCTTTGAAACTTTCATACTTGTTGACATCCTTTAGTGTAAAAATACCATCAAGTTGTTCCATACATATATCATTCTAAAGGTTCCCATTAAGGAATATTGTTTTAAATCCATCTTCCAAATCTCATACTTCAAGAATCATGATATTAAAAGTATGATTATAATGTATTTTAGTATATAAATGTGATTTGTTTTTCACAAACTATGCATTGGTTATACTTAAAACCATTTTAAATGAGTCAGGATTTATACAAACTTGTCAATCTATATCTAGTTTATTCTTGAGTACTAATTTGCAACCAATAGGTTTTACATCCACAGGAGGATCTGTCAAAACATATACATGGTTTTGAAACATGGAATCCATTTCCAAATTTATAAATTCTTTCCATTTTATATCTTTTTTACACTTACTACTTCCTTGTAGGTTACAAGATCATTTTATCAACAAATAATGAGTTAACATCCTCAATGACAAAAAAACCCTATCGTTCTTGTTCTATAACCTCTCTCATAATTTTATAAAGCACTTTCTTATATAAAACATCCTCATCTATGATACTTAGTGTAATCTATTCATGTTAAAACTCTTTTATATCTTCCACCATGACTTTATTGAGTTCTATCTCACTCCTAATATCTATCATAGAGATATGATCCTACGCAAAGAATGTGGGACATAAGATAGCCACAAACCTCTTATCTAATGGGTTTTATAGGTAATAATCCATTCATTCCATGGGTAATCTTCTAAAGATACACTTAGTTTCTTGGGGTGCAAGATTCTTTATATAAATATCCCTAACAAATAATTTTTGGTCCCACACTCATACTTGATACAACACTGGTTTATTTTCATACCAAATTTTATATGGAATACATTTTATGATTTAGTGGGAACATAGTTTATAATATTTTTTTCCTATAATGCATATCCCCGAATGAATAATCTAACACTCACATGACTCATTATTAATGATACCATGTCTAACAGGGTGAACTTCTTCCTTTCAATTACACCATTCCATTGTGGTTTATAATGAGGATTGATTATGGATAGAATAAAAAACTCCCTTTAATACTCAATGAGTTATTTATTTAGATATTCTCACCTATGATCTATAAAAATATTCTTAATCTTCTTATCAAGATGGTTTTCACCTTCATTTTTATATTCTCTGAATCAATCAATAGAATATAATGTATACCTCATTATGTTGACATGTTCATATCTACTAAAATCATCCATAGAAATTATTAAGAATGAGTTTCTTTCCTTATATTCAATTGAAAATAGTCCACACACATCGATATGAACCAAATCTAGAAGCTTTGTAGCTATTCCACCATTTTGAGTCATTGTTAATTTTTTCCCTTGTAAACATTTGTGACATACACCAAGGGTTTTTAGTTCAAATGAGTCTAAATAGCCATCTTGTTTTAGTCTTGTCAGACACATATTGTTTACATGACCTATATAGTGAATCCATTATTGGGTATGGTATGAGTCATGTTAAATTATTTCATTATCAATTTCCATTACTTGGTTCATGTAATCTAACACATAATGATTTTTATTTAAATATACCTTACCATAACAAATTATTTCTTTATAAAATGAGGAACAATTATTTCTAAATTTGAAGATAAATCCATTGATATCAATTTTTTATATAGAATTAATGATTATAGTGACTGATGTCATATAATAAAATTATTTCAAAACCAAGATCATTCTAGTTTAAAAAATGAGGTGTCAGTCCCCAATAACCATAACATAAATTCTAGCTAGGTTAGATTCTCATAGATTTACCACACCTAGGGAAATCATCCAAAATCTACATGGTTTCTATATTTTAATACATATGTGAGAACCCCATGTTTTATCTAATATCCAATTTATTGTAAAAGATAAGATTTAGTAAATAAAAAATTCACATAAATCATCCCCTTGGATTTTTCTAGGTGTGATATTTCATCAAGTGGACCTTCTTTCAACATGAAGAATCGATGACACCATTTTCCTTTATTTTCCCATTTATCCTCCTCTTATTTTAAGGTAGTTTTGAATAAGTGTTATACTTGGAGTTAGTCATGGAGAAATTCATCTATTATTTACTTTTATTCATTATATATAATGATTTTTTTTCTTTGTATCCTTGTCAACTTAGTGATGTAGAGTGATAATATATGGTTGAGACATCCCTATGTTTTTTGTGTTTTAATGGTCAAAAAACCAATAGAAGTTATAATATAGTGATGAAAGAATGATATTGGTGTGTAGTTCTTTAGGAAACATAAACCATAGAACCTATAAGATCTCAATCTAGCCTATAAGTTTTACTAGATGTGGCTCTACTTGTGAACCTTTTCCAATATTGGTTGTGAAGAGATCCTTGGAGGTCACAAGTTGTTCCTATCTTTCCCTCTCCTATTAAAGATCTTAGATATGTCAGAATATAATATAATCATCCATGTTTTCATGAGACTTCATGGGTTCACTATACATGCATAATACCATTAAAAATTGAACATTTAAATAATTTTTATGGTGTTTTTCATATATGGTGAAGTACTCATCACCCTCCTTCTTATCAGGAGTATTAAGGACTGAGGATCAAGCGCATAAGACTTCCATTCATGGTGAAACACTACCCATATGTATATAAACAATTTTTAAAAGTTTATATGGGTTAGTAGATGGTCTTTCTCAAAAACATTTCATAGGGATATGGTGGCTGAGAAACATATCATTTTTTAACTATTATAAATGAGAATATTATGGATATTAAACATAATAAATATTTGGTTAAGTAAAACCACTATCATATTTAGGTGATATTGATAATTAAAAGTTTCCCCAACTAATAAGAAACTAACTATTTAACGCTTCATTCATCTTAATTCAGATGATGGAAGGCTTAGTGACTTAATATTACCTTAAAATATTTTACAATGCATAAAATTTCAAATTTCATTTTTTTAAATGCATTTTTAATATTAATTAGATTTAATATAAGGGATAAACCACGTTTTGATAAACAAATATTTATAATTCATTTATTTTAATTCCATATTTACATATTAATCCATTTATTTATTGGATCATAGTCTTTCATCAATAAAATAAATAAATCCTAAGTAAAAAAAGTGAAATAAATAAATAATTTACATGATCATGAGATTCTTTAATGGTTGATTTATAGAGTAGAGAATAAATCAACCTATGAACCTAGGGTAAAACTCCTTCTGTAGGTCTTGGCATGATTTATATCATTCAACATGTACACCTATGTATCACCTAGGTTGGATTCATCTTGATTCCATCTTGAACCACCTCTACCTTTAAATAACTCCATGAACCTTTGGATTGTCATATTATCACATTCATTTAATAACTCACATGTAGGTGAGGGGAACCGATGGATAGGTTAAGGGGAATTAAAAAAACTATAGACACTCTGGTCCAACATAATAGAGGGAGCGATGACATGTTGGCCATAATATTTAGTATAATAATAATTAATTATAAACTCATGCAATTAAATTAATGTAAATAGAGCCATGCATACCTTTTTTGGTCAAATATCATGATTGATCATATATTTTTAATGACTGTGAATTTAAATCAATTAGCTATAATTCTTTTACATTTTTTCATTAATTAGATAAAACACTCATGAATTAATCAATAAATTCTTTTTTACTTATTCTATATAATGGTCCTATATATTCCCATCGACTAAGATTTTAAAAAAAAAAATATTTTATTTAAAAATTTATATAAATAGTTTACAACTTTTTCATGGAACAAATGCAGTGATTACATGTCTAAAATACTCATTTTGGTCCTTATTGTATACAATGTAGTCATGTGAAATGTTGTGCACCTGGAAAGTGTTGTAATTTTATGGTGTCTATGGTGAAATTAGTGAAACTTTGAGAACATGAAAATTACATTGCATATATGATTTACTTCATGTAGATTATTTTGTATGCAACGAACATACATGACTTGCATTTTTGAATATCATGCATAATTAAATAAGGATTTATTATAATATAAAACTTAATGATTGGTGTGAATTAAAAATTTATTGAATCATAGATCTTAGGTTAACGATGTTTAATAGATTAATTAATTAAATTAAATATTTACATTTAAACAATTAAAGTACATGGAGTGTGTTGTATGGACACTTAGAGTGTACTTTTCTTCACCAGAAATCCATAGTACAAGTCTTGGGACTCAACGTATACTTCTCAAGAACACATTTGAGGTACATAGTGTGTAATAAGGGTACAAGTTGTGCACTTTATGTTTCATGATTTTCCACCTATACAAGTCCTGTATTAAATACATGTTATGTATTAATTACATGACACATATTGAGAACAAGTTTTTTTAATGAAAATATGTGGACTACATAGTGTGTAGAAAATCTATATGGCATGTAGTCTAGAAAAACTATATGCCACCAAAGTTGGTCTATATGCAGTGTATTTAATGTATGTGGTGTGTGTTCATTACATGATAACGTAGAGTCCATATGGGTGTCTTAGTGAAATGCACAAGTTAAAATGGAATGTGATAAAGGATTATACTTGGTGTAACCCTATGTTATTCGACCAAAGTTTTTGGCACCTCATGATGGGTGATTTACATGTTTCCTTTATTAATTATTTTCTATTCTTTGTTATGTGAGATAGAAACAAAAAGAATGAATAATTTAAATGAATGATTTGATATATAATGAATCAAATGTAAAATGAAGCATAAATTTTAAATATGTTTTGATCAATAATCAAATGAATATTTATAAATTTAACTTGACCCCTCTCATACCACATAATGGTTTCAGTCACATTAAAAGCTCCTTTTATGGACAATGGTCAACTTGATTTTTGTCATATTTTATGGATCATTCACAATGTACACGATCTGATTATCATGACCAAAAAAAGTTCCAAGTAATTTTGATGAAAAAATATCATAATAAAGAGAAGAGTTTTTCATGTTAATTTTATAATTAATTTAAGAAAAAGAAGAATTATTTCATCATTCTTGAGATTTTTATCCACTGGGGGTGTTAATCAGTCTAACCCAATTGGTTAGTGTTGTTTTATAGTAAGTAACATAATTAAATAACCTCAAGAAGTGGTCTTCATGTGATCCGTTGATATCCGAACAACACCAATGAAATATCGGGTGCTAGAGCAGTCTATTGATTACCTATTACTATTCAACTTGATTTATTCATGATCCTTCCGACATGAAGGAATTTTCAATTATTCCTCTTAGTTTTGAGATTAAGAGTAAAGGAGGTATATATTGAGAGAAACATATTGTACACAACTAATAATCCAAGCACAATAGACATAGTTGTATATTTAAAGAGTTAGGATTAGGGTTAAAATAATATTTAATTGCAAAATTTCCCTCAATAAAATACTAAACCCTTACGCAACCCCATGCATTATAAAAATAATATAATTATCTTTTTCTCAGGGAGTGAGCTAATTGGAACATCGATAAATAGTATTTCATCATCTTGAAAATTAATATTTATCACCCGACATAATATCAATATGCTCATCTCTTCATCATTTATCGAATTCTGGAATAAATATTATCATTAAATATTTATTAGTTAAATAATTGAAGAAATATTTTCTATACTGACTTGTGAACAAATATTTATTTATTACAATGAAAATAATAAGTGATTAATAAATATTTTATCTTCTCATGATTACATAGTTTTCCTGTGAATAAATATTTTTATAATATTTAAGATCATTTAATAAATCCTGAATGAATATTAAATCTCTATATAGAGAATAATATTTAGTTCAATTGTTAAAAATAAATAATATTTAACTAAGATAAAAGGAAACGATTTATGTGTGGCCCTCTAAACCTATTACCTTGTGGAAATAAGTGAAAAATACATCCAATATAATATTATTTTCTATCAACAGGTCAAGGAAGCCATTATGGAAGAAGGTATTTCACAATGACAAAAACCACATACGAATGCTCACTACAAAATATAATCCATTTTTCATGATATCTCATCAAGAAGGTTGAATTATCTTGTCATCAACCTATATTAATCATATTTCATTCTTTGAATACACTAAATAAATCCATCATTACCCCATAGCTATAGAATTTAATAGGACAGATCTATTTCAATACAATCTACGAGATATCAACTTCCTTATAGATGGAAGTGACAAATCCTTACTTGGCTTATTCATTAATAACATTCCATTCATGACACAAAAAATATACCCAACTTCACCATGAACTTTATCATCATGATTTATAGTAATAAATCAAATTTTATGATTCGTGAAAATAATTAATAATAATCTTAAAATTCTATGGATCAATATATGTACATGTAGACAGGAGTTTCCCATGACACATAAACATATAGAATTCCTTATGGCGGGTTTGTTATAATAATATCCCAATTTGGAGATTACCAAGTGATATATTATGGAGATGAAGTCTTATATTCTTTTTAGTACTAAAACGTGATGGTCAATATAATATATTCCCCATCGTAGAATTTTATCTTACCGTTGAAAAAGGTTTAAGAATATCTTTATGGAATTTCAAGGTTTTCATCAATTCCCTTTTCAATGCAACATATACTCTAGAACATTACCACATTAAAGTCACATAAAACTATAAATGATATATAATAAGATATTTTAATTAGTACTAACTTATTTGAATATAAATGTTATATGAAGTACAAATAGTTTGTTCTAGGATACCAACATCAACCGTATTTTGATAATTTTTAAAAGGTAAAATCTATGAAGTTATTATTTTGAATTTGTTAATTATTCTACCAATTTATTAGAGTGTATGTAAAAAAAATTATTATAGATTATAGGAAAATATTTTTCATGTTTAGGGAACATCTGATGTGATGTTGAAATATCGATTGAAGAAAAAGTGATCAATTCTCAAATCAATTTTCATGTGGAATAATTTCATCTTGTTGAAGTGAGAGGATTATGTTTAAAGAAGGTATTAATTTAAGTCATTATTTTATTAAAAAAATGAAATTTTTATTCAGTTTTCTTTTTTCCCACTCTTATTTCACATAAGTAGGATTAGAATTATTTAATAGTGGTTCATTTCTAAGTGGAATGAATTTAATAGTGACTTATGTTACTTAATTTCCAACAAAATCTAAAGGGGGTAATTATTGATCCCAAGAGATTTTTGGAAGATGATTGAGTACTTGTGGAATTTTTTTGTCCCACGAAGATGTATATGTAATGAAAAAGTTCCTCTATAATGTGGTATTCATATAGAGATGAAATATTAGTAAATGATTATCTGGATTTTTTTTCTTGAGTTTTCTTTTTATTTCAGAAAATAAATCATGAAAAAACTCATGTTATGATTAATGATTCATTTGAGATGAAGTTAAACTAATATATTTATAGATTTATAAAATTAAATTATAATTAATTATAAATATTTGTGGAAAAATATTGAAGTGTTTTGAATTATTCTAGAATTTGAACTTACACTAAAATAACAAGTTTAGAGGTGTGTATGAGTCATCATGGAAGACTAAATGAGTCATTATTAACTTGTGTATGAGTCATTCTGAGTTGTTTCTGAGTCATTTTGACCTTTGTAAAAGAAAATTTTCCATTATTAGAATCCATTTTATTCTCTATATGAGTCATTTTAATCAAATTATGAGTCAATTCACTCTCCCAACAAGGGATTTTATTGATGTGTATGAGTGATATGAAGTTATGTATGACTCAAAGACTTGGTGAAAATTCATTAATTCTTTATAATTAAAATATGAGTTTCCCAAATTCGTTGTAGAAAATTAAATAAATTTTGGTGGTTCTGAAGATATTAGTTCATGGATTAAATATCATAAAATCGTATTTTGTTTATTCAATAAAAGGAATAATAATCTTCACAAAATGAAAAAGATGAAGAAAACTAAACTATGGATGAACTTATTAGTCATGTTATAGCAAATACTTATTCCCTATAGTGATATGGAATAAATTTCAAACTTGAGAATAATAAAACAATAAGAGGGTGAAGAAGTTGAAAATTAGTTGATGAAATTATTTATTGGAATTTTATTTTTAAATTCAAATTAATATTAATTTTTTTAGTCTATGTTTTGTGATAAAATATATAAATAAAAAATATATATTTAAATGTGCATGAAAGAAAATAATGGTAGATAAGTAAAAGTGATATCTATGAGACTATAAAATTTTAAAGGATATTTTTTAGAGAGTGAGAAGAATAATAAAAAGAATAATAATAATAATAATAAGAGACTATGAAATTTTTATAGAGATGAGAAAAGAAACATCTGAATATACTGTTTGAAGGAGGTGGAGTAGAAGCATCACTATAAAAACTCAATGGTAGTATATATTTTTTAATTTATTTCATATTTATAAAAAAAAATCATTGATCATTGTAACAGTTTTTAAATCACTCAAACAAAATAGGGAGATTTTTATCATGAGTATAAGGATATTCTCTACTCATTCGTAAAATTGTGAGGGCACAATTCTTTATGGGGGGTTGAATGTAACACCAAAAAAATTCCTTTATGTTATTAATAAAAATATTATCATATAAATAATGATTCATTATGGGAACATATAAATACTTTTACATTTCATATCAAATTGAATCACCATTGACAACAATACAAAGAATAGTAAAGTGAGTTTTTAAAGATATAATCAAAATTAAATTATGTTTATAGAATATAAAAATATTCTGTTGAAAATGTATTTCAAGGTAAATTTAGAAGTTTTAAATAAATTTTATTTTCAGTAAATAAATTTATAAAATACTTTTAAATTTATAAAATATTTTAATTATGTTCTACATAATTTTTATAATGGCTAGACAATTTAATATGTCCTAAAAACTATTAATTTTCAATAAATATTGACATTTATTTAAAGAAAATATATCATATTTATAGTTTTATTTTGATAAAATAGATTTAAATTTTGGATTAATCATATTGAAGTTATCATAGGGTGAATTTATGATAATTTACAATGAAAAAGATGATTTTTGAGTTAAAAAGTGAAAATTGTTTTTTAACAAAATATTAAAACTCTTGTGATATCGTTAGGATATTATCATGATTTAAATTTTATTAATATTTATTATTGATAAAAATATATTTATGGAATACAATAATATGTAATGTGAATGATTTATAAACACATGCATTGTATTTTGAAAACCATGGTTTTATCTTTTCTAAAAAACATTTTCTACGAGTTATGTGTGTATCATATTAAAAAAATCACTTAAATAAATTAAATCAAATAAAATGGATTGAATATTTATATTTAGAGGGTTGAAATTTGGTTATAAGCTCAATTTCATTTTTATTTAGAAAAAATTTACTATTTTAAACCAAAATATCTATCGTAATTAGGTAAAATATTGTAAAAAGTTAAAATTAAAAAACGTAAAGACATGTTGTAACTAAAATGAAAACATTAAATGGTCATTTGGGATTTTTATAATCCTTAACAAAAAATTTCAATATTAGTCATTAACTAAATTCATTGAAATTAATTTCACTGAAAAGTGTTTATCTTTATACATAAAAAAATCATTCTTTACTCCTTTAAACCACCCCTCTTAAAGTATAATTACCCTCCATTTTCTCCTCACATTACTCAAAAAAGTATTTTAGAATGATTTATCTCAAAATATCCCTTACAAGAGTCTCTTTAACTCGGTTTCATAGATCTAAGTTGTCCCTCTATAGCTTTAAGATGCATCTTCCCAATGTAAGGGTTTCCATAATTCTCCTATTTCCTTTTCAAGTTCATTACATTTGTTATATTGTATTTTTCAATTACTTTAAATATACTTAAATTATTATTACTAAATGGTATTATATTATATTATATTTATTGTAAATGATATTTTATTTATTCCCTATCATTATAGACTTTTCCTAAACTATTACTATGCTGAAATAAGGGTTCCTCACCCCTCATTTCCATTATTTTGTGACCCTTATTATTTCATTCTTATTTAAACATAAATTGTTAATATACATCATTTTTATATTTTATTACTATGAAATCGATGATATATCACCATTACATATAATTATACTTCATTAATAAGCATTTGTAATGCTCAAGGATTCCCATGGAGATAAAACCATCCTAAATTTGGTAAACAAAAGAGTGTGTGGTTTTCCTATAAAATACATCTTTTTCTGGTTTCTAAAATTGGATGTGGATATGGAATAGTTGTACATATGGGTTATAAACCCAAAAAGGGGTTCATTGGGAATTGATTTGATTATAACATGGTTCATGAAATAAGTACTTGCTACATACCTAGATTGACACACCCATAGAACATTATTTAGATGATTCACATGCACTTTATTAACCATAATAAAGGATTAGAATATATGAGTTGATATTTACACTTAATAGATATCACTATTCCATAAATTTATCCTTAAATACTTCTTTTTATCATTCCCTCAATTGGAGTTCTTCCTTTTTCAATGTGAACATCCAAGTTTTCTAAATTTTATTGTTGGATATTCACAAAGATAAGTGCATTGATCCATTCAAAGTGTTTATTTTCCACCCAAACTATAACCACAAAATGTGTTCTCTCTCATTTTCCATATTGCCCATGGAGTTTACCTTCATTATACATGTCTATGTTCCTAGGTATACATTATATGGTAGAATTCGGATCTCTATAGAGAACGATCTATCATTTCCTTTGTCTTCCCTTATCATCAGCAATGTGTAATCAAATATTTTATTCCAATACCTTTCCATTTGAATACCCTTATATGATTCTTATTATTGAATGGTAATCACCTAGTTACCCATACATCAATTTAATGGGGAAAGTATTGACTAAACTATATACCCATTTACTTATATAGTGTAAATACCTTAGACTTCATAATGTTGAATAATGGGTATTTACCAAGAATGTTATCAAATTTCATTAGATAACCATTTAATTTCCAACATTTTAATCATGATATGATTATTTTATAAATATTTTCCTTATGAGGAATGCATGAATTAAGACATATGAAGGGTGTTCCTTGATAACACTCAAAGGAATTGGGAAATGATATGGAGTTAATTGGACTGAAGTTATTCCTAAGAGACAATGGAGTTAATAAGATGAATGTTTCTCCTAAGTGATGGTAGAGTTTACATGTTATAGGTTACTCGTAAGAGATATGGGAATTACCCATATAGGTAATTCTATTATGGATGTTTAATGTTCTATGATACCAACACATATTATTTATGTCTGCTATGACTTTTTAATAGTTCCTTCGATCATAATTGACATAACATGAACTACTAAAAAACTTGTTATATATTTTGTTAGCCTTTAATAGTCCTTGTAAAAAGCACTGATAAAGGCCTCCTTTATCAGCACTTAAAAATCATTGATAAAGGGTACCTTTATCATTTCTTAATCTTTAGCACTCATAAAGGGTGACATTTATCATTACATTTTCTAGTGTTGATAAAGGACTTGATTGCTGCATGTGTCCCATATCAAAATAGAGAACCTTTGGCAACTTCTTTTTATAATATTTTCCGACATCCAAACATCAGAAGCCTGCTGCGGGGATGTGCTCCAACATATATTTTCTACACACACTCATATGGTCCCATGACCTTGCACAGACCATGGGCGACCATTTACATCCTAGGGGTTTATCAGACCTGCATACACATGACCATGTTATATATTACCTGACCCACATGCCTCACGATTCTGGCTCATATATAACCTAACTCGCCATGCCATGACCCTTATTTTTTACATACAAATAAAAAATCCATCTATTAAAAATATTTAAAAAATTGAACAAATTAAAATTTAAAAAGAATAAATTTAATAAATGTTAAATTTTTTATTATTTAAATAATTATTAAAAACATTAATGTATATTAAAGTTTTTTTAAAAAAATTTAATTAAATGATTATTAATAAATGATATGTGTATATATATATATATTATAAATATTAATAAATAGTATATATTATATATATATATATATATATAATGAAAAAATTGAAATATTAATCCAAATAAAAATTAAAAATGTTTACATTAAATAAATATAAAAAATTTATTAATTAAAATATTATTAATAAAAATGAATAAATTTAATATAAATATATAAAATTATAAATATTAAAAAAATATTATATATTTAATATATTTATATATAATGAATAAATTGTAATAACTTAAAAAAATAATGAATAAATTAAAAAATAATTATAAATTTTATTAATGATACAATTATTAATTAAAATGAATATATATATATATATAATAATTATTATAAATAGTAATATGTAATTTATATTAAATATAAATATATAAACTGAATAAACTATAATAATTAAAAACATAATAATTTATTATTCATTTTTTATGTTTTTTATATGTCATTTATTATTAATATATTTAATATTTGTAATATAGAAATTTATTCATATATACTTCTAAATATATATATATATATATATATCAGTATACATAATATTTTCTAAAAGATGATTTACATAATACAAAATATTTATGTTTACATTACGAAAAGTCATATATTTAGTAAAAATGGTTTATAATTAAAAAAACATTATTAATTAAAAATACTCACTAATGGTATCTAGTAATGGAAATTTAATTGAATGTCATCTGTTTTTTCAATTTAACATATATAAAAAATGTGTTATATTGATTTCACATATACTTATAAATAATTAATGCATTTTTATATACAACACACACATTATATATATTTTTTAATTTATTAAATTTTAATATTCATTTATCAATTATATTTATTAACACGACATATTTAATATATATTATTATTCTATTTGGTAAATTTTATAATTTTTTGTGGTCTTATACAATATATACGTTTTTTTATTTTTTAGTTTTTTTAGAATTTAGTCATTTTTAATATTATTTATTCCTTAACAATCTTAATTTTTTTAATATTTTTTCCATTTATTCTTTTCTAATTTTTTTTATCATTCCGTATGTTTGAAGTTTTATACATTTTATATAATTATTTATACATATTTATTCATTACCATTTAATGGTGTTAATATTGTTGTATTTTATATAACTATAATGTAATCATTAACAAATATAAATATACATTTTTAATATTTTTAATTATCTATATAATTAATAACATTTATGCATATTTTAATTTTATTCATTCTTATTATTCTTTATTTTATTAATAGACACAACATATTATAAATAATTATATATTTTAATAATTATAAAATTATAATAAATATAATTAATTGATAAATATATTTAATATAATTATATATATATTTATACATATTTATTAAATAGTTATATAATTATATAAATATATATAAATATATATAAATATATAAATATATATAAATATATAAATATATTATAATTATAAAATTATACTAAATATATTTAAATAATGAATTTGTTTAATATATTTTTATGTATATTAATTTGTTAAATACATTTAATGATATAAATATTTTTATAATTATAATTAAATAATTATAAACATACTTAAAAAATATTTATATATAAATATATTTGTAAATATATATTCACTATATTTATAAAATTATATTTTTATAATTATAAATAAATTAATTTAGTATATCAGAAAAATATTTAATTATAAATAAATAATTACATATTTAAATGATTATAAAATTAAAATAAATATTTTTAATATTTTTATTTTTATTTTTATATTTATTTGTTAAATATATATAATGATATAAATATATTTATAATTATATAAAAATATTTATAAATACATTTTGAACTATATATATTTATATTTGTAATTATAATTATTTATAAGCACTTATACTGATTTCTTTTATCAATGTTTATTATTTTAGTGTGGATAAAACCCCTCTTTATCAGCACTCTTTTTTGAATCGCTGATAAAACCCTCACCGATCTTTTTAAAAGAACCCTAATTGAACAAATTTTCGACGCACCATTTATACTATCACAAAATTCTAGTGTTGGCATTTCTCCCCCCTCAACCTTTTCCTGATGACATAACCTTCTCAAATCCTATGGTATGGTATTGTTTCACTCCTCTATCAATTATTAGTTTATTTATATTATCCTTGACCCGCATAGATCAACACCTTCGATTATAAGACTAATCACTCTATCTTTTGGAATTTACTACTTCTCCATCATTTTATCCTCCATCCATGTTATTTTTATCTCCCCTCACTACTTCGTCCCATTATCTGATGCATAATTATATTTAGGTTCTAAATGTTTAATTTCTTGATTCATAGGGAGTTCAGGTACTATTTAATAGCATCGTATCTTCAATTTTTCTAGACTTTCTTTATCTATTCATGTTTCTAATAAGTGATTCCATGTTTCCCCCTTTTTCATAACATAACGTAGATGAAATAATTTTTTATCACAACTTTCTTTAAGAATTATTTGAATTTTGTGAGCAATGGTTAATGTTACATAAAAACTTAAAAGGATAAAAAATTCTTTTGTTCGAAGAGGAATTTTTTCATGTTTCCCAATTAAATTAAATTAAAAATTTGTGGTATGTTTTTAATATATTTTATTAAATGAATGATGATTTTACTTTAGTGATTTTGAATATTTGAAATGGTTTTAGTATGCTATGTGATTTAGTAAAATGTTTTCCTTTAAGGTTTATGTGTGATTTAAATTTGTATATTGGTATATAAAAATCCTATATATTTTCTTTGATGGGTTTCCCTCCCTAATTATCGATAATTTATGTGTTTTGCAATTCATGTGATTTTTATTGCTGTTTCTTACAAGTTTTAATTGAATTATACATCATATGGTTTCAAATTTTATTTTGGAAATCAAATTCATTTTTAAAATAGTGTTAATAAAATGGGTATTTTAAGTTTTTAATCCTAATAAATGTTCCAAAGGCCAGTTTGATACATAAAAAAAAGAGTTATGAATTATTTCATTTTTATAATGTTTTTAAAAAGATAATTCTCTAAAATTTCTATTTTTATTTAATCTATAGGCCTATTTGGAACCATCATTAAACAAATTTTATTTCATTAAACCTTTTGTACCCTTATTATAAGACCATGAGTTTTTTTTCATTGGTGAATTTTTTATTATTTAGGGTTTCATACATCATTTTATAGTTTTTTTGTGTATCATTTAAAATTATTTTTTAGATAATAAATTTGTATGGGTTTGTTATTAATTATTACTATAGATTTTACAGTTTCACTATACTTTTATTTGTTTCATGGTATTTTGTGTAATTTTATTTAAATTATCATTAAATAGATAAGAACATGTATAATTACAAACAAATATTGGAATTGAATTGAATTGATTTCATTTAATTTGGATTCTATGAATCTATAGAGTGAAAGTAATAATTTGGAATAAATTTTTCTTAGTTTTTTAAAAATAGGTATTAGAATGGAAACACAAATTTTCTATTTCATTTATTATAATGATGAATATTTTTATTCAGTTAATTTGGTCAGGTTATGGATTTTGTTTTTATAAAAACAATTCAGTGGTTTTTAGTTTCAATGAATTGGATTTTGTATGGATGATGATTTTTATTACGAATGTGATTGAGAATAGTGGATTTATAATCAGGAAATTTATCTTGAAAAATCTATAGAAAAGGGATTTTGGTATACTCTAGTGTTATTTATGTATGTGAATCACTTAAATGATACTGAGTTCATAATTATTATATTAATGTGTTTTTAACCTATTATAATTATAATGATTAAGTGGTTCTCTTGGTTTTTTGTTTTCAAATTTTGTAAGTATTTGATTAATTTATATGTATAGTTTTATGTATATATATATATAAATTTTATGATTTCCATGTATAGTGATTTGGGAAATTGTTACTTTTTAGTATAAAGGATACTTAAATTATTTATTATATTATTCTTATTATGCAATGAACTGTTTTAAATAAACATCTAAATTTGGTTTTTCCTTGAGTTGAATTATAAGTTAGATTTTTAAAGTGAGGAAAAGTAATAATTGTTGAATAAAGTTTCATTTTCCTATATTAAATATATTATTGTATCAAACATATTTTAAATTTTTATATAATGGGATATTTGAATTAGTTGTGAAGTTTTTATAAATTAAATTTATCTCTACATTTTTTATTTGGGATGTCTTATTTGGAATAAAAATGTTTCATGTCTTTTGAAGATGAAAATTTCATTGTTTATTTGGTTTAAAGGCTTTCTTGGAAATTAATGATTTCCCTTATATTTTCCTTAGTTTAAAGTTTTTCATTGGTTTGAAATTATAATTAATTAATAAAATCAAGGTGTCTGATCACTTATGATCCATTTCCCCCACCAAAAATATTTTTTTTTCTAATTTTCCAAAAAAAATTAAACAATGTGCATGCAAGGGATCTTATTTGTCCTTTCTCTACCTCATTGTTTCTCCAACAAATCTCTTTTTCCTCAATCCATTGATGTATTACCATATCAAAGTCATTCATTTTCATTTTCACTCATTCATTATTTTTCTCACTCCAATTTCATGAATATCCTAAATGTATGCTACAAAAACCCTCACCTACTATCATGTAAGGTGGTGGCTGAAAATTATTAGTAAATTGATTATTTTATTGTGCACTTCTAGTAATCTTCTCCATGTTCAATGAATCCATCCTATTCCCATGTTCCACCCAATATCTCTTTCCTTGATCAATTGTTTTTTCATCCCCTCCCCCGCATCAATGTTCTTCTTTACTTATTCATCATTATTTCTCATTGTTATTGCTTCAATATATTAGAAATGCATGACAAAAACACTGCCCATTTTTCGTGTAAGGTGGTGACTGTAAATGATAATTAAGTAGTATTTTTTGGTGCATGGTTGGTGATAAGATCAAAGTTCAAGTATCTCTATTGATCCCATGGCTTAAAATCAAAAAATTCTTCCTATTTTCTTTTAATAATCCCTCATACTTCTATGGATTAAAACCACAGTGTCTTTTTAAAACATGTCATTTCAATATGTATTTTATTTTTAGTGACCATAATAGTATATTTTTTCAATATTTTTTTCTTTTTAGGAAACAAAAATATAATGAAATATGGTTTCATTACAGATTAACTATCATTTGGATATTTGTGGAAATTTTATTTCATGATTTATTAATAAAGAGGGTATAATTAATTATTTTTTGGTGATCTTAATAATTTATTTATATATCATTATCAATATTCAATGAATTAATTTTATATTAATATTTTATGAATTATTTATGCTATTATTTTTGGAAATTTAATAGAGGTTTTCAATATTAAAGGATATGTGAAATATACCTAAGCTTTAAAACACTACTATATTTGAAATTGGAGCTCGACATTGGGTTATGCTAAAAATATATATGTTGGTATTCCTATAATACATGTTCAAGAATAATCTAAAACAAGAGAGTAACATGGGATCCAACTTCATTTCTACAGTAAATAAGAGTTTCATCCATTTATATCATGAAATTCCATGTTACATGACCATGTGTCCAAATCCGGTGATTACATGACCTTATTTGTTCCGAGGAAAGATATTTTTACACAAATTTAGAAAGCCTTGTCATAATAAAATGAAAATAAATAACAAGAGTTTCCAAGGTAATTATTCCATCCAATAATAAATAAATATTATCTACCAATATATTTATTACCAAATTTTTGTCCCACATAATATCATATAAAAAACCTAGACTAACAACCACATGTTTAACCTAGCTTGTTTCTTTTCATGTCACCATTTTGTAGAGTGATAACATTTTAGGAATCAAAACTAATAACATTCAAATGTTTGGTTCCTCTTCTTAAAATTATCTTCAACATCCTCCTTTGATTATGAATATCTTATGTATATTTATTTATTTGTTGTATAAAATGAATATTTTATGAACTTAATTGGATTATTATCAATCGAAAATGGATTCACACTAATCATATGACAAAAGATTATGAATATGGAGTTAATGAGTTCATTAATATTGCAATATATAATGTATACAACCCTTATCGAATCCATTATCCTTGTTTATATTGTTTTTATTCAAGAAAAATTTTTCTGGAAGAGTTGGAAGAATATTTTATTTGTCACGGAATAGATCTGAGTTATAAATGTATGACTAAACATGGGAAAAAACTAAATGCACAAACTAATAGGGATGGTACGGTGGTTTATGGATCATGTTCTATGAAATCCAATGTAAATTATGTTTGAGATCATATGGATTAAATAGAAGTGGAAATTGATTGTGACCTTTTTGATATTCCAAAGTTGTTAGAGAAGTTAATGAATTGTGATAAGACACCATTATATATATATATATATTCTAATAAATACACTACATTGCTAGCTACATTTAAGTTATAAGATTTGAAGGCTAGCAGTGGATGGAGTGACACCATATTTAAAAAACTACTTGGTATCCTGAATTATATGATACAATAATAAAGTGAATTTTCTTGTTGAAAATATGATGTTAATAAAATTCTATACCCAATTGGAATGATCTCTAAAAATAAATGCTTTTACAAATGTTTGTTTATTGTTTTTCAAGGACCACGAATCAGTCATAAAAATCCCTAAGTTAATAAATAATTGGTACAAGAAATATGAATCATGTACTTTGAAAGTTTTATAGTAACTTCCTATCATTAAAAGGTATTGAATACTATATAGATGTCAGGAAACCATGAGTCATTTGATATAGAATGAAAATAAAAGAATTAAATATGGAAACTATGTCATCTAGAAGACTCTCCTCAATGGAATAAAATATATTATGATTATCCTAAATTTGGAAATGATATGAGAATCTTATATATTGAATTATCTATAGATAGAATAAATTCTCTTTGTATATTAATTAGTAATCATAGTACATGGGTAGTTATGTTAGAAAATTATAACATTATTCCATGGTTAAGCTTGAAGAGAATATACATTCTGTTTTCTATGCTTATATTTGAACCAAAAGAAGCCGATAGTGATATTAATGTCTGTTTGATTCCATTGATCAATGATCTAAAAATAATGTGGGATATAGATGTTATAATGTATGATGATCATAGAAGTGAATAATTCACATTGATGTTCATATTGTATGAGATGATAAAATACATTCCATATTATGTAATTTTTTCAGGATATATATTTAAAGTAATTTTGGGGTCTCCCGTTTTTGAAGAATGCACACACTCAATTAAGTTAAAACATTCCTTCAAGACAATGTTTTTAGGGTATCTATTTTTTTACCTCAGTAACATAAATTCCAACATTCGATGACATCATTTTATTGGAATACCAAACAAAGTACAACACTTTATTCACTAATGGATGATGAACTATTAGATAAAGTAAAATGTATTAACAATGTATATGGTAAACCATTTTTTGAAAATCTTTATGAAATTAGGTTGGAAAAAGAGATCAATTTTCATTGAATTAACATACATGAGTTGTTTTTTTGTTAAACGGTTTCTTGATTTAATGCATGTATAAAAAAATGGATTTTATAGTGTCACTAGAATGTTACTAAATTTTCCTTGAAAAAAAATGGAATAAATTCTAGGTTAGGCGTGATTGACATGATGATAAGGGGAGTGTTGGAACCATTGAAGGGTAAAAGTCATACTTTTTATCCACCACTAGCTTACACTATATCCAGACAAGAAAAATTCTAATTTTTTACTTTCTTTAATGATGTAAAATTTCCAGAGCGATATTCATCAAATATCAAGAATATCATATCAATGAATAATTTGAAGGTATAGGGACTAAAATCACATCAGTTCTATGTTTTGATGCAAGATTTGATGTTAGTTTCTTTATATTGCATTGTTCATAAAAATGTATAAAATACATTAACCAGAATATACTTATTTTTCAAATACATATATAGTAAGGATATATACCCAATTAATTTTACAATAATAAATAAGAAGATTATAGCCATATTATGTGAATTAGTGATGTTATTCCCACATTCATTCTTTGATATAATGGTCCACCTAACAGTTCACTTCATTGGAGAGATTCAAATATGTGGTCCTATTGATTACAGAATGATTTACTCTATTGAAGGGTATATGAATGTAATGCCCTAACCCCAGTTACCCATAGTTGGTGCTTTATTACATAACATTGGCATGATCACAAAAGATCAAGTCTCGAAAGACCGATTAGTTTAGTAGCCTTGGGAACACTAGATATATTCATAAGTCTTACATTACATAATAAAATGAAAACTACAACAACATAGTCTCTATAGTCCACACTCATATCCCCTCAGACTATCCCTGCAGGTCAGTCATAAAATATTTCATCACATCCTAGAAAAAATAAAACATAGAAAGGGGTGATCTCAAATTCCCAGTAAGGATAACAATATAGTGGAAACTTTTATAAATAAGCATAAACATTTAAGGCAGTGTATAACTAAAACAAAATCATTTTAAACTTGAACTTCAGCATAATATGGCAGAAATAAAATGAAATAATGCCATTTACTTATTTACATGGATATTCTACTAGTCAAATAATCAAATGAAATATCAATAACCACTTTTGTAATGATGGAATGCATAATGTCAGACTATCATAACAACATAGTCAAGGCCTTGTGCCAAGACTACAAATAAGATTTTGTCAAGGCCTTGTGCCAAGACACTAGTTTGTCTCATGAGACCTACTGATGCATCGAGGAGCTATATCGGGCTCAACCTGTCACTTACTAATTCCAATGTATTCCTCATATGAATAGGTTTAAACATAACATAAAAATTTGTATTAAAACTATCATATGAAATTTATATACTTTCTCCATAAACCATAAATGGTATAAAAATAACACATCCACAGTCAAAAATATCATAAAACCATCAATACAATATGGAAGTTTTGTATCATAATAAATCAACTTAAAATAAGCTTAAAATCCATCAAAGGATGTTGACATAGATGAAATCAGAACTATTTGAGAGAAATATCTCTTTTTTGAAATCATTGAAATGTCTCACATTTGTAAAGGAAGTAATTTAAAAGAGATTTTTTAATCAAAGTGTCCCATACCACTTTGAAACTTTTGAAAAGAAATATCATTTCAAAACATTCGTGTCCATATAAATAAATCCTTAAAATCATTTTGAAAACATAGACATTAATTAAAAAGATTTAAAAGGCAAATCTTCAAATCATTTAAAATTATGATCTTAATAAAGAGTACCTTTAAAAAATTCATAAAATATTCATTTTGAAATCATTTAAAAGTCACATAATTATAAAATAAAACATTTACTTTCAATATATTCTTATAAGATTGTAAGGGAAGCTTCGATGATTTTATAAAGGTGGAAAATAGCCGCACCCGTCGTATATGTTAAAAAAAGACATTCTTACCTTAATTCTGTCAAAAAGGTTAAAAAGGACCTTGTTTAGAAAAAAAGAAATATTCCTTTATAAACTTCTTATAAAAAGTCAGAAAAGGGTAGAAATGACATTAAACCATATTCTGTAAAATAGCAAGAATGTTCTGAAATACATTTTTAAGAAACATGGATGTGGATGATAAAGAGATCCTAGTAGATAATTATGTATAAACAACCTCGGATAATGAAGAGATTGTAAGATAAACCCTTACCTTTTACTTTTACTTGGTAGAGGGTAGGTTATCCTATTGTATAATGGATGAATAGTTGTTATTAAATTATACAATAATCATATACATTAATATTATATCATATATGATCTTTTAACATTGCTTTGTTAATAATATCTTAGTATTATCGTCGTTTCGGGTGTTAACTTACTCATTTTATTTTATATGTTTTGTTACATTAGCCATTTTTTTATGGATAGGTTGTATCTTATTCATATCCATAATGATATCAAGTCCTTAATCATTATTTTTAATCATCAAATGTGAATTAGACTTGCATGGATACTATGGGGAATGAATCTCATCGCGTTCGTGGAGATAGTAGTTCGTACGTATGAACAAGCGATAATATCATTATTTTGATATTAAAATAATATATAATTGGATGTTATATCATATATAAAGAATCATTATCATATTATATTTATTATTTACATAAATTACACATCATTATCATACCCATCCAAATAATGTTTTGAATAACAATTACACCGCGACGTGGAGACGGTAAGCCGTACGTACGCACATATGGTGACATGTCATTAAAAGGATAGAAAGAATAATGAATATTGTTGTACCATATTTATAATAATATCATAGTATATATAATATACTAGACTTATTATTTTATAATGGAAATAACAAAGAAATAATAAGTTGAAGTAGAAAGGAACTTGAAAGAGGGAAATGAAAACATTACCTCTTCTTTGGGTTATTCCTTTTGATTTGATCAAAAGGGATCCTTAGGTTGGATTTATGATCAAAATAAGGCCTCTAGGTTGAAGTGAGTGAATTTTAGAGAATATTTGGGTAGGGGTTGTCCGAGCCAAAAGGTTTTGAAGGTGTGAATTAGAGGGAAGGGGAAGTGCCCTTTTATAAGAGGGGTAAGGGGCACCTTAGGAAAAGATAGAAATATTATTTTATAATAAATTAATATTCGGTTTATAATGGATCCAAAGTAGGTTATTTATAGTTTAAGGTAGGGATAGGTCTAAAAACTCTCAACCAATAGGTTTTAGATAGGTTTGGGTCACTATATTAACTTTATCTTTTTGATTTAACTCTTAGTTAAATAGTTTGAAATTTACCATGTCTCTTTGTATTTTTATATTATATAGTCAATAAAATTACTATAAACTTCCATGATACCCCCAAGTGGTCCCTTAACAAGACACCTATAATTATATAAGTCCTTTTATCGAACCATTGATTTTTAGGAATAGAATATCAATTAATAATATAATATTTGTTTTAAAAACTCCTTTATGTCAATTTTGACACTATTTAATAATTGATTTTTGTTAAAGTCTTAAAAACTTTATTAATTCGAACCAGATTTATTTAAGAAATTATAACATGTCATATTAACCAATAAAAGTTTTGGATGTCATCAAAACTTTCAAAATATATTTATTTTAACATTTATAATACTAATTATTTGATTCTTTTATTAATAAGTAAAACACTGCATCATTATTGCGTCATAAATAAATTTAATTATTCAATGTCTAAAAATTATAAATAAACTAACATTATGTAGTAAATCATTTTATGTTTCTAATTAATATTTATAGTCAAAAATATAACATATATAACCTTATGTAAAAAAATTTTTTCTAAAAGAAATATGCTTATGTCATTTTTGTATTTACTTTAACTTAATTAATATAAACTCTCATTATCACTTACAAATGGATACATGGGGTCCCAAAATAGACCCAAAGATGTCCATGGTCGGACATGTATCAACCAATAGGGTTAGGACACATTTTAGGGTAATTTATTATTATTATTATAATATTATATTTTTACCCTTATTTACCGGAATTACCTTTAACCGTGGTAAATAAAATATTCACCGAAGTAATTATTCAAAATGTATAAAAATAAAAGTTACCTATTTACACAATTTAGACCTCATGATTATAAATATGGAATCCATTTTTCTAAATTCAAAACACAGAAGTGGCAGAAATTAATTTAAAATTAATTCTTGTAGTTAAAACAGATAGTGTGTTTTTAAGAAATAATAACTATCAAATGATTGACACTTGTTTATGTCCAGTTTAAATGTTAAATTGTGTCAAATGACCAACATTTGATTAAATGGTAAAAATATAATCTAATTACACTCTAAAATCACTCAAATTCATAATTTATCACTATTAATTATTTCAATATAAAAAGTTGTTCTTAATTAAAATTTAGTAATTTTCAGTATTCATCAAAACATGAATGTTATCTGAAAAGTACCAAAAATTCACCCTAAGATAATTTCGATATTCCAAATCCAAAAATGATTTCCATTTTGAAAGATAAAAAGGATAAAATTTCACAAAGTTGGTATTACTATTCATAATGGGTAGTTTGATTGGTTGTGGTGTGTGTTAGAACTCAAAGTTGCGTACAACACAGGCTACTGTATTATTCAAAGAGAAGCGTACCATGGAATCTTGGGGTGTTACATTCTCCCCTCCTTCAATAAATTCCATCCTCTCAATTTGAAATTGTTCTTTGAAAATAAAAGGTTGAAAATAGAAAATATCTTTGTGGGAGAACCCACATTGGAAATTGGGGTAATAAAATTTAGTCTTAATAAGTAGAAAAGAGAAATGAAAGGGTCTCCACCAAATTATGATCTCGATTTGGAGGAAATTGGTGGAAATTTGAGACACATAATTGGAGGAAAAATGTAAATATTTATAGGGAGTGATTGAGGTCATCAGTCACAAACAATTGTAGAATTGAGGGCCTCAAAGCCATCAATCTATGATGATTTAAAATATCATCGGTTCAAAAAAACATAAGGTATTAGGATAACACATTTTTAGTTTCAAGATCATTTACCTAATGTTTAAGAATCAATTTTTTCATAGAATAAGAGAATAAAAATATGTATATACTTAACAAGTTTAATTCCATCCATTCACTAATTTCTACCACAAACTCATCTTTCACTCTAAAAGATAATAGAACATAAAAAAATATTCCATTTATCATATTCTTATAGGGTTAAAAAAATGAATATCTAATTCATTTACCAGACTTTTTAAAAAAACTATATTATTCAATCTAGGACATCATATGGGCAAGTGGTAGGCGATAAAACCTTGTTTCCCTTCAGTTGCGGGTTCAAGTCTTGCAGCCTTGCCGGATGCGACGGGTTGCCACCCGACCTCCGAGTTGTCCTTTTATGGAAATACAAAAATATTCTCAAACTAGAATTATCCAAAATACCTTTGTCCAAACTCGCAGTCCAAAATTTATAAAGAAGGTAAACACAATAAGGATCCTTTTTACACATAATAACATGTGAACACCTTCATCATGTATTCTTTTAAAACACTACAACATCTTGAATTACCATAAAACCTTATTGATTACATTCATGATCCCTTATTTTTTATAGAATACTGTACATACTCCTTCTATCAAAAAATTTTGTAAACTCCAAAAATAATGTAATATAAAAATCATTAATCAGTTTCAAGGGAGTCAAGAATATCCAATATAATTTATCTAAATAAATTATGTATTATTCCAAAATCACTACCATAGTGTCGGAACCATATTATGGTTTATCTTCCTCTCAACCATATATTTTCCAAGAATTTAACCTGTTATTGAGTCACTTTTCTTGGTTCCACACAATCTAAAGTCCTTAATAAAATAGTACTGCAGTACAATCCTTATATACTCAATAATTATTATAACCAATACAGCTTTGATACAACACTCAAATGACATAATTCTTTAATAACAACATAAGAACTCTAATCATTCCTCCTCATCTGTGGTAGTATCATAACTTGATTATTATCCAATAGCATCATCTGGGGAATACTCTGATGATTTTGAAATTGGTTTGCGTAGTGTCCCAACTCCTTGCAGATGAATCATTGTACATTTGAAACCTGTTTCTTACCCTTGCAGTCTCGTACTTGGTGTCCTTTTTCTCCACACTTATAACAAACTCTCATTCCCTTCAGGAAAGTTTCAGGGAGTTTCTTCCCACAGTTATCACATATAGGAAAATTCTTCTTTTCCCTCTTCCCTTTATCTATCTTTGTTTCTACCATCATTTTCTTCTCTTTCTTCCCTTCAAAGCCATAGGACTCAGAGAATTCTTTACTTATCTTATTAACACATGATACTATTTCTTCATATGTTGATAATACATGGGAGACAATTTCCTTTCTAAATGTTGGCTTAATACCGTGAAAAATATGATCCTTCTAACTATTTGGATCATACATATTGTTGGAGTTCACATTCATTCTACTGGGCGCCATTTCTATACAATGTATTACACTAGATTACTTTATGAATCACAATACATAAATAGAAACATGTAAAAGCTTAACAAAAATTGAAAAATTTATGGATATAATCCATAATAATAATAAAAAATTATTTGAGGAAGTATATACTCATAAACCCCTCATAATGGTTTGTAAAGAAAATGAGAATTATCCTAAGCATATCCCCTGAGAGTGTCATAACCAAGAGTGCAGTAAGGCCCATTGTCATGCAGCAGTTCCTGTTCGAGTCTAGCTCAAAGCGGTGTTTTTGGGTTCTACCCCTAGGTATATCTGTGTCAGAGCCGCCTCTACCTGCTCGTATCCAGACAGGGATGTATTGCTCGAAAAACTCACAAAATATCTACAATAGAAAAATTGTAAGAAGTTATTCTATACTAATCCTCAAATTCCATCTTAGGTCTATGTGCTCTAATCAGAGTTTATCTAAATCTATCTTCCATGGTTTGTAATAAACTTCCTATGATACCAACTATAACGCCCAGACGCCAGTTGCCCAGAGTCGGTGCATTATTACATAACATTGGCATGATCATAAAAGATCATGTATTGAAAGACTAATTTGTTTAGTATCATTGTAAACACTAGATATATTCATAAGTCTTACATTACATCATAAAATTAAAACTACAACAACATAGTCTCCATAGTACACACTCATATCCCCTCAGACTATCCTTGCTGGTCAGTCAT
Organism: Viscum album; assembly: GCA_963277665.1. Classification (NCBI taxonomy): domain Eukaryota; kingdom Viridiplantae; phylum Streptophyta; class Magnoliopsida; order Santalales; family Viscaceae; genus Viscum; species Viscum album. The sequence continues at coordinate 264,328 of CAUJRU010000578.1, forward strand.
AAAATACTTCTTCACATCCTGGGAAAAATAAAACATTGAAAGGGGTGAGCTTAAATTCCCCGTAAAGATAACAATATAGAGAAAAACTTTCATAAATAATCATAAACATTTAAGGCAATGTATAACTAAAACAAAATCCTTTTAAACTTTAACTTCAGCATAATATGGAAGAAATAAAATGAAATAATTTAATTTACATATTCACATGGATATTATACTAGTCGAATAATCACATGCAATATCAATAACAACTTTCCTAATGATGGAATTTATAATGACCCACACTTTACATACATTGTTATTACTTCAGAGTTAAATCATACTTATTACACCATATAAAAAAACCATGAAAGGACCTTATAGGTATAGTGTCTTTAGAAACTGGGAAACATAAACAATTGGTTCATAAAATCAACTACATTGTCTCCCGTTTATTTCATCATATCTAGAGTCCCTTTTTGGCATATCCTACTTAATATCCTTCTTCCTAACCTGAGGAAAATAAAACATACAAAAGGGTGATCTCAAATGCTCAGTAAGGGTAAACAAAAGAAATATCAGCCATATCATATTCATAAGAACACAACATTTTGAATATCTTAACCTGCAAAAGAGATCATAATATCATAACATGGGATAAATCATAGTGGTGAAATGTAATCCCAAATAATCATAACATCAAACATGATACTTTGTGGCATACACACATAATCATATAAAATCATTTCATATTAGTCAAGAATCATTTCCAAGACTATCATAGCAAACAAAGTCCATTACTGAACCGAGTTCACTCCTCGTTCCAGTCCTGTATCACTGAACCAGTTTAACTTGCCATTCCAGCCATGTTTATCTCATGAGATATAAATCTTTATCCATTGAATTTGAGGGAGATATAGGTACCACCCATCTCATAATGAAACCATTATTATGTTTTCCACAAAATCATAAATCATACATCATAGCATAACCCATGTAATAAAAATGGGATTATTAAACATTATATCATCATAACATAATCCACATAAGAAAAAGGACATCATAAAATATATTCAATCATAACATAATCAAATCAATGTAAAACTAGGGATAGAAACAAAACCCTATATTATCTTAGATGGAAAATAATTTTGATAAAACACTTGAACTCCATTCTTGAGGAAAATATGCTTTCTACTGCAAAAACATTTTTCCTTTATTAACACGTTATACAATTTTGAACCAAAATAAGTTGATTAAAAATAAACTTGAAAACTTGTAAAGGAAGATTCTTGGAAATAATGTTCTAAAAATCCATTCATTCCGTATAAGTTAAAAAAACATTCTTCTTATACTTTAGCCGAAAAAGTCAAAAAGTACCTCGTACGAAAAACGAAAAAATATTCCTTTCATATCTTTTACTAAAAACTCACCGAAGGGTAAAATTGGATTTAAAATTTTTTAGGAGGATGGAAATAATATTAATATTGAGAAACATGGATGTGGATGATAAAATACACCCTAGTAAATACCAAAGTACAAACAATCTCAGATAAAAATGAGATTGTGAGATTTTCCCTTACCTTAGGTCCGATATGCTTCATATGAATCCGAAACTCCTGTAATATGGTTTAAATAATGTTAATTGAATTATTATAGAATCATATTCATTGTTATGATATCATATATGGTCATATTTGTATCTTCTTAGTAGTAATATTTCATTGCTACTTGTTATTCGGGTGTTTATTACTTTATGTTCTTATGCGTGTTTTGTCGAATAAATTATTATTCCTCTCTATAGTATATAGATACATCATTTAAAAAATTTTATTAGTGTAATATATATCATATTAATTCATTCATTTAATTTATATAATAATTATTCAATGAAGATCATATAGAACGAGTCCCATCACATTGTGGAGACGGTAGGCCGTACGTACACACAAGCGATGATATCGTTCCCATGATCATGGAATTGTATTGAAGTGTATGTATAATATTTAATAATCAATACCAATTTAAAATAATAATATATAGTTATTTATTTACACCATTATACTCATCCAAGTAAGGTGGTGGTGAAAAACATATTACACCACGACGTGGAGACGATATTCCGTACGTACGCATGCGTGGTGATTTTGTTTACCGTAGGATGGATAAGAGGTGAAATATGGTTGTTTCATATTTACAATAACATATCTGTATATGAGGGATACTGATGTCATTACCTTATAATGAAACAACTAAAGAAGAGGGAGTAGAAGAAGAATGGAACATGAAGAAAACGGTAGAAGGTATTACCTCTTTTCCGAAGTGCCTCCTTTAAACTTTCTCTTAGGGCACTAGAGTTGGTCTTTTGAGAAGACCGGTACCTCTAGTAGGTTTATAAGGAAGTGAGTATGTGAAATGGGCAGGGGTTAGCTGAGCTTGAAGGCTCAAAGTGGTGTGAGGGGGAGAGGGAGGAGGTTCCCTTTTATAAGGAAGGAGAGGGGCACCTTTGGAAAGTGTGAAAATATTATTTTATTATAAACTTATCTTCGGTTTAAAAAGGTCCAAAAATCATTAAAGATGAAGATAAGATGACTCATGGTCTAAATAAAATCATCCAATCATAATTGGACATGTTTTGGAAAATATTTTAATCATTATAATCTTATTTATTTAAATCATTTATTAATGAGGTAAATACTTCATCATTATTATGTCATAACTAATTTAATTTATATGATGTCTAAAAATTTTAAAAAAATACCAACATGTAGGAAATATTTTTATCTTTCCAATGAATATTTATAGTCGAAATGATAATTTATATATCCCCTTATAAAGATTAATTACTAAATAATTTTTGTTAATGCCAATTTTGTTTTTACATTAAATTAATTAATCTAATGTTCCATTGCCTTTCATAAGTGGCTCCATGGGGTCCCAAAATTGACCCAAGGATTCCCATGGTCGGCCATTACTCATCCAATAAGTTTTGGAGAAGTGTTAAGGTAATTTTGAATTATTATAGTTTTCTTTTAACCTTGAATTACCCTATTTACTTTTAACCGAGGTAAATAAAAGTAAAAGTTACTATTCACCAAAAATTATTTTTATCTAATTGATCTGAATTTTACTACTTTATATTAACTGTGTCTCTCGAATTTTCTAAATTCAACTCAAATAAGTGGTAAAATTACGTTTTATGAATAATTCCAAAAGCTCCTAGGAGGTGGGTAAAAGACGATGAAAAGTTCAATACAATTTTTTATAAATCTAAAATTATTATAAAATTATTCCAATGAATTTCATTGAACTTATATAAGTATTATGTATCTATATTGACCTAAAATAAATTTAAATCAAATAAATTATTATTTAAATAAAAAGTCAATTTTAACAAAAACTATGTGTTTTCACTATTCATCAAAAATTGAAGTTTTTCAGAAAAATAACAAAAATTCAGCCTAAGCTATATTTAATATTCTGAATCAAAAATGATGTCTATGTTTCCAAATTCAAAACATAGAAGTGTCATTAATTAATTTTAAATGTAATTCCCGTTATCAAAACAAATAACGTGTTTTTATGAAACAATAACTATCAAAAGATCATCACTTGTTTATGTCCAATTTCAAAGTGAAATTAATTCCAATAACCAACATCGGATAAAATGGTAAAAATATATTCTAATTAAACTTTAAAACCAATTAAAAAGATAATATAGCCATATAAATTATTACGATGAAAAAAGTTGTTTTTAATTAATATATAGCATGTTTTTACTATTTATCAAAATATGAAAGTTACCAGAATAATATGAAAATTTTATCCAAAGTAAATTTTTATATCCTAATTCCAAAGAATAATTTCATTTTGTCAAATTTAACTTATAAATATGTCAAAACTAGATTTAAAATGTGTGCGCCATCAAAAGGCGGTAAAACTGCATTTTTTGAAAAATACTTCTTTTATCCGAAAAACTGATTTTGTTTTTATACCTCATCCTAGAAAATGTGTAAGATGATTTATAATGTTATAAAATTTAAAATTCAGTTAATACTATTCATAACGGCTAGTTCATAATATTATAATAATATATCGTTGTTTAGTGAAACTTGGAATTGCGTACTATACACGCTATCGAGGAAGGTCGTGATTGCGTGTAACGCAAGCCAACCTAGTGTCGTGTGTAGTGAAAGATTCCTTTGTGTATAAAATAAAAAATTAAATATATATATATATATATATACTTCTCATAAAATATCAGGGTGTTACATTCTACCCCCCTTAAAATGAATTTCGCCCTCGAAATTCGTCACTTCGTAACAAACAGAAGAGGATACATCTCTCTCATCATATCCTCAAGCTCCCATGTTGCTTCTTATAATTGGTGGTTCCTCTGTAAAACTTTCACCAAGTGAGTGGTCTTGTTCCATAGAACTTTTTTTCTATGATCTAGAATCTCTATTGGCTGTTCTTCATAAGAAATATCTTGCTCTAGCGGTACAACTTCTGAACTTAGTACATGTGAGGGATCAGGTATGTACTTTCTGAGGAGAGATACATGGAACACATCATGAACATGAGAGAGATTCGGTGGAAGTGCCAATCAGTAAGCTACCTTCCCAACACGATCCAGTATTTCAAAAGGAACTATATACCTAGGGCTCAACTTTCCCTTCTTTCCAAATCTCATTACTCTCTTCCAATGAGATATTCGTAAGAACACTTTTTCACCCACTTCAAACTCTAGGTCTTTTCTTCGGTTGTCGGCATAAATTTTTTGTCGACTGTGAGCTTCTCTTATGTGTTGTTGAATAGATCGGACTTTTTCTGCCATCTCATCAACAAGATCAGGTCCTAATAGCTTTCTTTCCCCAACTTCATCCCAGCAAGTTTGAGTTCTGCATTTCTTTCCATAGAGAGTTTCATAAGGATCCATATTAATACTGGAGTGAAAGCTATTATTATAGAAAAATTCCACCAAAGGTAGGTGTTGATCCCAACCACCTTTTAAATCCATAGAGAAAACTCTTAACATGTCTTCTAGTGTTTGAATTGTCCTCTCAGACTGACCGTCTGTTTGAGGATGATAAGCGGTGCAGAAACTCAACTCTGTATCTAGAGTATGCAGAAGACTTCGCCAGAACATCAAGGTAAACCTCAGATCCCGATCAGATATAATGGAAAGTGGTACTCCATGAAATCTTACCAATTCCTTTACATATATCCTGGCAAGCTGATCTAGAGAGAAATCATCCCTAATAGCAATGAAGTGTGCTGACTACGTAAGTTGATCAACTATAACCAAGATAGCATTATTGCTTTTGGATGTTTTAGGAAGTTTAGTGACAAAGTCAATAGTGATGTTTTCCCATTTCCATTCTGGTATGGGTAATGGTTGTAACATCCCTTTAGACTTTTGTCTCTCAGCTATAACATGCTGAAAAACCAAGCATCGAGAGAAATATTCAGCAACATCTCTTTTAATGCCATCCCACCAGAAGTACTCTTTCAGGTCCCTATACATCTTCGTGCTTCCAGGGTGAAAAAAGAATGAAGAACTACGAGTTTCATCCAGCAACTCCTTCTTTAATTCAGGGATTGGAGGAACACAAACCCGATTACTGATCCTTATTATCCCATCACAATCAAGGTTAAATTCAGGAACATTTCTCACCTTCTTTTGTAACTCTACATCTTCTTTTTGTGCCTCTTTAATCTTCACATGTATAGATGGTTGAACATTCATTTGAGAAAGATAATATTGTTCCCCTTCAATTATAATTCCAAGATCCATCCTTTGTAAATCCATAAATATCGGATCCTTTGTGATCCTCATCATGGATAAGCTAGCATGGTCTTGTCGACTTAATGTATCTGCCACCTTGTTTGCTTTCCCAGGGTGGTAATGAATTGAGAAGTCGTAATCCTTAATCATCTCAAACCATCTCCTTTGATGCATTTATCATCTCCTTCTGTGTGAAAATATACTTTAAACTTTTATGATCAGTATAAATATCACACCGTTCACCATAAAGATAATGCCTCCAATTCTTTAATGCAAATATTACCACAGATAACTCCAAATCATGAGTTGGGTAATTTTGCTCATGGATTTTCAACTGTCATGAGACATAAGCTATCACCATATCATTTTGCATGAGAAAACACCCCAATCCCTCCTTGGATGCATCACTGTAGATCACAAACTTTTCTCCACTACAAGGCAGTGTGAGCACAGGTGTACTAGATAACCTTCTTTTCAACTCCTTGAATTTCTCTTCACACTCCTCCATCCACACGAACATAACTCCTTTTCAAGTCAACCTGGTGAGTGGATTTTATAATCACGAAAAATATTTCACAAAATGTCAATAATATCTAGCCAACCCAAGAAAACTTCGGATCTCAGTGACTGTTGTTGGTCTTGACCATCTTTCAATAACCTCTATTTTTGCTGGATCCACAGATGTCCCCTCTTTTGAGATTATGTGACCCAAAAATGAAACTTTTTGAAGGCAAAATTCACACTTGGTAAATTTGGCATAAATATTCTCCTTTCTCTGGGTCTTCAATACAATTCTCATGTGATCTTCATGTTCTTCCTTTCTCTTTGAATAGACAAGAATATCATCTATAAAGACTACCACAAAGTGATCAAGACAGTCTGTAAGGACTCTATTAATTAGTTCCAGGAAGATAGCATGGGCATTAGTAAGACCAAATGGCATCACTATAAATTCATAGTGTCCATACCTTGAACAGAAAACCGTCTTTGGTATATCATCTTTTTTGACCCTTAATTGATGATACCTTGAATGAAGATCAATCTTGGAAAAGTATTGAGCTCCATGTAGTTGGTCAAATAAGTCATCAATGTGTGGGAGAGGATATTTGTTCTTGATAGTGATCTTGTTAAGTTCTCGATAATCAATGCAGAGTCTCATTGATCCATCTTTCTTCTTAACAAACAAAACAGGTTCTCCCCAAGGCGACGCACTAGGTCATATGAATCCCTTATCAATATTATCTTGGAGTTGCTTCTTAAATTCCTGCAACTCAATTAGGACCATTCTATAAGGTGTCTTTGAAAAAGGAATATCACCTGGTATGAGTTCTATTGAAAACTCAACTTCATGATTTGGTGGAAGACCTGTCAGTTCCTCCGGAAAGACATCATCAAACTCCCGTTAAATGGGAATATTCTTAATTATGAGTTTCTCTCCAACCATTTGAAATAAATAACCTTCCTTTAGTGGAATCAAGACCCATAAGATGGAATAAATTTCCATTGTAAGTTTATGTTCATCCTTGCATCGATAGATGATCATAGATTGATCTGGAATATGAAATGTGACTTCCCTTATTTGGAAATTGATTTGAGCTCCGTATAAAGAAAAAAATCCATGCCAAGAATCACATCAAATTACACTATAGGAAGTATCACAAGATTTTCAGGAAGCACTTTCCCAAAAACTTCAATCAGAGAAGAATTATAAACTTTTGATGTGACCGTTGTGCCATTAGGAGTTGTCACAGCTAACTCAACATCTAATTGTTGAGGTAATACGGCGTTACCCTTAGAAAATTATTCAGAAATAAAAGAGTGGGTGGATCCAAAATCAAATAAAACATTTTCTACTTTAGAGTGGATGGTAAGTGTACCTTTCACCACTTTGTTATCATACTCCACATCACTGATAGTAATTTCATGTGACTTTCCTTTGACTTTGGCCTTAAGAGTTTATTGACGTCGATCATCATCAATAACCCTTGGATTAGGAGGTGCATTATATGTATCCATTGATTGGAATAATGCCCCCATCTCTTTTCACTTGAAACATTGAAGTGTAGGAGGTGCATTATATGTATCCATTTCTTTGTTCGCATCATTAGACATCTTCTTCCCATTATTCCGACATTCAACTACCCAATGACCTTCTTTTTCACACTTAAAACATTTTCTTGTCCCTTTAAGAAAATTCCATCCATGTTTCTTTCCACAATTTGAGAATAAATGAAAACTCATCTACTTTTCAGTGTGGTCTTTAGATTTTCCTTTGAATTCCATTTTCCTCTTCTTATCAAACCTATATGGCTGATGGGTTACTCCAATCTCCATCTCAACCTTGAGAGCACATCGAATAATTTTCTCATAGATATTGAAGTCCCTTATGGCTAACGCCCTTTGAAGACTTTGTTTTAAGCCACTAAAGAATCGATCAATTTTACTCTCAGGTTGGATAATAATTCTGAAAGCGTACATTGCAAGTCTTGTAAAATTAGCTTCATAGGTACCAACTGATTCATCATCCTTTTGCTTCAGTTCAAGAAACTCCTTCTCCATCTTTGTTCGGAGAATACGAGGGAAGTACTTATTGAAAAATAAGTTCTTCAAATCGTCCCATTCCATGGACTCAATTTCATCTCTTTGCCTCATATTCTTGATAAGATTCCACCATTGATCAGCATCACCTTCCAAACGATACACTGCTAAGATGACTTTGTCATGTTTAGAACATTGTAGAACTGAAAATATCTTTTTAGTGGTACTAAACCATTGTTCAGCTACTAATGGATCAGAAGACCCGCTGAATGAAGGTGGACGCTGCCTCATGAAGGATTCAACAGAATGTTGCTCCTTCGTTTGCTCATTTGGAAGTCATGCATGGTTCATAGCTTGAGAAAGTTGTGTGAGCATGGCTACAAGATTTTTCATTCCAGCTCCCATAACATTTGGTTGCTCAGGGGGACAATCATTGCATTTCCCATCGCATTCAGCATTAACATGGTTCCTTCGGGTTCGAGCCATTGACTAAAACCAAGAAGCATAGTGTGAGCAACACTAATCATAATAGGAAAGCCACATAATCAAGAATAAAATTTTACACTTAAGGTATTATCATAGGTTGTTCATGGCCATTTCTAAAACACTAAGATTGTGTTCTATGCTTAGACTTATCCTTAGGGTTCTTACTAAGGCTTTCACATCCAAGTTTCCAAAGGTTGACTATACCCTCCCTCTAATATCAACCTTAATGACCCATACTTTACATACATTGTTATTACTTAAGAGTTTAAGCATACTTATTACAACATATAACAAAACCATGAAAAGACCGTATAGGTATAGTGTCTTTAGAAACTGGGAAATATAAACCTATTGTTCATAAAATCAACTACATTGTCTCCTATTTATTTCATCATATCTAGAGTCCCTTTTTGGTATATCCTAATTAATATCCTTCTTCCTGGACTGAGTAAAAGAAAACATACAAAAGGGTGAGCTCAAATGCTCAGTAAGGGTAAACAAAAGAAATATCAGTTATATCATATTCATAAGAACATAACATTTTGAGTATCTTAACCTGCAAAAGAGATCATAATATCATAACATGGGATAAATCATAGTGGTGAAATGTAATCCAAAATAATAATAACATAAAACATGATACTTTGTGTATTACACACATAATCATAGAAAATAATTTCATATTATTCAAGAATCATTGCCAAGACTATCATAGCGGACAAATTCCATTACTGAACAGAGTTCACTCCTCGTTCCAGTCCTGTATCACTGAACCAGTTTAACTTGCCTTTCCAGCCATGTTTCTCTCATGAGATATAAATATTTACCCAATACATTGGAGGGAGATACAGGTCCCACCCATCTCATAATGAAACCATTCTTATGTGTGCCACAAAATCATAAATCATACATCATAGCATAACCCATGTAATAAAAATGGGATTCTTAAACATCATGTCATCATAACATAATACACATAAGAAAAAGGACATCATAAAATATATTCCATTATAACATAATCAAATCAATGTAAAACTAGGCGTATAAACATAACCCTATATTATCATATATGGAAAATAATTTTGATAAAACACTTGAACTCCATTCTTGAGGAAAATATCCTTTCTACTTAAAAAAAAAATCCTTTATTAACATGTCATACAATTTTAAACTAAAAGAAGTTGATTAAAAATAAACTTGAAAACTTGTAAATGAATCTTCTTGGAAATAATTTTCTAAAAATCCATTCATGTCGTATAAGTTAAAAAAACATTCTTCTCGTACTTTGGCCGGAAAAGTCAAAAAGTACCTCGTACGAAAAAAGAAAAAACATTCCTTTCATATCTTTTACTAAAAACTCACCGAAGGGTAAAATAGGATTTAAAAAATTGTAGGAGGATGGAAATAATATTACATATTGAGGAAACATGGATGTGGATGATAAAATACACCCTAGTAAATACCAATGTACAAACAATCTCGGATAAAAATGAGATTGTGAGATTTTCCCTTACCTTAGGCCCGATATGCTTCGTATGAATCCGAACCTCCTGTAATATGGTTTAAATAATGTTAATTGACTTATTACAGAATCATATTCATTTTTATGATATCATATATGGTCATATTTGTATATTCCTAGTAGTAATATTTCATTGCTAGTTGTTATTCAGGTGTTTATTGCTTTATGTTCTTATGCGTGTTTTGTCGAATAAATTCTTATTCCTCTTTATAGGATTTAGATACATCATTTACTGAATGGTATTAGTGTAATATATATCATATTCATTCATTAATTTCATTTATATAGTCATTATTCAATGAAGATCATATAGAACGAGTCGCATCACATCGTGGAGACGGTAGGCCGTACGTACGCACGAGCGATGATATCATTCCCATGGTCGTGGAATTGTATTTAAGTGTTTGTAAAATATTTCAGAATAAATACCACTTTACAATAATCATATATAGTTATTTATTTACACCATTACACCAATCCAAGTAAGGCGGTGGTGGAAAACATATTACACCACGACATGGAGACGGTATTCCGTACGTACTCACACGCGGTGATTTTGTTTACCCTAGGATAGATAAGAGGTGAAATAGGGTTTTTTCATATTTATAATAACATATCAGTATATGAGGGATACTTATGTTATTACCTCATAATTAAACAACTAAAGAAGAGGGAGTAGAAGAAGAATGGAACTTGAAGAAAACGGAAGAAGGTATTACCTCTTCTTCGAAGTGCCTCCTTTAAACTTTCTCATAGGGAACTAGAGTTGGTCTTTTGAGAATACCAATACCTCTAGAAGGTTTCTAAGGAAGTGGGGAAGTGAAATGGGTAGGGTTTATCCGATATTGAAGGCTCAAAGTGGTGTGAGGAGGAGAGGGAGGAGGTTCCCTTTTATAAAGAAGGAGAGGGGCACCTTTGGAAAGTGTGAAAATATTATTTTATTATAAACTTATCTTCGGTTTTAAAAGGTACAAAAATCATTAAAGATGAAGATAAGATGACTAATGGTCCAAATAAAATAATCCAATCAGAATTGGACATGTTTTGGAAAATATTTTAATCATTATAATCTTACTTATTTAAATCATTTTTTAATGAGGTAAATACTGCATCATTATTGGGTCACAAATAATTTAATTTATATGATGTATACAAATTATAAAAAAATACCAACATGTAGGAAATATTATTATATTTACAATGAATATTTATAGTTGAAAGGATAATTTATATATCCCCTTATAAAAATTAATTACTAAAGAATATTTGTTAATGCCAATTTTGTCTTTACATAAAATTAATTAATCTAATGTGTCATTGTCTTTCATAAGTGGCTCCAGGGGGTCCCAAAATCGACCAGAGGATGCCCATGGTCTGACATTACTCATCCAATAAGGTTTGGACAAGTGTTAAGGTAATTTTGAATTATTATAATTTTCTTTTAACCTTGAATTACCCTATTTACTTTTAACCGAGGTAAATAAAAGTAAAAAGTTACTATTCACCAAAAATTATTTTTATCTAATTGAACCGCATTTTACTCCTTGATATTAACTGTGTCTCTCGGATTTTCTAAATTCAACTCACAGAAGCGGTAAAATTACGTTTTATGAATAATTGCAAAAGCTCCTAAGAGGTTGGTAAAAGACAGTGAAAAGTTCAATACAATTTTTTATAAATCTAAAATTATTATAAAATGATTCCAATGAATTTCATTGAAATTGTATAAGTATTATGTATCTATTTTGACCTAAAATAAATTTAAATCAAATAAATGATTATTTATATAAAAAGTCGGTTTTAACCAAAAACTCAGTGTTTTCACTATTCATAAAAAATTGACGTTTTTTCAGAAAAAACCAAAAAATCAGCCTAAGATATATTTGATATTCTGAATTAAAAAATGATGTATATTTTTTCAAATTAAAAACATAGAAGTGGAATTAATTAATTTTAAATGAAATTAACATTATCAAAACAAATAGCATGTTTTTAAGAAACAATAACTATCAAAAGATCATCACTTGTTTATGTCCAATTTCAAAGTGAAATTAATTCTAATGACCATAATTGGATTAAATGGTAAAAATATATTCTAATTACAATTTAAAACCAATTAAAAAGATAATCTATCCATATAAATTAATGAGAGGAAAAAAGTTGTTTTTAATTAAAATATAGCGTGTGTTTACTATTCATCAAAATATGAAAGTTACTAGAATAATATGAAAAATTTATCCGAAGTAAATTTTTATATCCTGATTCCAAAGAAGAATTTTATTTTTTCAAATTTAACTTATAAACATATCAAAACTAGATTTAAAATGTGTGCTCCATCAAAAGGCGGTAAAACTGCATTTTTTGAAAAATACTTCTTTTATCCGAAAAACTGATTTTGTTTTCATACCTCATTCTAGAAAATGTGTAAGATGATTTATAATGTTTTAAAATTTAAAATTCAGTTAATACTATTAATATCGGCTAGTTCATAATATTATAATAATATATCGTTGTTTAGTGAAACTGGGTATTGCGTACTACACACGCTATCGAGGAAGGTCACAATTGGGTGTAACGCAAGCCAACCTAGTGTTGTGTTAAGTGAAAAATTCCTTTGCGTATAACATAATAAATAAAAAAATATTTATATACTTATCATAAAATATCAGGGTGTTACAAAATTCATCATGACATACTATCATAACCATATATTCAAGGCCTTGTGCCTGGACTATAAATAAGATTTTGTTATGGCCTTGTTCCAAGACACTAGTTTCTCTCATGAGACCTACTAATGCATCGAGAAGCTATAGAGGGATCCACCCATCACTTAATATGTCCAATTAATTCCTCAAATAAATAGGTTTAAACATAACATAAACATTCGTATTAAAATTTGCATACGAAATGTCAATACTTTCTCCATAAACCATGAAAGGTATAAAAATAACACATCCACAGTCAAACATATCACAAAACCTTCATTACAATATGGAAGTTTTGTGTCATAATAAATCCACTTCAAATAAGATTAAAATACATCAAAGGATGTTGACATAGATGAAATCAAAACTATTTGAGAGAAATATCACTTTTTTGAAATCATTGAAATGTCTCACATTTATAAAGGAAGTAATTTAAAATATATTTTTGAATCAAAGTGTCTCATACCACTTTGAAACTTTTGAAAATAAATATCAATTCAAAAAATTCAAGTCCATATAAATAAATCCTTAAAATCATTTTGAAAACATGGAAATTAATTAAAAATATTTATAAAGATAAATATTTAAAACATTTAAAATTCTGATCTTGATAAAGAGTACCTTTCACAAATTCATAAAATATTCATTTTGAAATCATTTAAAAGTCACATAATTATAAAAGAAAACATTTAATTTCAATATATTCTTATAATCTGGTAATGTATGCTTCGATGATTTTATAACAGTGGAAAATAGCCGCACCCACTGTAGAAAAAGACATTCTTACCTTAATTTTGTCAAAAAGGTTAAAAAGGGTCTTGTTTGGAAAACGATGGAAAGATTCGTTTATAAAATTCTTATAAAAAGTCAAAAAAGGGCATAAATTACATTAACCCATATTCTGTAAAATAGTAAGAATGTTTTGAAATACATTTTTAAGAAACATGGATGTGGATGATAAAGAGGTCCCAGTAGATAATTATGTATAAACAACCTCAGATAATAAAGAGATTGTGAAATAAACCCTTACCTTGTACTTTTCCTTGGTCAAGGGTAGGTTAACCTCTTTTATAATGGTTAAATAGTTGTTATTAAATTATTTAATAATCATTTACATTAATATGATATCATATGTGATCTTTTAACATTGCTTTGTTAATAATATCTTAGTATTATCGTCGTTTCGGGTGTTAACTTACTCATTTTCTTTTATATGTTTTGTTACATAATTCATATTTTTTATGGTTATATTTTATATTATTCATATCCATAATGATATCAAGTCCTTAAACATTATTTGTAATCATCAAATGAGAATTATATTTGCATGGATACTATGGGGAATGAATCTCATCGCGTTCGTGGAGACGATAGTCCGTACGTACACACGAGCGAAAATATCATTATTTTGATATTAAAATAATATATAATTGGATGGTATATCATATAAACAGAGTCATTATCATGTTATATTTATTATTTACATCAATTAAACATCATTATCATACCCATCCAAATAATGTTTTGAATAATAATTACACCACGACGTGGAGACAATAATCATTACGTACGCACGTATGCTGACATGTCATTCAAAGGATGGATAGAATACTGAATGTGGTTGTACCATATTTATAATAACATCAAATTATATAGAAGATACTAGAGATATTATTTTAGAATGGAAATAACAAAGAAAGAAGAATTTGAAGTTTAAAGTAACTTGAAAGAGGGTGGTGAAAACATTACCTCTTCTTCGGGTTCTTCCTTTTGATTTGATCAAAAGGGATCCTTATGTGGGATTTATGATCAAAATAAGGCCTATAGTTTTAAGTGAGAAAAGTTGATAGAATATTTGGGCAGGGTTTGGCAAAGCCAAAAGGCTTTTAAGGTGTGAATTATAGGTTAGGGTAAGTTCCCTTTTATAAGAGGGGTGAGGGGCACCTTAGGAAAAGCTAGAAATATTATTTTATAATAAATTAATATTCAGTTTCTAATGGCTCCACAGTGGATTATTTAATGTTTAAGGTAGGGATAGGTCTAAAAACACTCAACCAATAGGTTTTAGATAGGTTTGGGTCACTATATTAACTTTATATTTTTTATTTAACTCTAAGTTAAACAGTTTGACATTTACCATGTCTCTTGGTATTTTTATATTATATAGTCAATAAACATTCTATAAACTTCCAAGAAACCCCAATTAGTCCATTAATAAGACACCTATCATTATATATGTTATTAATCCGAACCTTATACTTTTAGTAATTGAATATAAATTAATAATATAATATTTGTTTTAAAAACTCCTTTATGTCTATTTTGACACTATTTAATAATTGATTTTTGTTAAAGTATTAACAACTTTATTAATTCAAACCAAATTTATTTAAGCAATACTAACATGTAATATTAACCAATAAATTTTTTTATGTCATCAAAACATTCAAATTATATTTTTTTAACATTTATAATACTAATTATTTGATTATTTCATTAATAAGGAAAATAATGCATCAATATTGTGTCATAAATAAATTTAATTATTCAATGTCTCAAAATTATAACTAAAATAACATTATGTAGGAAATATTTTTATCTTTCTAATTAATATTTATAGTCTAAAATATAACATATATAACCCTATGTAAAAATTGTTTTTCTAAAAGATATATTCTTATGTCATTTTTGTATTTACTTTAACTTAATTAATATAAACTGTCATTATCACTTACAAGTGGATCCATGGGGTCCCAAAATCGACCAAAAGATTCTCATGGTTGGACATGTATCAAAAAAAGGGTTAGGATATATATTAGGGTAATTTATTATTATTATAATCTTATTTTTTTACCCTTATTTACCGGATTTACCATTTAACCATGGTAAATAAAATATTTACCGAAGTAATTATTCAAAATGTCTAAAAATAAAAGTTACCTATTTAAAAATTTTGGACCTCCTGATTCTAAATATGGAATCCATTTTTCTAAATTCAAAACACAGAAGTGGCAGAAATTAATTTAAAATTAATTCCCGTTGTTAAAACAAAAACCGTGTTTTTAAGAAATAATAACTATCAAAAGATTGGCACTTCCTTATGTCCAGTTTAAATGTGAAATTGTGTCTAATGACCAAAATTGGATTAAATGGTAAAAATATAATCTAATTATACTCTAATATCACTCAAATTCACAATTTATCACTATTAATTATTTCAATTAAAAAAGTTGTTTTTAATTAAAATTTAGTAATTTTCACTATTCATCAAAATATGAAAGTTATCCAAAAAGTACCAAAAATTCACCCTAAGATAATTTCGATATTATGAATCCAAAAATGAAGTCCATTTTTAAAGATAAAATGGAAATTTTTTCAAAAGGTGGGTATTACTTTTCATAACAGCTAGTTTGATTGGTTGTGGTGTGCGTTAGAACTCAAAGTTGCGTACAACACACGCTACTGTATTATTCAAAGAGAAGCATACCGTGGAAGCTTGGGGTGTTACAATGAAGATTTTGAAAAGGTTCATCATGAATTGAAGTTGTTCAAAAGGTTTTATTGCATAATAATATATTATGGATGAAGTTATTGAATTATATACTGATTACCTATAAAATGTTAATAACATCTATATCCCAAGATCTAATCATAGGAGAAGCCTTATGGGTGAAGGTATTTCCAGAAGAAATGTTGCTACAATTACAATCATAGAACTAGAGAAAGAAAACCATTATATTTTATATAATATTGAATATTTTTATCTATATATTGAATCCCACAAAATAATTCCTAGACATTTGAATCCTTCAACGACTAAATTATGGATATCAAATACACATAATCAATATTTTATAAGATTGTTATGAGATCATATTTATAGGGAGTTATCAGAAAATATAAATTCAATTGTCGAACGACTTCAATGTCTCCACAAGGGACCAAATGAAAAAGTTATATCTTACCCTATTTTGGTAATTAATGGTTATATGTTCTATACAAAATAATATGATGATCATAGTATAGTGAAAAATAGTGGATTTATGCTTGTTGTTGAAGTGATACTCATTTTTCGTTCCAATAAAAATATAATTTATGTGAATTTGTCAAATTTCAGAATCATCAAACATATATATGATTTGAATTATATAGTATTTTATGTTCTGATTTTCCTTTTCAAAAGGGTTGACAATAGGAGTGAAGTGAATGTTAATGAAATGGTCTTCATGAAGGTGAATTTTAGTGTTGGAAGAGAAAAGGGAAATCCATTCATAATGGAATCATTAGTAGTATAGGTATTTTATGTCTCAGATGCAACAAATAATAATAGGTAAATTTTTCATACTTGAAACTAAAACAATTATATGGTCAGATGAAAATACAATAATGGATGACCATTTCATAGGGAGATCATAATAATTTCTTGGTGGTCTGAATGTAGAAACTAAATCATATATTATATGGGATCATAAATAAGGGATTTTGATTCCTAATCAATGATCTAAATACCGTCAAACATTAAATAAATAAAATAGTGTTCAATGAGCTGGTTAATTATTTTTTAATATACTATATATTTCCCCATAATACTATGTTTTATCTACTCTACTTATGTTATCTAAATTAAATATTTGACTAGTCATGCAGAAAATGACTTATTCCCATAATGATGTTAGAATATTAGGGAAGAAAAAGAAGTTGATGATGGAACTATTGAATTAATATGGGATCAATACCAGGTTGAGGAAAAAAACAATAATGATACAACATCACAATGTTGACTAAAATTATCAAGTAAATAATTAAGGGTATAGAATTTGAGTTTGATTGGAATCAAAATAGAAAACCTATTAACCCCAATAACTAAATCATCATTAGTTAGGGTGGGGTCACGATAAGGTTGAATTAGATGATGGATATAGATTTTTGGTGTCTTGTTCAACCTATAATGAAGGAAAAATTTTGGATAGGTATAAAGGTAATGTTATGATATAATTTCTCTATTTTACTAAAACATTATATAATAGAATTTTGATTTAATTTTCATTATTCCTTGTAGATTTTATTTATTTTAAATTATTTCCATAAGAAATTTTTCTTAATGGCCACTTGTAGAGCCCATAGAGTCTTCCAGACTTCTCTTTTCAAGTTTCATCTTAGGGATACTAAAGGGAAAGTAATACCCCCACTAGTTACTTATGCACATATTATAACCCAAGAAACATGGATTTATTTTAACCATCATTGTAATGATAAATCATTAAGGATTCATTTTATTCAATAATATATTATTTGAAATTATTAATTTTATCCAATTTGATTAAAAAAATTTAATTTATGATACAAAAAAAGTGTGTTGAAAATAAACATCATCTATAAAAACAAATTAACCCTATCAGAATGCAAGGATGGGTTATAATTCACTAGAGAAGAAAATGGTATGTATTTTATATAAAAATAAATTTTTTATGTGATATTAAACACCATATGTTCAATTAATTATATGAGTATTGATGAATGAAAATATGAATCCACTTCCATCCCACATCTTGTGTTATGAAAGAAGGAATCTGTATATAAGGTGGGTAAAGTAGTTGATGAAAACACAAAATAAGTATTGAAAAAATGTGTTAGGGTGACATAATAGTAATTCATTATGATTTATAACGTTATTAAATAAGAATATCTATTTATGTACATAATTTTTATATACGGTTTAGACACATGAATTGGTAGAATCATATTGGAATAAAAATACTTTCAGTATAATTAAAATAGACAGAATAATACGATCACGTTATAGGTGAAGGTTTTATGGTGTCTCTTCAAACAAATTTTGAGAAGAAAAAATCACATGAAGATACATATCATATGATGAATGGATTGCAGGTTGTAATATATTCTTTATAAGATATTATTGTCCGATCTATTTTGGCAGAACAATGTATTTCAAAGGATCAACGAAAATTGGTGGTGGAACAAATATCAGCACATAAAGATGAAAATAAACCTACTAGATTTGAGGCTAGTCATTCCCCTCAACTTCATACCTTACCTAAGGTAATCAATTTTTTAGTACAATTTCTCCTAAATGTGACTCAAACAACTTCATATAAATTTATATTACTAAAATTATACAGGGTAAATTTGTATGTGATTTCTATCTATAAACAAACATGTACTAATTTGTTGCAATGGTTATGATATATAATATCCCATTAGACATGATACAATACAAATAAATCCCAAAATATCACATGTAAGTTGGGATTGAGGTATCTCAAGAGCCAAGCAGTAAGTTTCCTATCCCACTTTAGGATCCAGATATTATAACCATCAATGATGGTATTGTAACTTTCATATCATTGTCATATAATTTTATAAAGATACTTGATTTTTGACATTAAAAAATTTATTCAAAATGAAAAAAGTGTAATATTTGATGATGTAATGTTGGAATTGAGGTATGGTATTACATATGGGTAAAAAATTGGAAAAATGGAAGGCCCGATTAGGATAATATAATGAATTTGACAAGAAAACAAAAATATTGTCCTGGAGTACCTTCTCCCTGCTAGTTCCACTACAACATTTATTATGATTACTATTTAATGCATTCACAACATTCAATGGTGGAGATGTGTCTTAAATTCCATATGAAGAAGAATTATTTAGACCTTTCTTTACGAACACAGTTAGTCTCAACAGTATAAATGAGATTCTCACATTTAAATGGTTGGGAGTCTCAATTGTTAATACATACATAAGGTACATTTTCATAATACATTTTTCAAAAAAAATCTATTATTCTCATTTAGGTTAATAACTATGAAATCTTTATATATTCATTTATTATACAACTATATAAAGGTAAAATCTTATGAATAATGATTTGGATTAATTAATAACTGCATCATTTCAATGGATGAAATTAAATTGGAGTCAAATGAAATTGATAATAAAAAGATGTTCTAAATTATTAGTTTGATAAAAAAATAACAAAAACTATACTCTTTTGATGCCTATAATGCTGGGGTAAAACTATAAAACTAATCATATAAAATATATTTTCTTTTTTTCATTACTAATTTGTTTTTTCCGAAGCACTGGATGCTTATTTCAGCCAATT
The DNA here is from genome assembly GCA_963277665.1 of Viscum album. Lineage (NCBI taxonomy): Eukaryota > Viridiplantae > Streptophyta > Magnoliopsida > Santalales > Viscaceae > Viscum > Viscum album. The sequence goes on from CAUJRU010000578.1 coordinate 284,475, forward strand.
TGGATACCCAAAATATTAATATTTTTGGATGAAATGCATGGATAACCATAAAACCAACCACACATGATGGGTATTATGAATTTTTAATACACTAAATTCAAAATTTTATAGATAATATTTGAATTATATGTTTTATTTGTGTTTTAACAAGAATTTTGTTTTGATAGGGTTATCACTAAATATTGGTTAAATCGTGGTATGAATTCAATGACTAAAAAATATAATACAATAGATTACTTCAAATGTATAATGACTATGGTATAGAGAGAAATATTTAACTATCAATTTTATTTAAAATAATTTAACTATTTTTTTTAAAAAAAATTCAAAAGTGCCTGAAGAAATATAAGAACAGTTATTATATATATTATGTTTTAAAATTTATGAAAGGCATCATAAACCATCAAAATACTAAAATCACGAAACTTGTGATTTCTGAAAGTAATTAAAATTTCAATAAAAATATTTCTTAATAATTTGTTTTTCTATATTTTATCAGTGCTACTATGATTTTAGATAATATATGTACTAAAAATAATAATTAAGTTTGTATACATATGAGTGGGTAGTGTAAATGGTGTGAGAATGTTTCCCAACCTCAAATTTAGGTGATTACATAACATGTTTGGGATCTAGTATAGGGTATTCCATTACATATATATTTGGGGTGTGAATAATTAGTATCATAATTCATATATATTATTCTTTATATTTTTCTCAAGGAGAAGTATAATGGATGAAATCAATTTTTTTAGAAACAAATGGGAATAGTACATGGATTCGGAATGTTGTTCTGGCTCTGAGGTGGCACATTTTTTGGCAGTGCAGATATGGCACGATGAGGATTGTAACCTTTACCTTTTTCCTTTGGGATAGGCTCTCATTGAATTTACCACTCCTTTTTTTCAACCCATTCAGCATCATTATCCTTTAAAAAAGGTAGAATTAACCTTGCGGGGAACTGTTGGTCCCAACGGGTGATTGCGTGGGGGTAAAGTGCTCATTCAATCAGTCCTTCTCAGATATAACTTCCTCAGATGGTCTCCAATGGGTTTATTTGTGGATCCAAGAATGGTCAAAATCCCTGGTATCCCTGATTCAAGGACCTACTTTCCAAATTCACATGATCGTAAACAGACGATTTATCCAACGACACTTGAGGACTCTATTAGTCGAGAGGATGAGAGTTCAGGCTCACTGCACCCTTCCGAGGGAGGATTGTTGCCCATTTTGTGACTCTCTTATAGATTAAAGTCATGTTCATATAATCATGGATCACTAGTTCATTCTCGAAGAGTGTGTCCATGGGCTACCCTTGGTTTTCCAGATCATCGTGAGAATGCATATGTTTGATGCCACGGAGGTGATGTTGACTTCTCTATATTGTAAGGTGATTTGGAGTTTATCATCATCTAGGGGGGACGAAAGGTGACTTGATTTTGGGATTGGGCCCACAATGGGGTATCCTACGTATCCTCGAGAGAGAAATCAGAAACTACATAGTTTGTATTTTTTGGCGATTACGCAAAGAAGCTTTCCATTTTAGAGACATGATTGGGTGGACCTTAAGTGTATGGGAACCCTTTTTTAGCTCAGGCCTTCTTCCAGGAATCCTACATATCCTGTTTTGATCAGAAATCAGTGTTCTCATAGTTCAGAATATGTGATGATGTTCTAATCCTCACAAACCCTTTTTCCCACATGAGTCATGCTCACTGTGGGAAGAAAGAGGATTTGAAATATTAAAAAATGCACAAGTCTCCCCCTATTGGTGGGAGAGGGAGAGCCTGCAGAAGAAGAGGCCAAAGCGACAGTGCTCGAGGGAGTGAAGCGATGAACCTCTCGATGTGAAATGGAAAAAGGTCATACAACCCGACCTCATAATATTGGAGACTTACCTCAGTGGGAGGGCCCTAGAGCATCATATGAGGTATACTACAGTTTAAACTCATATATCTTGGATGATCGAATCACAGTTTAATTTCATGTGGATGGGACTATTACCATACAGTTTAACAGTGTGTGGTTAAGGTGATGACTCATAGTTTATAGTTATAGATTTTTGACTGTTTGTTATCAAATCCATGATTAATTGTAGGACAATTGGGCTGGGATGTTCTGATATGCCTCAAACATGAGAGGGAAGGAAAGTGTAAACCTTAAATATAGGTATTCTTGGATCAGAAGAAATTATATGGGGCATGGAATCCATTGAGGCGTACAAAGGTAGGAAATGACTCTCATAAGGATGAATTTGCCTTTGATTGATGGTTGTATTGACAGATTCATATGCATATCCAGTGGGGCATGATGTGCATTGTTAATAAAAAGTGTTTGTAGGACATTGAACTTCTGCTTCTGATGGGCATGGAGGTTTATGAGGATCCAGAATCACCAGAGACATAGAGTTTGATGGATGGAAAGGATGTGTCCAGGCATGTAAGGAACATTCAGACTGTGATTGTCCATATAGTTAAAGGTTAACGTGACATAGGAGGCAGGTGGTGGGGATTTTTGGGATGTTCATTAGGTATTTATCTTCTCATGGTATTTAAGGGACTAATGTATGGGCCGAAGAAGGGAGCAATGGGAAATTTCATCATCACTGCCGAAAACATTTGCGGTGTGACTCTCCATTTTTCATTGGGGTCAGCAACAAATGTGAAGGGACCGACCTAGAGGGTCGGGACTACAGCTCAGAACTAATCCCGAGTGGGGGTGTGGAGGTGTAACCCCCGTAGTATAGACCATTGTGAAAAAACTATTTTCCACATAGACCTGGACGCATAGGAGTTGGACGAATAGGATGGTACGTAGAGGAGTTGGCCGAGTATGATGGAACATGGAAGAGTTTTCCATGTATGATGGTATGTGGAGGAGCATGATGCGAATATATTTTACATAGGGAGTCTACAAACCGTTTTCGACATATGGGAATCTTTGAATAATTTTTCGCATATGGGAATCCGCGAACCGTTTTATTATAAATTTTTATTGGTTTGTTGGTTGGATGCCGACGGTCTTCTAAATACGGTTTTCAAGGAGGACTTTCGCAAAATGATTTCTGCATACGGTTTGCGGGATGGGTTCTACAAAATGCTTATTGTTCATGGGATGGAATATGTGAACTGCTTCTTGTTCATGGGATGGAATTTGTGAACTGCTGTGGATGCAAGATGGAGTCCCGCAAACTGCTTTGTGTATAGGAGAAATTTCTCCTGAACCCTCTATGTTCTTCGTCCACTTTTAGCACATCCTAGAGATCTCTCCCTTATTCTTCCTTCCTTTCTCCCACCTCTGGTGGCCCTTTTATGGATTACAGGGGATGTTATATCTGCAGTTCACAGGGCACCTTCTTCGGAAGCCCATGGAGGAAATATGGTACGTGAATGACTCAATCAACCGTGATTTGTGGAGATACATGATGCCACTGACTTCTTCTCATCCTCGAAGCAAATCATTTGTAAGGATGTTACACAGGGCATACTTCCGAATATGGTTCATGGTTTGAAATAAACTGCAAAAAATTTTCATTCACCGGATAACCCCTCATGGGCCAGTGCGCCGTAGGCCATCCAAATACTAGAAGTTCGTGATTTATGCCTTCAGATAACCTTTCTTGATTATGGTATGTGGCTAAGCAGGATTCCCTTGAAAATTTAATTACTTTAAATTTATTCTAAAAAATTCAATCAAATTTTCCTTTCTAGACATGTGGGAGTATTTACTTTCCCTTTACTAAATTTTCGAGACCCTAAAAATGTTTATAGACATCATGAAGAGTTGACTTTATAGTACTTAGTTAATTTTCTCATCATTTTATCTACTTTTTTAGTTAATTTTCTAATCATTTTTTTTAGATAATGATTTTTTAAAATTTAAACATTAGTTAAAAATATACGTCACATACTCAAAACTATAAAAAAGAGCTGATGTTGTTTCCAAACTTTAGGAAAATGATCCATAATTCATTTTTTATATATTATAATTTACCGCATGATTATCTAATACACAACATATTTGGTTTGATTGGACATGTGTGTTTATAATATAAAAGTACCATTTTAGTTTGAAACGGGTGTCACATAGCCAAAATTGAGAAAACATGCATGGATTGTTTTCAAACGTCATGAATACAATCCATAATTAATTTTTTAAAATGTATCAATTGACCATATGACAATCTGACACTGAATGGGGTTGGTATGAATTAAAGTGTGTGTTTTCAATAAAAAAGTTCCATTTTTTAAAAAGCACATCAAAAAGTCAAAACTGAAAATCAAGATTAGATTATTTTAAAAAATTAGTAAAATTATCCATATTTCAATTTTCATGTGTAGTAATTAACCAAAAATCAATACACATATGATGTGGTCGATATGAACTGAAATTATTATGATCAATAGTTTGGTGCAATTTATGTTTAAAATGCATGTCAAAAATAAAAAAAATTAAAAGAGTTTAAATTAATTTCAAACGTTTTTTTGAAAAGATCCATAATTAATTTTTAATGTGTAGGAATTGACCATATGTCAATCTAACACGTGATATGGTCATTACGACACAATGTGCATGTTTTCAATGAAAAAGTTCCATTTTATTTTAAAATGCACATTTGATATCCAAACCCAATAAAAAGATAACATATTGTTTTCAAACATTAAGAAAAGTTTCCCTAATATTTTTTGTAAGAATTATCCTGACATCAAGTTGACACATGATGTGATCGATATGACCTAAAGTGCGCTTTTTCAATACAAATGTTCCATTTTATTTTAACACACATCAAATAAAAAAATAAAGAAAATGAGCTCATATTATTTTCAAACGTCAGTACAATGAACCCTATTTTTTTCAAATATAGGAGTTGATCACACATCAATATGATATATGAAGTGGTCAATATAATCTGAAGTGTGTGTTTTCAGTATTAAAGTGCCATTTTAGTTTAAAACACACATAAAATAGACTAAAACTTGCAAACAAGATTTAATTATTTTAAAATTTTAGGAAAATGACCCATAATTCATTTTTCATGAATAGGAATTAGCCGCACATAAATCTGACACATGATGTGGTCAATATGACCATATGTGTGGGTTATCAATATGAAAGTTTCATTTTAGTTTAAAAACACAAATCAAATAGGAAAAAACAATAAAGTAATATTGGATTGTTTTCAAACTATAGAAAACTAATCAATAATTCATTTTTCACATATAATAATCAACCACACATCAATCTGACACACAATGTGGTCGATATGACCCGAAGTATGTGTATTCATTTTAAAAGTGGAATTATAGTTTAAAACATACATCAAATAGCCATAACCAAAGAAAAATAGATTTTATTGTTTTAAAATATTGAAAGAATGATCCATAATTGTTTTTCCATGTGTAGGTTTTGACCTCACATGAATCTGACACACTATTAGGTCGATATGATCTGAAGTGTGTGTTTTCAATACAAAAGTTCATTTTAGTTTAAAAAATCATCAAATATCCAAAACCATGAAAATGATCTTGGATTATTTTCAAATTTTATTATATTAATCCATAAAATATTTTGATGTAATGAAATTGACCGCACATAAATCTAACATATGATGTGGTTAGTATAACTCAAAATATGTATTTTTAATATAAAATTGTCATTTTAGTTTAAAACATGTATCAAATAGAAATAACTTAGAAAATGATATTGGATTACTTTTAAATTTTCATAAAGAATCACATAATATATTTCTGATGTGGAGGAATCGACCACATGCCAGTTTGAACCATAATGTTGTTGGTATGTCTCAATTTTATTTTGTTCATTATTGAAGTGACATTTTAGTTTAAAATGCATGCCACATGGACAAAACCAATAAAACAAACTCGTATTATCTCCAAAAATTCAAAAAAAAATCCTAATATATTTTTCACATTTAGGAATCAATTTTACATCAAACCTATATATTAATTTAGTGATATAACTTAATGTTTATATTTTTAGTATAAAAGTTACATTTTAGTTTAAATAGAATATCAAATAGAAAAAACAAATAAAATAAGCTCATATTTTTTAAAATATTTTAAAAAATATATCCATAATATATTTATGAGGTATAGTAATCTATCTCATGTCAATCTAACACATGATTTGGTTGGTATTCCTCGAAGTAAATGTCAACAAATATAGAAGTGTCATTTTAGTTTAAAATAAGCATCACATAGTCAAAACAAATTGATCAAGCTCAAATTATTTTCAAACTACTGTAAAATTAACCATAATATATTTTTGATTTTCATGAATTGAACACATGTCAATCTGACACATGATGTAGTTTTTATTACTCAAAGTGTGTGTTTTCAATATAATTATCATTTTATTTTAAAACATGTCTCACATAGTAAAAAATGGGAATAAAAACTCATATTGTTTTTTAAATTTAGTAAAATGATCCACAATTCATTTTTTTACATGCTATAATCAACGACATATCAATCTAAAAGATTGTGTGGTCGATACCACTCAAAGTGCATGTTTTCAATATAAAATTTTAATTTTAGTTAAAAACGTGTATCACATATCCAAAACTTGGAAAATGAGACCATATTGTTTTGAAACATTATGGAAAAAATATGTAATTCATTTTGGATTTTTCAAAAAAATGTAATTCATTTAGTACATGTGGGAATAAATCACACTTCAATATGAAATACAATGTGGTTAGTATGACACGAAGGGCATGTTTTCAATATAAGTGTCATTTTAGTTTAAAACCATCCTCAGATATCCAAAATAGATAAAACAATCTCATATTGTTTTTAAATCAATAGGAAAATCATCCATAGTATATTTATGGTGTATATGAATCAACTATACATCAATTAAATATGTAATTAATAGATAATATCATTAATATATACAATAATTACCAATATAATTTATCACATGTGTATTATATGACATTAAAAGTATAAATCTTTTATTTAATTTTATTAAAATAAACATTGATTTTATTGTTGGGATCAAATTGTATACATGTGTTTATCATTGAAAAGAGTTTTCTAGTTTTTATTATGTATATATGTTGTAATTGTTTTGGTTAATTGTAAATAAAACATTAAAATAATTATGTTTTATGTAAAATTTGAATTGAAATGACGGTGTAATGTTTTATTTTTATTCTAATCTAGTTTACTGTATATTTATATTCCTTTTTATGTATTTTGATTGGGTATGATTTTATAGGGATTCTATATGGATGATGTAGTGTTATAGCTATATTGTAGAAGAAATGGCCTTTATCAGTGCGAGGTGAAGCACTGATAAATGGAACTTTTATCATTGGTTGATCTAAAACTGATAAATATACAATTTATGATCCCTTTTTCTAGAGTTTAAAATGTTTCTGCGCTTTTGATATCCCTTAGATTTTTAGTACTTCTAAGAACATATAAAGAACATTTTTTGTTCTTGTAAAAGCATGTTTTGTAGTAGTGATTATTGGATCTGAATCTGCAGATTATACACAAGAGGGGGGTGAACTATATCTCTATATCCACTGCAACTGAATCAACTCAGAACTGCTTCATCTTGAAGATCAATATTTCTAGAGACTTCGATCCATCTGCTGTCAATTGCATTCTGTTGCAATTGTGAAGATCAACTGGAAATTGCTTTCTGATTTTTTTAATTCTTGAGTAACCAACTTCTCGTTCTAAGATGTGTAGGTTCGTGTTTGAACTAGAAGGCTTTGTTTTACCTTGGATTGTAAAGGTATCAACTGCCTATACTCTATTGTGAATCGGTCTGTGGAAAAGAGGACCAGATAGTGAAAATCACCAAGCTCGTGGAGTAGAGCATTGGTGGAGTGGACTAGGGGCCTTTGGTTCTCCAAACCACTATACATCATTGTGTTCTTGATTTTACTTATTCCACTGAATGATCAAATATGATAAAGTATAAAGGACAGAACTTGTTCAAGAAAAGAGTTATCGAAATATTGCAAAAGACACAATTCACCCCCCTCTTGTGTATAATCTGTAGATTCAGATCTAACAGTGATGGACCATGATTTATATTTCTTATAAATATTTTTCTTATGTTCATGTTATTATAATCATGTTATAAATATTTTCCTCATGTTTATGTTCTCATATCATGCCTCGTGTTTTACCCTTGATGTTCATTTATGATCCATTTTCATTGTTTTCTCCTTACTTGGCTATATACCTCACCCTTTTCTCATGTTTCCCAATTTACCTAGGAATCAAAATCAAAGGGATACATATAAGTAAATTAAATGTGTGGATATTACATGTGGAAGAAATTTGTATTGTAAAATTTGTTTAGTTTTAAATGTACTTAGTTCCCAAATACACTAAACAATACATCATGTGATTTTTTATAATTCATGTGATGTACTAAAATGTATGTGGGTTTCGCACCAGATCCGAAAGTGTGGGTCTGGGGTGTCTCATTTGGTATCAGAGGAATGTTTGGTTTTTTAATTAGAATTTGTATTTAGAATATATTTGTATAGAACATTACATAGTTATAAATTTACACTAGAATTTTAGTTTAAATACAACATGTATGACCATATATGATTAACATCTCCTTGGTGTTCATAATTTGTTCTTTCAATAGATAACATTTAAGTGAAAATTTGGGTTTGGTAATAGTTATTCCATATTTAAAATTGTGAGGATGCAATTTCCTTAAGGGGGTAGAATGTAACACCCTTAAAATAACAATATTTTATTAATAAAACTCATATTTTATAATGAATGTATTATTATTATAAAAAATATATACATTAACATTTCATAATAACATTACACATTATGCGAAACTACAGTTGAGAATACTAAAAGGATTATTTAAAGATATAATAAAAATTGTATTCATTTTTGAGAATATAAACCTATTTTGTTAAAAATGTGATTCATGTAAAAATTTAAAGTTTTAATTAAATTTAAATTTCTTGAAATAATCTTATAATACCCATTTTAAATGAAAATATGTTTTAATGAATCTTATGAAATGTTTATAACTGCTGGTGAATTTACTATGTCGTAAAGACTATTAATTTTCAATAAATAAGGGATTTAATTTGAAATATAAATTTATAATATTTATAGAATTATTTTGATAAAATAAATATAAATTATTGGATTCATAACATCAAAATTATATTATGGTAATATTATGGTAATTTTATAAAAAATGTTGTTTTCTGTTAAAAATTAAAAATATTGTTTTTACAAAATATGATAAGTCTCTTGATATAATTTTGATATGATCACTATTTAAATTTTATTAATTATTATTATTGAACAAAATTTATTTATGTAATAATATAATAAATAATTTTTTACATTCATAAATAAATGATTATCATTTTGAAAACCATAATTTTATCTTTTCTAAAAATTTATTTTTATGATTTATACATGTTTCATATTAGAATTAATCTTCATAACTCGTATAAATTGAATCAATTAAAATGGATTACATATTTAGATTTATATGCTCTAAATTAATTTGAATGTTTAATTTTATTTTTATTCAAAAAAAATTACTGTGGTATGATAAAGTGTTACATTAATTTTGAAAAATAGTGTAAAAATATATAATTAAAAGGTAAATACACAAGATAACTAAAAATGATAAATTTAAATGGGTGGTTTAGGTATGAAACATCCTTAACCAAAATTGTTAATATTAATTATCTACCAAATTCTTTGAAATTTTTTCAACCCAAAAGTGGTTATCTTTAAATTGAAAATTATAATTCTTTAATCATTTTAAACCACCCCACCTCCAGTATGAATACGCTCATTCCCTCATCAATTTACACACAAAAGCCTTTTAGAACAATTTACCTCTCAAAATACCTATCAATATTATATCTAAGGGGGTTCCAATGTTCTAAGGAGTCCATATTAGGCTTTAAGAATAATTCACACAATGTAAGGGTTTCCCCAATTCTCCTCTTTCGTTTTCAAGTTCATTACTTTTATTAAGTTACCTTTTTAAATTTATTTTCATATGCTTACATTATTTTTATTCCATTGTATTATATTAAATTTTAAATGTTGTAAAAGATATTTTATTTATTCCCTCTCATTATAGTCATTTCACAAACTACTTCAATACCAAAATAAGGGTTTATCGCCCCTCAATTCCCTTTATTTTGTGTGTCTTATTTGCATTTTATTATTTCTACAGAAAATGTTAATATGAATATTTATTATAAATTTTTTACTATTTTATTAATAATATATTACCATTACCTCTCATCACACTACCATTATAATCTTTTTTAATACTCAAGGATTCTCGTAACTATAAAAGCATATGAAATTTGGTAAATATAACTGTGTGAGGTTTTATTAGAAATGGAATCCCTTTATGGATTATAAATTTTGATGTGGGTCTAGAATATTTTTACCTAGAGTAAAAACCCTAAAAAATGGTGCATTAGGATTTGACTCAATTATCACATGGTTCAGGACAATGGGCTATGATTCACACCTAGTTTGAAACTCTTAGGGGATTTCCCTTAGATAATTCACATAAACTTTATGATCCATAAGAAAGGATACGAATATATAGATTGATATTTATATTAAATTTATATCCATATTCCAAGAATATTTTATTAACTACATCTTTTAATCATTCCCTCAATTTTTGTATTTCTTTTTCAATGTGAACATCTTATTATTCCTATGTTTATTGTTGTCTCTTCACCAAGATAACTGCATTACTCCATTTGAAGGGTTTCTTTACCACCTGACATGTAACCAATGAACATTTTATCGTTAACTCTCTATACTCCCCAGAGATTTTACCATTATTCTACATGTCCATGTTCCTATGTATACATTATATGGTGGAATTTTTAATTCAATATATAATATTCATTAATTTTCTTTTCCATGCCTTATCATTATTAATGAATACTCCAATATTTTATTCCAATAGCTTTCCATGTGAATACCCTTTCATTATTCTTCAAGTTTATTCACCTATATATCCACTAATTTATTAACTAGGTAAATTAATGACTATATTATATACCCTTTTATTTATATGGTGTAAATACTTTAGTCTTGATAATGTTGACTCATGGGTATTTACCTATAAGGTTATCTATTATCATTGGATACTGATATAATTTCTAATGGGTTTATCATGCTATGATTATTTTATGTACGGTTTTCATATGTGTCATACATGAATTAAGATATATGAAGGGTGTTCCCTGAGAGCACTCCAATGTATTGGGTAATGCATCAGAGTAAACTAGATAGAAGTTAATACTATGATATGATGGAGTTAACTGGATAAACGTTACTCCTAATAGATAATTAATTTTTTTTGTTTTAGGTTACTACAAAGAGATATGGGAATTACCCAGATAAGAAATTCCATTACGAATGTTTGATGTTCCAAGATACCAATATTTATTCTTTATGATTTCTATGAATTTTTAATGGTTCCTCTTATCAATATTGACGTCACATGGCTCATGATTATTGTTTCATTAAAACATTCTCTTATTTCCATGTTCTTATGATAATTTTATGAATCTTTTTCTCATGTTTTAGTTTACTTATCCTTCCTTTTTTTCGATGATATTCATTTATGCTCTGTTTTCATTGTTTTTCCTTTACTGGGATTTATAGCTCATCCTTTTCTTATGTTTCCCCATTTCCACAAGAATCACAATCAAAGGGATACATATAATGAAATTACTTGCGTGGTGGATCCTTGTGGAAGAAATTTGAATTGTGAAAGGAGTTTAGTTGTAAATAGACCTAGTTCCCAAATAGATAGAACTTTAGATACAAGGAGTTTTTTGTAATTCATGGTATTTATTAAAAATTATGAATGTTTAGCACTGAAACTATAATTTTGAGTCCTAGGAATATCATAAAGGAAACTATTCTAAGATATAATTAATAATGTTATTCATATTATTAATAATTATGAAATTTGAAAATTTTGGTAGTAAATTAGAAACAATGAGATCCGTTGCTAGTTAATTATTTAATCTAGACATAAGGGGCTTTAATCGCACAATGAACTCAATTATTTTTAGTAAATTATATTGTGATTGATTCCCTTTTTTTTATCATACACATCTATAGTTTTTTAGGTATATAATATGTCTCTTTCCTTTCTCACTCCCGACACAACAATTGTATATGATTATGTATCTTTGTCCTCATAAATTCCACAATTCATGAGACATAAATGATAACATGATAGACTCTGCAATTGGTGTATCATTTATATCATTCTTATAAGTTTATTTTATAACTTTTTTTCTCTAAAGGTCCTCAGTTGGAGGTTATGACTCTAGAACATGAACCATCATTTCTTGACACAGTTAAAGGCCTGATCACCTATACCACTTCTGAAAAGTTAAATCCAGTTGGGATATTTTCATTATATAATATAGACTATAGTAAAATTTATTCGATGGTGGTGAAGTCAAATACATATAAAATATGTATATTTAGTATATATATACTTTATCTTGTATATAAAATTTATATACATTAATTATTTATTAATATTTAAATTTATCTTTCTATTTTATCATATACTAGTAAACCTAGACTACTAGATTTGGAATATTTTTTCTCTTGAATATTTTACTACCAATAATTTTTAAAAACCATTATCTATTGTTCATTATATGATATTCCACTACTTATATATTTTCAAGGTAGGATTTTGGTTGAATGAAATAATAACTTGGGGATCTTTGATATATTGAGTTATGTCCCACCTTTTATAAATACTAACCATTGATTTAAACAATGCTTTACCTCTTAATTTTCATCAAGATAGATATGACTATTTATTTTAAGAAAAATTTAGTTATGTTAACGAATAATTTTCATTATAAATCCAAAATATTTGGAGGCAACCTCACTTATAGATGATGAGAAACTTCTACATATCATTTTGATCAAATTCAAGTGATAAATGGTGTTTAACGTAAAAACTTTTTGAAGTATTTTTTAGTTTTTATCAATGAATAAAAACATTTTCTATTTATAAAGCTTGTTATTTTGTAATCACACTCATAAATTAACCATGTATAAATAGAAAGCATTCATTGTATTTTAATTCATTTTAATCTATACATTATTGTTTATTGATATGTGTCATCAAGTATAAAATAAAAACACATAAAAATATACCATGAATGTGATAAATACATATTGTTATCTAATGGTTAGTCAATCGATTGGATGATCAATCAGTTGAGGCCCAAGGGGTAGCTATTGGAGTTGGTACCCTATAACAAACTTCATTGTAGTTTATTATAAATATGTATTCATTGTTTTTAATATTAATAAAATACTTATCACATCATGATTGTTCTTTTTCAGGACATATTATCTAATAATATCCTAAGAGTAGTCATCACACTAAAAGGTTATAGCAGTTCCCCGTTATGATAAGAACCTGGAAGTTCTACGAAACTATTCTTGAATAATTTTTCTATAGTCTAATGATATCATTTGAGGTACAAAATTGATACAAGCTATCAGGGGTGGATACTCATAGGAATTTTAGGCACCTTCTCTTGGTGTATTCCTATGGCAATATCTAATATGATATTATGAGAATGAGACCCTCTAGTAGGAAATCCAAATTTATACGTGTCATAAGATATTCATATATGCGGATGTGTGTATTGGTCCTTATACTTTAAGATTATTATTAATGATTATTATGATTCATGCACTTAGATGTACTGACAAAAACAACGATTAAAGATGTTTTGGTGAATTTGGATATTTTGGGTGCGTCATGAGTAATATTGCATTAATAAATAATGTGAGAAAGGATTTATCCCTTATATTTATTATCTGATGTTGATATCTCATTCCATTTGATGTAAATGATATATCATAAATAAAATCATCACCATGGTGTTCTAAATGAATATTCATTTTCCAGGAAGTCAAATAATTAGAGATCGATCACATAGAGTGATGGAACCAACATGCAACCTGCTTGATTAGAGATATCAAGGTAAATGGATTATATTACAAAGTAATCATCTTTATGATGTGATATGTCATTCCAACATTAAATTATTTATCTATGGTTTCCTTGGAATGTTTCAAGATGATAACCTTGGAGTTTAGGGTGCATCGCCTAATGCCACTAAGAAAAACAACTAGAGGGTCACACACTAAGTGTATCCAAGATCTAAATTAAAAAATATATATTATTATTTATTATTTAAGAGGTTGAATAAATATTATTTCCATACATGGTTTAATAATTATTCATGTATGGTTGATCGCATTTAGATATTTATTTTATATTTAGTAAATATAATATTTATTTATTTGTTTTCAAATAATGCAGGGATATTTATTTAATAAATAAATATTTATTATTAATCAAGGTCCAATAAATATTATTGGGGAATGGGGGACTGAGTTTTTAGGTCTGATGTGAAATAATAAATATTTAATTTTATATAATTATATAATATTTAATTGTAATTTCCAAGTCAAGATCTTGTCAATAAATAATGATATTATTATTATTATTTGACATGGGTTTATCTATGATTAAATAAATATTTAAAGGAACTTGTGAAATTCTATTATATTAAGCCTAGTGATATATAAACATAATTATTTTATTTTCCCATCAAGACAATTAATTTTTCTTGGTTGTGAAAACAAATTTGGAGAATCCACTCAAGACTAGAGATCCCCCTTCTCCAAGAACTCTCCCAAGAACTGAGAAAAATCCTCTTCCACCGAGTCAAGTAAAAACACATTGGAAGTGGTTCTCAAAGTGAACAAATATAGATGAATAAATCATAAGGATCTATCATGATAACACCTGAATATTCTTTCTCTGACACTTGGAGATTCATGGAATAGGTGGGGATCACTGCAAGAGGAAATCTAAACTTGTTTTCTACAATGCAATGATAGTGCACCATAGATCTATCACCGGATTCATCGATAAATAATGTATTCCTTAAAGGTAATTCATTATTTAATTAAATTAATCATAAATAATATGTGATGATCCTTCCTCTGGTTTTGGAATGATTTACCTTGTCTGTTTTCTTTGAATAAATTCTATATATCTTGGAGTTTATCATCATTTAGATCTCTGATTTATCATTGATCATGGAAAAACAATTTTGGGCTCCCCCCATCACATGATTTCGCTATGCCCTGAACCTACAAGTGGTATTAGATCCTTTACATAATTATTTATAATTATTTATAGATCATTGGTGATTTATGAATTTTAATTTTGTTTTTCAATTAATGTTTGATTATTATTTTAATATGAACTATGATATCTACTTCTTCCTCATTCATTTCACATAGATCTAATCGAGGTGATTAATTTTCCGATTAAAATAAAATAGAAGAAGCCATCCAGAGGTGCCATGTTTTATAGCCAGACAACACCAAACTACATGCCATGTAACCGGAGTTACACATTGTGTAATCATGTCCAATGTATAGGAATTGATTAATAAATCTATTCAGTATTATTCATTGACTATTCAATTAATTAACCACTTAATGAACCATGTGTTGACCAGAATTTAATGATGCATGATCAGCTAGACTACACGTAGTGTAGCCCAAGTACACAACTTGTAGTCCCTTTGAGTCACTGATGGTCCGTCTATTACATTCATATCCTACATGAATGGTAACTATGTATCTCAGAGTCCACATGGTTTTTGGCCCATTGGACACAACATGTACTCCAAATTCATTGAGGCATAGATTAGACGCCGAGTCCCGTGGCATGTGTCTCAGATAGACGGTGATTGGTGTACATGTCATGTACTTATCCCAAGTTACAAATATTTAATAAATATTTATTTCACAACATAAACCTTGTGTGTTTGTAAAGATAAGACACTCCATGAGATGAGTTTTAATATACATAAATATTTAAATATCTAATTAATATCTGCATAACATTCAGATCTACATATAATGTATGGGTTTTATTATAAGTTGTTACTATATGTGTATTTAAGCATAACACGTGGAAGAAAAATATTTTAATTCAAGTAATCATTCGTGATTTACACATTGTGAAAGTATATGATAAGTCATGTATTCCATTTGTCACATGAGTAGAACAATACATGACTATAATACATGTTTGGTAGAATCAGATGGGTATTCACTATATTTCTTCCAAGGTACATTTATGTACAAAGTTTATTTTAAGTGAATTTATTTAATTTTTTTGAAATTATAATGGATGATAATATCAAGGAAATTTGGATGAGAATTAGGAAAAAAGGATTGATCAATTAAGGATATTAAGTAAATGATTCGAGCATGATTTATCTTAAAAACAAATGACTAGGAAATGAAAGATAGTTTTATCAAATTCGTAATTCATTTCATGCATGTGGATGATCATGTGTAAGGACCATACCATTTTATGAGTTTTTTTATTTTAATTTAATATTTACTTAAATTAGTGGCTTGCATTCCCTCTCTATTCTTTTTATGTAGGGCCTACGTTCCCATGGTTTCTTTTATGTAAAACCCCTTTTCCCATCACCTATGTGTGAGTTAAAAGGAATATGTAAAGGATGGTTCTCCCAATCTATTGGATGAGGTTCATGTTCAGAGTTAAGGAGAAACCAATCCAAGGAGATATATAGGTGGGCATGTGGAAAGCTATGACAGAAACATTAATCGATTAAAGGTGTTTTCCCCCTAGGTCAGTGGTTAGTTAATCAACAACAAGATAAACTAACCATTAGTATAAGTTCATGATCATACCCTTTAATATTTTTTTTTCATGATTCAAGCTTATTTTTTTATGGATGTATTGTTTTGATCATATAATTAATGAATTAACTATCATGTAAGATAGAACTAAAATAAACCGACTTATGCATAAAAATTATCAATGAATTGGTAAATCACATAAGTAAACCCAGTTAATATTTATAATAATGTGATTAAGATAATAATTTTAAATTTATACATAAAAGAATAAAATCCCTCAATAAAATTTAAATCTTGTATAGCATTCCATTACTTTGGTTAAAATTGAATCATAGTTCAAAGAGTTTGACCAACCCAAATTGGGGTGAATTCAATTATTGGGGAATTTTAACGTGATATTTTGGGTTGACATAACTTATTTTACCTCAAGGGTTGACTGGCCAAGTAGGACTTGGTTTAACTGGGAGGAAAAGGTTGAGGAAATACAATTAAGTATTTTAGGATTGGGGAATCCACTCAGAAGATTAAGGAACAGTGAGTTAATGTAGTTTGAATTTGGAATTCCTACCTAAACCAATTCACGTTTCTTGACCAACCCATGTTGAGGTAACGATAAGTGGAATATGGATCCTTTTCACAAATAATGTACAAGAAAAAATATTTTTTGAATCCAATGGTGAGGTTTATTTTGTTTTGATAAAGTATTGGGAGACTCATAAATATAATATTTATTTTTTAATTTTAATCATATAAATTACTAAAATTATTCTTATATTATTTTGTAGAAATAGAATTAAAATGAAATAAAATATATAATTGAAATTCATACTTGAGAAGGAAAACCTTCTGATTGATACAAATATCAAATAATAGAAAAGATGCATACACGTCATCCTTCACCATGAAAGGAAATTGTATATGGTGGAAGAACCTTTTATAGTTGCGCCTAATGATAAGGCAAGTGATGAATAATTATCTCTCTATGAGAAATTTTTTAATGATGCAATAGATTTTTGGTGTTTCAGGCTATCATCTGGGTTCAATGATCTTTTCAAACAACTTGAGGATATGGATGCCTATAGCATGATGTCTCACCATCGGTATCTCTATCAAGAGGAGGAAATACAAGAGAGGTATGTGATATCCAGTGATTTTTTATACCTATTCTTTGAGATTCTATGATAGATAGGCCTTATGGAGTCGTGATTATTGTCTACATTGGATGCTTGGAAATCATAGGGATTAAATTCCCAGATGAGCTACATACATATCTCAAACATTCATCCAATGAATCCAATGGTCTGAAGACCTTCATTTTTTATTGATTTTTGATAATCCACCTTTCAAGGGGTGAGTTGGAACCCTTACAAGGCCTGTAGGTGTAAGTATCACATGGTCTGTAGGCCTTAGCGGAATTCATTTCCCATAGGTTTCAAACAATACATACAACCCAGACCAACTACTTGGAGATGCTCCTCCCCAACATCTTCATCATGAAATCAGCTCTCCACCTCGCATGTCTGTTCATCTCGGTTATCCCATGCATGCACAGGCTTCCGCCGATGGCAAGTGTGATACCCTCTCATTCTTGAAATCTATGTAGCTTCTGCTATGATGAAAGATCCTTGCTCATCCTCCTTATAGATCTTGTTCCGTGTTGGTTGTATGGTATGCATCTGCACGTATGGTATCCCAAAGGCCTTGAGGTGGCCTGAAGGGCTTACTATCCCTATGGCTTGGGTGGCCCAAATTCCTTAAAGGACTCGAGGACAAAATTACTGGCCTGAAGGCCCAAACGGTGGGAAATTCCTGGATACTATAGTGCCAAACAGTGCTGCTACAGTACCTGCTACAATACTACACAATTCCCACTATAGTACCTTCTACATTACTGTTATAGTACCTGGAAATTATACCTCTGTCTGGATTTGATCCCGGGTCACCTTGATGAACATAAGAGTCCTCACCAACCAGGTTGAGGCTCATGTGCAAACCTTCATCACTACCCAAGACCTTCTCTAAATGTATTGGTAATTACATCATGAAAAATAATGATAAGATTCTTTCGAAACATCATAATTTTATTCTCCAGGTGGATAAGGAAATGGGGTATGAAAAAACCGTAGTCCTTATGGTGAATAAGAAAATGAAGAACAAATAAAAGGGTCCCAAGACTTATAAATAGTCTAAATCACCAAAGAACCATCCTTTCTAGAAGAATAATATCCAGAGGAAGGTAATGGAAAAGGAGTTAGTATGTTGTGCATGTGGAAAGGCATGCCACTGGAAGAGGAACTACACCTAGAAGTAAGTGAAGGAAAAAAGATGTGATCTTTATCAAGTGAAATATTTCCATTTCTACACATTAGGTATTATGTATAGTTTGTGGTACTCACATCTATATCTAAATGCAAGAACCAAGTTGATTTTAAAAGATTACCATATGTGAGGTGGATCTGAAAGCTACCAATTGATTGAGGATGGATTCTCTAGCCATTGGTTACTACTACCTTTCATTTCTAATGGGAATGATTTTTGTTTTTAAATACTATTATAATGTACCTAATTTTACCAAAAATTTAATTTATGTATCATGGCTACATAGAGATGGTTTTATTTTAAAATTTGTAAATAAAAGTTGATTCTATTATAAGAACATAATATGTTAGGGTATGACTCATTTAAATAGTGATCCTTATGTATTTATTTATGAAAACAAAGCATTTGAAATTGATAATGAATCATGTTCACATGACTCATACAATACCCATATTCGACATCACCTTTGTTGTTATGTTAATGAGATGATTTTGAGAAAGTCCCGCCAAGATGTCTATTTAGATTCATCTAATATAAAACCAATTGAAATATTTCATTATTTTTTATATTGAAAAATGACCAAATGATCATTTAGTGGATAGGGTGAAAGGGCCATAGAGGTTCTAGGATTGATGCACAATGATGTGTGTGGTCCATTTCCTGTAGAATCTAGAGGTCTATATTCTTATATCATCACATCTACTCATGACTTGATTAAATAAGTCCATATCTACACAATGAGGTATAAGTACAAGTCCTTTAAGAAATTCAAATAATTCATGAATGAAGTAGGGAATCAACTTTCCATGAAGAAAAAGAAGATTCAATCAGATCAAGGTGGTGAATATCTTAACCAATAGTTCATTGAATATTTATGGGTTTTTAGGATTATATGTCAACTAAATCCAACTTATAAACCAATATAGAATGGTGTTAGTGAAAGGATTAACTGTGCATTTTAAGATATGGTAAAGTTGATATTGAGTCATGTAGATTTTCCATTTTCATTTTAGGGGTATGAATTAAAAAATGTGGAAAAAATTAAACTGGGTTCCAATTAAAGCATAAAATGGAATTCTGTTTGATATGTTGAGTGGAAAGAAAACAATTTTGTTGCATACACATGTATGGGGTTGCGAGGAATTTTTCAAGGCCTTATCGGGAAAAAACATAGCACCCTGGGGTGTGAAGTTTATATTTATACGGTATCCAAATGAAACAAGGGGATAATACCTATATAACCCATCATACAACAAAGGGACCGACATTATACATGCCATATTTATTGAGAGGGAGAACATCCGAAAAAAGGATATTGGGAGAATTATTAACTTCGATGAAGTTGATTCTTAAGATAAAAAAGGCTTGGAACTGGAATATATTATATAGGTCCCTGTGGAATATGTAGTTCCTAAAACACAAGTACTATGTAGGAGTTTGAGAGAGGTAAGAGAACCATAGAGATTTGGTTTTATAGTCCCTGAGGATGGTGAGTCATTATTAGATGACAATTAAGAACCTATATCCTACAAGGAGATCATAGAAAGATTATAAGCTACAAGATGACAAGAAGTCCAGAATTCTGAAATGGACTCCATGTTCTAGAACAAGATTTGGGTTCTGGTCGATGCACCTACTTTAAATCCTATTGGATTAAAATGGGTATTCAAGAGGAAACTGGACCTATAAGGTAATGTTAATACCTATAATGTAATATCCATGGATAAATAGTTTAAACCTCATCAATAAATTGATTATGATGAAACCATTTCACCAATTTCCATGTTTAAATACATTAGAATTAAACTTGATATAATATATTACCAAGACTATGATATTTGGAATATGGATTTCAAAACATCATTCCTCAATTGGATCCTTCTAGAATATGTCTATATGACACAACCAAAAGGGTTTATTACTCCTAGTGATGCCAACTAGATTTTCAAGTTGTATAGATCCATTTATGGATTGAAGAAAGCATCGAGGTCATGGAACATTTAATTTCATGAATCCATAAAAGAATTCATTTTCATTATGAACAAATGTGAGATGTGTTTTTATAATAGGTTTAGTGGAAAGGAAATCATTATTTATGTTGTATACATTGATGACATATTAATTATTGAAAATGAAATTAATGTCTTATAGTTAGTTAAGGATAGGTTAAAAAAATGTTTCTCTATGAAGAACTTAAGGTGAAACTGACTATATTATAGGGATCAAGATCATTCATGATAGATCCAAGAGGCTTCTTAGACTAATTCAAAGTACATATGTTTACTAGATACTAATGAGATCTAGTACGGAACAATACAATAAGTGATTGTTTCTAGTTTTTCATGGTTCACATCTTTCTAAGAAAATTTTTCCTTAAACATAACAATAGAAATAAAGAATGAGTAAGATCTCATACACTTTAGCGATATGATAAATCGTTTATGTCATGTTATGTACTAGAATTTATGATGCCTTTGCATTGAGCATGGCAGGAATATATCAAGAAGATCTAGCAGAAAATTATTGGACTACTATTAAGGATATCTTTAAGTATTTAAGAAGAAGTAAGGATATATTCCTAATGTATGGATAAGATGAGAAGCTGGGAATCATGGGATATATTGATGCTAATTTTCAGACAGATTAGAATGATCTGAAGACGCAACCAGGATATGTTTTCTATCTCAACATAGGAGCTATGAGCTAAAAGAGTTCAAAGAGACTAGTTGTTTCTAATTTAATAGCGAAGTCTGAGTTTATAGCAGCTTATGATACAGCCAAGGAAGACATTTGGATTCAGAACATTTTCTAGGAGCTATATGTGGTACCTAATAGTAAATACCCTATCACATTATGTTTTGATAATACTGAAGTGGTGGATCTTGCAAAAGAACCATGGTCACACCAATAGAAAAATAACATACTTCAGAAGTATGACCTCTTGAGAGGATTTTATCGAATGGGTGAAGTTGTAATGAACAGAGTACCCACAGAAGAGAATGTGGTGTACCACTTGAATAAATACCTACCTTACAAGAATTATGAGTATCATGTGTTAGCTAGTGGATTGAAGGATGTTAGTAGTTTAATCAAGTGAATGTGGGAGTCTTTTGGAGTTTGTACCCTAGAACGAACATCTTTTTAATTCATGATAATCATGTATTCATTATTTTAAATATTAATAAAATATTTATCACAACATGATTTCTCTTTTTCATTATATAGTATGTGATAATGTCCTAAGAGTATTTGTCCTACTAAAAGGTCATAACATTACCCCATTATGATTATAACCCAAAAGTGTTACGACGCTATTGTTGAATTAATTTTCTTTAGCCAGATGATATCATTAGAAGAGAAAATTGATATAGGATATTAGGGTTAGAGGCTAAGAGGACATTGAGGCACGTTTTTAGGGTGTATTCACTTGGTAATATCTAGTAGGATATTAGGATAATGACACCTACTAGTAGGGAATCCACATTTATATGTGTCATTGGATGTTCCAATCAACGGATGTGTTTATTGGTACTTAGAATTTTATATTATTTTTAATAAGTCTTATGAGTCATGAACATAGATGTACTGATGAAAACTATAATTACATATGTTCACGGTGGAGTAGGATAAGTTTGGTGCATAATGAGTAAAATTGAATTAATGAATAATGTGTGAAATTATTTTTCTGTTATGTTTATTTATGGAATTTGATATCTCAGGCCCTTTTATGGAAATGATATATCCTAAATTAATCAATGCAGATTGTGTTCTAAATGAAATTTCATTTTTTGTGAAGTCAACTAAAGAGATATCGATCACATAGGTTGATGGAACCATCCTGAAACCTTCTTGATTAGGGATATCTAGATAAAGGGATTATATTACTCAGTAAGAATCTATATGAGGTGACATGTAATTTTTGCATTAGCTTCTTTCTCTATGGGTGCCTTTGTGTGTTGCTAGATGCTATCATTGGAATTTAGTCTTCTTCACCAAATGACAATGAGAACAAGTCCTAGAGGGCAACCCACTAAGTTTATCTATAATCTCAGTTAAATAATATATATTATTATTTATTTTTTAACAGGTTGAATAAATATTATTCCCATACATGGGTTAATAATTACTTATGTGTACTTGATCACATATAAATATTTATTTTCTATTTAGTAAATATACTATTTTTTATTTATTGGTGAATAATGAAGTGATATTTATTTAAGGAATAAATAGTCATTATTCAATGTCTGATAAATATTATGGAGGAACGAGGGACCCTTTTCTTAGGTCTGGTGAGAAATAATAAATAATAAATATTATTTTATTAAATAATATTTATTTATAATTATCATGTTAAGAAAATGTTGAGAAATAATGATATTATTATTATTTGATATGGGGTTTCCCTATTATTAAATAAATAATTAATGTAACTTGTGAAATTATTTTATTTTTACCCTTATGATATATAAACTCAGTTATATTATTTTATCATTAATCCAATTCATTTTTTCTTGGTTATGTACAATGGATTTGGATAATCCTCTCAAGCCTAGAGAACTTTCTTCTCCAAGAACACTCCAAATAACGGAGAGAAATAATCCTACACCAGATTAGTGAGAATGCTTTAGAAGTGGTTCTTCAAGAGATCAAAGGCATACAATGAAAGTGTATGGATCATCCATGTTAGTACACTGATATTCCTTCAGCGACACCTGGAGATTCATGGAACACATGTGGATCAGCGCTAGAGTAAATCTACACTTGGTTTCTATAATGAAATTATATTTCACTGTAGATCAATCATGTGATTCATCAATGAAGAAATAATTCTTTAAACATATTTCCTTATTTAATTAAATTAATTATAAATAATACGTGATGATCCTCCCTCTGGCTCCAGCATGATTTAACTTGTATATTTTCTTGGATTAAATTCCATAGATCTCAGTGTTTATCATCTTTATATCATTGATTGATCAAAGATCATGAAAAAGGAATTATTGGAACTCTCCCATCGCATGCTTCCACTATACCCGGAATGTATAGTAACTCCTATAGTTTTATCCATATTGAGTTACAAATCTCACCATGTCAAATGTATTCAATTCATATCTTCTTCTCCACTAAACCTCTATATGAACAGGGACTCCTTTCATAGTACTCATTATAAAAAATATTCACTCATAGAGTTGGAGTTCTCTAGAATGTTAGACATTGATAAAATATATATCAAGGAAATGCAATTCCTTATGCATATACTGAGGTAGAGGGATGTTGTCCATGCCAACATTTATTAATTAATTATTACAAACATTCTACACTATAATAATAAAATAATTAATCAATTAAACCCCAAATAAACATTAGATTATATAAATCATGTTTAATATTTATACCTTAAAATAACTACATAAAATTATATTTCAAAAAATTATACTTGAGTGAATTAATTATGAATCAAAATAAATTAAACTAATTTTAATTCAAAATTTATTATCTCGTTATCTTTGAAAAAATTTAATTAAATTCCCAATATATTTAAAATATTATTGGAATTTTTTCATAATTTTTGGGCTCCATGAGCCTTGAAATAACCCCCCCCCCCCCCACGAGAGGGGTTCCAAACCCTAATTGGATTTAGATGAGTTATTCAATTCTAGCCAACTCATCTTGGAGGGTTAGGGTGGCCTGACTTAGTGGTCAGCTGAGTGGAGTAGTGTTCCCCTTCCAATGTATGTTCAGTTTGGAATGAAATTCCAAAAGGGATCATAAGGATTTATGAAAAAGAAAGTCTAAAAAACATATCCCCTACATCATGCGGGTAGCTACCACTCTGTGAAAATTTGAGACAGTAGGTTTTGCAAATACAGAGGCAACATTGTCTAGCCACAACAAAATACTTTAAAAACATTATATGTATTAGTGCATAAACACATTCTAATAACTCCCACCCTACTGGTTCTCCTTTTTAATAAAAGGTTTAGCATCGACAAGCACTACTATAATAGTTTCACAACCTCACAATGTGTGTGTGTATATATATATTAGTTTTCATTGGATTTTTTCCCAAAAAATGGTCTTCGATATTTAGATGGCCAACCATGTATCAAAACTCAATTAGTGGAATTGGGACCGTATCGATGTCTTCTAATTGAATTAATGCAAATTTAATTTAAAATTTGCCTTATAAAATAACACGATTGATTAGATACCACTCTTTAGTGTCGAGTGAACATTGAAATTGTTGAATTGGGTAAAATTAAAATTTATTCCAAAAGATTGATGTTGTAATGCCATATATAGTAGGTAATAACCCTATTATCAACACAAGGATATTTTGAAAAAACAAATAATCATAAAAATAAAATTTAAATGATACCTCATTTCATTTGAATTCATAGGAAAGTTCTGGTCATTTTCTTTGATTATTTCTTGAAGAAACTAAATTTTAAACACTCTAGATCATCCAAAATTAATTCAAATTCCTACCGATATTTTGATCGATGATATTTGCATGATATTATGGAGAAACAAATGGTATATTTATGTTTTGTGAGGGGTTTCTTAGTCCATGGTTCTCAGATCTCTTATTTCTCACTCTAGGAAGCTTGTGATAGGTTGGAGAATCTCTCAAATTCATGATAGGAATCGTCACCTCTAATTTGTATTCATTTGGATTAAATACATGGTTAAAAATTATTTAAATTTTATATTGAACCTTAGAAAATTATAACCTTCTATATAAACACACAATGACGCATATAATCTTGTTAATATTTCATGATGGTCATAATAATTATATCACATTCTTCTAACATCAAAATTTTGTTATGTAATAAAATATGAGTCATTTACCCAACTTGTGACACCCTACCCTGAATCAATCAGTCTAGGATGGAGGGTCACATGACCTAATGTATTCCTACCTATATGAACGAGTCTACTGACTAGTGATGAGATCATAAATGAAACCATGTAGAAACTATTATCTCAGTAACCGATAATAATTATAGTATACAACAGTGGAAATAACAATCAGAGTAATAGTTAAAAAATGCAGAAGAAATATCAACATAAATAATAACTCATGTTAAAACAATATAGAATATGATACCCAATACTACTAGTAACATATCACTACATGTGGCAGACATAAGTGAAACAAACAAACTAAAAATAAATAAAGAAGAATCTCAACAAATGATCTTAGAGTCTATACTAGAATTACCTTAACCAGCCTGCCTCTCTAGTACAACTTTCCTAAGTAGGTCCACTAACCTCATCTGAACTCTAGGTTAAAAGAGTCAACATGTGTACCAAGATAGTCTTTTAGGGCATGATCATTAACCTATTAGGACCTAACCAATGATGTTAATACCACTCTTCCCATGTCGGGTCATTATATGCTCTTTAGAGATCCATGAACCTCATCCCCACAAGTTTTGAATCTATGATAGAAGAGAAGTTATGTATAATTTCAATGAATCTTAGAACTATCCAAATGGTCAATTTAAGTCATGGAATGGGACACAATTCCATCATGTATTGGGTCAGTCCACAAGGCCATCATTCCTCTCCTATTAACCATGGTTGGGCCATAAGGCCATTATTCCCCACTACTAGTCTTAGGTCAGGCATCATGTTCAAAAATCTCTATTATCTTTCATTTAATACCCTACATGATCATATTATTTCATGTCAACCATTATGTCCTTATGTTACTAACCATTCCATGAAGAGTCCACCTATCACTTTGATACAAGATAGTAAAGTGCATGGGCTATTGAAATGTATACATACACAATCTATAGCAAAGAAATTCATGATATATACACATGCACAAGGATATAACATCAATAAAGTTTTCAATAGTCACACACACACATGAACAAGGATTTAATTTCAATATTGGTCTCACATGACATAAATACACAAGCAAGCAATGTTAAGAAAGGTCAAATGGCCTACACAAACATGTACGAGCATGTCATATCAATAAATTTCCCAAAAGATATATCCACACATAATCATTTTATATCAATAATGGTGTAATGAGATATAAACACATGTATTAACATGTCATTTCAGTAAACGTTTCATGGGTTTTACACATATTCTCAAGAATTTTATATCTAGAAAAGTTTCATGAGCTACACACACAAGCATGTAATATTAAGATTGTTCTCACATTTTATGTACACACAAGCATCCCATATCCTAAAATTATATATAATTATCATGACATGATAAGGAACTTCCTACATTGTGTGTATCAAAACCCAACATTAATTTTACACCCAAATCCCAATCACACACCAAAGATCCCTTGAATCAACCTCAAAACTACCTAAGGATTCAAGAGTAAAGATCTAAGAATAATATCATTTTAGTTTCTATGATAATTTTAGACATACCTAATAAGATCCAACATAATGTATGAATCTAGGTGAATCCATGATCAATTAAGGAAATTTGACTTTACACCTTCCTTTCCCCAATAATATAGAAGGAATTATATTAGAGTATATCATATTTGATATATCTAAAATTGAAATCCTATATTTATGGTCTTTATAAATTATAAGATAGAATATCTAGAAGAAACAAGAATAATGGAGGACAAATGATGGATTACCTTATAATACATATAACCAAGGTCTCAAGATCCAATAGAATTACTCTATATAGGGAAGAAAATCACTATGAAGAGACACTAGAGTCCCCAGGTTTAAGACCATTGGGTGTAAAAGGAAAAAGATCTGTTTCAAGGAGTTTTTATGTTAAAATAATAATTATTAAATTACTTAATCTCATGTTCATAGTTTGGACACATAGTTTACCAAACTCTGTGACAACCATGCAAGGATCAGTACCTCTTCAAGTTACATTATTTAATAAACTGTGCACCAATTGTGTTTTTGATTCTATTCTAAGCTACATGGTTATCTATGGAATTTCTCACAGTTATATCTAACCATGAACCAACCACGTTCTACCCACTTCTTCTCTTCAATCGGTCTTATGATTACCTTGGTAAATCCAAAATGGTTTCCACTAAAAATTCTCCAAACCTAGTCCCCCTTAAAAGATTCTAAAACCACCTAGAAGCTACTAGAGAATTAATACAAATAAAGATAAACTCAAGAACACTCAACGAAAGGACGAAAATATGGTATACAACATTTTCAAATTACTGGGTCATTACAATATCCCACTTTAAGGACATTTCTTCCATAATAAGAATATATAAAATTGTTACTCAAACAAATGAGACCACTAAGCTCATACATCTGATTCTCATTCCATAATTCTCTTCCAAAGGGTTTTAAAACACAACATTCTGGATTTATATATGTCACCTAAACTCATATAATTTCCCATATTCCAATCAATAAAGTTTATTGGATGCTCCACAAATGATGTAACTAACTTTAATCTCATTTTTCATATAATGACCCATAAACATTTTCATGCTTAGCCCAAAAGACAAGGCACCAACCTTTATTATTCTACCAAGTATAGATTTCACAAAAAACACATCTTTATGATTTATCGCATAGTTCATACCCATGAATAATGTCATGATCCATACTATATTCCATCATTATGTTCGCCTAATGTCGCAAGCCTTATTCCACAGGCTGACATCACCAGTTCGGTTTTGATGATTTACGATGATACCATTTCACTAGTATCTATCATATACGGTTGCAACCCAACCACATACATGCATGAAAAAAATAAAAACTCATATACCTACATTATAGTTTCACCTAAGATCCACTTTTGATGTTCACTAATAAACTCCCCAACTACCAAAACAAAACAATGAAGATATTGTACTATCAGCGAAATGACAACACTCATAATAATTTCCAATAACCCTTATAGAGGGTCATATCAACAAACTCAATGAAAAAAATCGAGGATCGCATTCACTCACTATGAAATGAATCTCACACCTAACTTACCATAGCCTCACATGGTCCCTTCTATGAATAGTATGATTATAAGTTTATCACCCACATCATTCATGGATTTCAAAAAAATTCCAATCTAAAGCATTGGTGTTAAAACCTATAATGGATTCCCTAACTAATCTTTTAACACCACACTTACTAACCCATGATGGGTCAAAATTCACTCCTTAGGAAAACTGATCATCCCTAACACCTTATAAGTTTCTCATCTCATGCATTGTGCATACCCAGACACTTGAGTATTATCCATCAGGCCTCGGTAACAAATAACTTAGTATTATTTTAGTAAGATATATAACTGATCCTCCACCCATCATCTACCAGACTCATTGATCTCCACTAACATCATCATTAAACCAAAAAATATGTTATTTATCTAAGACTAAAAATCAATCCTTTCATGTTTGAACTCAGGTCGACACCAGCCTCCTTGTAACACCCCAACCCCAGTTACCCAGAGTCAGTGCTTTATTACATAACATTGGAATGATACAAGGAATCATGTCCCGAAAGATGGATCCATTTAGTATTATTGAAAAAAAGATACATACATAAGTTCAACATTAAAACGTGAAAATAAATTCAACACTAATTTATTTCATTAGAAACATCCAAGTATCTTTGATTATGCCTGAAAGTCACTCATAACTAACCTCTTCATATGATGGGAAAATGAAACACAAGAAAGGGGTGAGCTCAAATGCTAAGAAATGGTAAGAAATATAGAAGAAGATGACATAAACATTAGGCATGCAGAATAATTCAAAACACATTCCTTTACAAATAATAAACAGAAACACTTTATGGCAGGAATATGAGCTAACTAAATAATTCCATAAAAAACACATTCATGGGTATTCTACTAGTTGAATAACCACACAAACCATTATTATTATATTCATAATGAGGGGATGTATAATGTTGTACATTATGAAACATTTGGTCTAAGCCTCGACCAAGACGTCTAAAAATGATTAAGGCCTCACCCAAACCCATATATCAAATTGGAAAAGACCTCGGACAATTCCACGTCTAATTGTCTCATGAGACCTACCAATGCACCGAGGAGCTATAGTGGGATCCACCTGTCACATAATAAGTCCAATACATTCCTCATATGAAAATGTTCAAACATAACATAAACATTCGTATTAAAACTAGCATAAAAAATGTCAATACTTTAACCATAAACCATGAATGGTATAAAATAACATATCCACAGTAAAACATATCACAAAAACTTCAATACAATATGGAAGATTCATATCATAATAAATCAACTTCAAACAAGTTTAAAATCCATCCAAGGATGTTGACATAGATAAAATGAAATCTATTTTAAAGAAATACTACTTTCTATTTTGAAACCATTTAAGAGTCACATTATTATAAAAGAAAAAAATTATTTTAAAAATATTCTTATAATCTTGTAAGGGAAGCTTCGATGATGTTATAATTGTGGAAAATATATTCATCCACCGTATAAGTTAAAAAAACATTCTTACCTTAATTTTGTCGAAAAGCTCATAAAGTACCTTGTTTGGAAAACAACGGAAAGATTACTTTCAAAACATATAAGGTAAAATAAGGATATAAATGACTTTAAACCATAGTCTAGTAAATAGTAAAAATGTTTTGAAATAAATTTTTAAGAAAACATGGATGTGGATGATAAAGAAGTCCTAGTAGATACTTAAGTAAAAACAACCTCGGATAATAAAGAGATTGTGAAAGTAACACTTACCTTGTACTTTTCCTTAGTAGATGGTATGTTAACCTACTGTATAATAGTTAAAACATTGTTATTAAATTATAAAAGAACTATATACCTAAATATGATATCATATATTATATTATAATATTTCTTTGTTATTAATATTTTAGTAGTATCATCATTTCAGGTGTTAACTGATTCGTTTTCCTTTATATGCATGGTTACGTAAGCCATGTTTGTTATGGATATGATGTATTTGATTCATATAAAGAATTATATTATGTTCATAAAAATTATTTTAAATCATAAAATTAAAATTATTCTTGAATGATTACGATGGGGAATGAATCTCATCGCATTTGTGGAGACGGTAATTCGTACGTACGCACGAGTGACAATATCATTATATTGATGGTGAAATACTATATATTCAGATGGTATATCATATATACAGAATCATTAACATCTTATATTTATTATTTACATCAGTTATACTCATTATTATACCCATCCAAACAATGAAGTGTTTGAATAACAAACTACACCATGATGTGGAGATTGTAATCCGTACGTAGGCACATATAGTGAATTTTCCATTTATACTATGGATAGAATAATGAATATGGTTGTAACATTTTTATAATAACATCACATTATATAGAAGATACTGGATTTATTATTTTATAATGGAAACAACAAAGCAATAGGAAGTGTAATAAGAAAATAACTTGAAAAAGGTGATGAAATATTTACCTCTTCTTCGGGTTCTTCCTTTTGATTTGATCAAAAGTGCTCCTTAGGTTGGATTTATGACAAAATTAATGCATCTACGATGAAGGGAGGAAATTTTGGTGGAAATTTGGGGAGGTTTTGGCTGAGACAAATGGCTTTAGAGGTGTAAAATTAAGAGAAGGGTAAGTGACCTTTAATAAGAGAGGTGAGGGTCACTTTAGGAAAAGCATGCAATATTATTTTATAATAAAATCATTTTCGGTTTCTAATGGCTCATAAATGAATTATTTAAAAACTAAAGTGGGTATGGGTCTAAAAAATCTCATGAAAAAGGTTTTATATAGGTTTCGGTCATCATATCAACCTTATCTTTTAGAATTAACTCTTAGTTAAATAGTTTAACATTTACCATGTCTCTTTGTATTTTTATATTATAAGGTTAATAAACTTACTATAACAAGCCAAGCGAACCCCATGTAGTTAATTATTAATATATATAACATTATCTAAGTCCTTTATCCAAACCATATATATTTATGAATATTAAATCAATTAATAATATTATATTTGTTTTAAAAACTCAATTATGTTAATTTTGACACTATTTATTATTTGATTTTTTTGAAAGCCATAAAAACAATATCACTTAAAATAAAATTTATTTTACCAACCCTAAAATGTCATAGTAACCTATAAAATTAGTTTAATTCATCAAAAGTCTCAATTTACCTTTATTTAGATATTTATAATATCAATTATTTTAATATTTCATTAATAAACTAATTACTGCATCATCATTATGTCATAAATAAATAAACTTATATAATGTCTAAAAATTATAAATAAAATACTATTATATAGGAAATATTTTTATATTTCTAATGAATATTTATAGTCTAATTTATATTGTGTGTAACCCTATACTAAAAATGGTTTAGTTTTTAAACATTGAATTAAAATCTTTTAACTTTTCTTTAAATAAAATAATAATAAATGTCATAATCTAATCCAAGTGGGCCAAAGGGGATCATATATTATTCCTAAGGTTTTTTTGGTCGAATTATAAATATCCAATAGAATTTTTATATTTTTAGGGTAATTATGATATCATTTTTATCCTTACTTACCGTATTTACTTTTAACTCTGGTAAATAAGTCAAAAGTTACTATTCACCAAAAATGATTTTCATCTTATTGAACCACCTTTTAATTACTGATATTAACCGTGTCTCTCTGATTTTTGAAATTAAACTCACAGAAGCGGTAAAATTAAGTTTTATGCAAATTTGCAAATGCTCCTAGGAGGTTGGTAAAAAAATGGTAAAAAGTTCGATAAACTTTTATATATATAAACTTATTATAAATTGAATCCAATGAATTATGTTGAACATATATAGGTATTATGTATCTATTTTGACCTAAAATAAATTAAAATAAAATAACTAATTATTTAAAAAGCCAGTTTTAACCAATAACGCAATGTTTTTCACTATTCATCAAAAACTGAAAGTTTTCAGAAAAATAAAAAAAATTCTCCCTAAGATAATTTTGATATTCCGAATTCAAAAATGAAGTCCATTTTGAGAAAGAAAATTTATAAAATTTCAAAAATTGGGTATTACTGTTCATAATTACTAGTTTGATTGGTCGCGATGTGTTAGAATCTCAAAGTTGCGTACAATGCAAGCTATTGCATTATTCAAAGGGAAATTTATTGTGGAAGCTTGGGGTGTTACACTCTTATCCATACTCTATATCACAAAACACAATTTTAATCTCCATTTATTTTATAATACCACCAAAAATTCACTATTAAACACTAAAAAAATCTCACCATGCCTAGAAATCTCAACCCAATGTATCAATTGAAGGTCATAGAATACAAAAATGTCAATATCTCTTACAAATCTCATTCGATCCTTGACCATTGAAACTAAGAAAAAAATGGACCATACAATAAAACTTTTCCATAAGCCCAAATAAACACAAAATAAGTTTCCAACTACTAGCCTACACTCCCCAGTGTATATAGTACTAAACCACACATCTTATATAGGGACACCAATAGTAATCATCATCGACCAAGCTTATATTGGGTTAGTCCTTACACTAACCCATATTTAATTGATTATTATATGATCTTGAGGCCTTGGTTTACATTTCTAAACCAGAACCATTATTTTTGTTCTTTTACCAAGTCAAACTTCTGGACCACTATTTATTGGAAAAAAATATCAAAAAAATCAATGTTTTTCCACACTTCTTCACAACAATGGTACATGTTCCATGGAAACTACACAAAACTCCACAACTTTCCTCTATAAGATCACTCCAAAAATAAAATTGAAGATTCTCAACTCGGTCTCTCCTACGGTAGTTTACGACATCATATTCTTGGTTTCTTAATGATCAAGTAATGGAATTTTAGTTCTATATGAACTACGCCATGCTCCAATACTCACATATCCTTAGGTAAACACACTCTTTTACGACTCTAGGGAAGAAAAAACAACCCACTTACACACCTCAAAAGGCACGTTTTACCTCATCATTCCACGAACTATTAAAAAACTAAGGGATACCATTCATAATAATCATATATATTATTATATTAGACCATCTCTCATATATATATATATATATATATCCACATATCAACTTTTTAGGGAGACATCAAACATCGACCCTTATAACCCATGGGTCTACACAGAGAACAACACCCCCACTAGATCAACCACTAAAGGGGTTTTCATCTAACTCAAGTTTCAAACAACCAAATAATTCACATAACCCCAATCAAGCCATTTAAAAGAGATCCACACATTCATTACATGGTAACATCACAAGACAACCACTCCTTCCAAAGTTCCAGTACTAGTAAAATCACTAAGACAAACTACAAACCTCCTTGAAGCCCATACCCTAAGGGATTCTATTCACCAAACCACACATTCATAAAATCTACATTCAATCCCAGCACAATAATATAAATAATTATCTTCACCTATGAATTACATCAACACATAAATAATAGGTATTTAATAAGGTCTGAAATTCCCATCATAAAATTATTGTTTAAAAGTTAAAAATGGGCCTCATTAAATCCTAGACCGATAAAAAAACCATTTACACCTTTTAAAAATATCATTTCAACCCACATTATCAACCAAAAATTTTGGGAAAACACTTAAAAAATATTTCAAAACCATTATCTATAGATTTTGTTTTTTTCATAAAACAGCCATTTTCATTTTAATCAATTCAATAAAAACTAACAATAAACCACATTAATGACCCAAATGAATGAAATGCCTTTTGAAAAACCAAATTCTATTCAATTAAACTATTGAAAAATACTCATAAGAACATCTAATTCCTAATTTTTTTAAATAATAGGTCTTTAAAAATTTCATTTACAACCAAAATATCTTAACATCCATTTTAAAATTCTTTATGTAAATATAATTTACTTATTTAAAATAATTTTAAAAATATTAAGTAACTATATATATTCCTGATAAGAAATAGAATAATGAATATTACATTTCTACCTACTCAAGGATCTACTACATGTCTTCAATATGTATACATTAGCCACATTCATTTATAAAAAAATATAAAATAATCATTGTCCACTGTCACTAATAATGTATTTGAAAAATAACAGATATATTTTTACTTTCATTTATTAAATTTAATACTCTATCTATCATAGGAAAATATTGGTATAACATTTGAACCTAAATTATTATCCATGAGGCATGAACTCACAAATAATTTCCAACAGAAAAAGAGAAAATAACAAATATCATAACATTAAAATCATATGAATAACTCAAATTAATATAGATCAATTGTAAAATTACAACCAAAACAATAATACCACCACTGGAAACATGGGATTCCCTCATACATGGGTAAGTTTCTATTTAAAATGAGTTCTAAACCATGTCCTGACAATATCATATCTCTTGTCTACAAGGCACAAATTGTTAGTTAATAGAAAATAAGGCCTTTGATAAGATTGTTTAATAGTGGATCCAAATACAGTGATTTTAATGAAAACATCAAACCATTCTATAACTATATGAAATATGATACTACGTATAACAATTCATAGACCCCCACATGCATCATATCTATATAAAGTAAAAATAGAAAAATAAAAAGAGATTTATATATATAAAGGATCTCAGGTTTTATCCTAGAACCAAATCAATCAACCAAATCCTTTAGTATAACATACCTAAGTATGGCCACATCCCTCATCTAAAATCTAATTCATAGAATTCTACACATACAACAAGATTCTCATACATGGTGTGAGTATAAATCTATTAAGACACCATCAATGTGTCCTTGTAATAAGTGTAGAATTATATAAAAGAGTATAAAATTGTAGGAAAGTAAATGAACATGTAAACAGTCACATGCCAGGTCATCATGCCCTGACCAAGATACCACAAACCCCGACCCCGCCTACTTTGATTTTATATTAGAAGAAATGAAATGTATGGTTTCCATGAATCTCAGAACAAGACACAAGATAAATATAAGTCTCATAATATACCACAAGGCCATCATAGATTAGGTCAATATACAAGGTGATTATTCCCCACCAACTATCCCAACTTGGGCTATATAGTCACCATTCCCCATGACCAGTTTCTATTTTGGACTCAATGGTATCATTTCCTACTATCGTTACTTCAATGTGTTCCCTTAATCATCATGAATCATGTTTCACATGCTCCCCCTCTAATGGATTAACCTATCCATGAGTTTCCCATGCATCACTTTGATACCACATAGTATAATTCAACAATCTATACACATATATACTTAACCATAGGTATAGAAAGAAAAGTATTGAGTTATAGAATTTCCCAATCATGTCAAATAAAGGTAGTTCACACAATCCATACACACATGCAGAATCATGTCATATTAATTGAGGAATAATGGGCCACACACACACACAATCATGTCTAATCAAGAAAGGTATCATGGGATACACACATATTCACAATCATGTCATAACAAGAATGGAATCATGGACTACACCCACATGCATGTCATATCAAGAAATATATCATGGGTTACACACATATGCACACACATTTCATATCAAGAAATGTCTCATGGGTTTTACATACATGCATAAGCATGACATATCATAAAAGGTATCATGGGGAAAAAACATACATAGGCATTTCATATTAATATAGGTCTCATGGGATAGAAACACACAATAATTTCACATCATAAAATTATATATAATTGTTGTAACATTGTAAGGAAATTTATACCTTAAGAATATCAAAGCCCAACATCTAGGATCATTATCTGAATCAATAATACACACTAATTATCCCTCGTATTAACCCCCAAACCACCTAAGGATTTGAGTGTGAAGATCCAAGAAAAATAAAATGTTAAGGGATAGGATCCGTTTAGACTAAACCAAAGAGATCCAACATAATTAACATATGTAGAAAAAATTGAGAATGGTAAAGGGAAAATGACTTTCCACCATCCTTTCCACAACAATCTTGAAGGAATCACATTAGATCATATTGTAATTCCAAGATCTGACCATAATGGTTCAATTCTAGGTTCTTCATAAATGATAATATATAATAACTACTATGGATAAGAATAATGGTTAAAAAATAATCACTTACTTTGAAATATATAGATATATCATCACTATATCTAAAAAAATGTCTCTCTATAGGGGAGTAATTTTCCAAGATAGGCCACTATCATCCCTAGGTTTTAGAGACCTAGGTGTAGGAGGAATTATTAAGAGTTTTAGGGAGGTTTTAGGTTAAAATCCTAAATTTTATATTAATTAATATTGTATGTATATTTTACCCCCATAGTTTAACAAACCATGAATCAGATGTGTTGGGCTCACTTCCACTTTAGGGTACTTTCATGATTTTTTTGCATGGTACAGTAAACCTTGAACCAATAATTGTTTTCATTTTGTTTCAAGTTATAAAATTAACTTTATAATTTCACATCATTATCTATAACTATGTACCAATTTTGAACCCCCCATACTCCTCTCCAACAAATTACATAGTCACTAGGGGAAAGATTCATAGTTTCCCCAAACCATGAAAAAACTATGATCCCCCCTAAAATGCTACTAACACCCACAAATACCACCCAAAAGAAACTTGATATTTCACCCAAAAAAATAATAACTCAATGTAAGTTTGATAAAAATTCATAATGCACTTGACAAGTCTAGGTCTGTTACATGACTCTTCTCACCCACATATATTTAACAAACCATGAATATTCATTAATAAAATATTTTCCCATATATTCACATAATAAGATTCTGAATACATGGACTTAATAAATTTAGCACTCACTATTTGAAACTCAAAAAATTGAATTTATTTATTTACTTTCAATCATTGGAACTCAAAATTTATGTAACCCCCTTTTGGGTCCCACCTTGTTTTAAAATCTAGTTATTTATAATTGTACAAAATTTTGAATATCCTTTGGGTGTGAAATTATTTTTCTTTATCTAAATAGTATTGAGGGATACTCATAGTCTATGAATGTTGTTTAGAAACAAATCATTGCCCCTAAAGAGATAATGATTAGTTATAACAATGATGACCTTTCCTAAAAATAAACATTATTTAATATAATATCATTTTTTTCATGGTATCTCATAATCTAGGATGTGTATCTTGTGGCTTCATCCATAAATAATTTATTCATTCCCTAAATTACTATTTTGGATATACTTAAACCCATTATATTATTTCCATAGATTTGATGAAGGTACTAACTTCCTGATCAATTAGGCCCGAGATTTCACTTCCTTTACATATAAGTGATAAATAATAGTTTGTCCATTCAATCAATTTCATACCACCAATGACGTAAAAATTTTTGGCTAGTTCTCCCAGAACAAAAATAGAATGTTTTTAAATATTCATTAAATTTCCTGAACAAATGATACACAATGATAATGATCTTAAATTGAGAGACCATAATACACGTTATCATATTGGAAATCAAATGACACTAAAAACATGTAGTATTTCTATTAGTGGGTTAGAG
This sequence comes from Viscum album, assembly GCA_963277665.1. NCBI lineage: Eukaryota > Viridiplantae > Streptophyta > Magnoliopsida > Santalales > Viscaceae > Viscum > Viscum album. The sequence continues at coordinate 323,096 of CAUJRU010000578.1, forward strand.
ATCATGATCTCGGTTACCTAATATCACCATGTGTAAACTTCATGAAAATTAGCCAAAATTATTATGATCACTTGATAATTAATATTCAAACATCGTATGTGTTTTATCATATTGATGTATCTATATAGTTAGATATATATTAAATATTACTTTCTTAGTGTCTAAAAGTTCTCATTATAGCTGATAACTACTATTGCATTTTGATATGAAATTTAATATTAGGAAATTTATATATATATATATATATTACATGAAAAAGCAATGTTACTATCTTGGTAAAATAAATACATGAATATATAAAACTATATAAATGTATTGGAAATCAATTTATACAAAGGAGTTGTCTATGGTCCTTCCATTCTCAATAACTCTCATTTATACTAGATGAAACTACAAAAAATATCAATATGCAAGCTCTCAATTGGGAATCATGATTCCTCTGATATATAGAATTAGTCAAGGTTTTTTCCACATTATTAGCTATAGAGACTCTATTAAGAGTTACTTCACCTCTTTGAATAAAATCCATCAAGATATGAAACTTTTAAAGTATATTATGTTTTTCATTTGGGGTATGATAGACTCATTGTAAAGTACCTAACATTCAGTATTATCGCAATATACTATAAAAGGGTTTTTACTTCTAGGTAAAATATCAATATATAATATAAAAAATTATATCTAAACAACTTCCTTATCTACATTGGAAGCCATTATATACTCAAATTCTATTATATAATTGGTGACCATGGGTCTATCAGAGCTAATTCTACTCACTACACAACAATTCTGGAAAAAAATTACTTGCCTTTAATTTAAGATCATTGTGATATATCTAGAATATATAATCAGTGTCTCCTCTCAAAATAATCTCCTCATCTCTTCCATAAACAGGGAATATATCTTTTATTTGTTTCAATTTCTTTAGGATAGTTTTGAATGCTATCTAATGAAGCTCTCCTGGATTACCTTGATATCTTCCCACTATACATAAATCATAGGAAACTTAAAATATAAAATATATAATGAATGCATAATATATCCCACTACCAAAACATACAATCCCCTACTCATTATATCAATATCCTCATGTGTTTGTAAACACATTTTATTATAGTGATAAATACGATGTGATATTGGAAATAATCCTCTCTTAGATTTTTCTATATTTTACCATGTTATTAACTTGTCATTGTATTTATATTGGCTTAGTACATGTATCCTTTGAGACCCATCTAGATAGATATTTATCCCTATAATTTATTATACTTCTTCAAATTCATTCCTAGAGAATCCTTTATTTAACCAATGCTTCATTGATTGTAAGACATTCACCTCATTACCCATTAATAATTTTTTATCCAAATATAAAACTTGGAAAATAATGAAACTCTCAGTAAAATTATAATAGAAACATGGATCAATTTTATTCTTAATGAAACAAGTTTTATTATGGACTCATAAATTGGAAATTCTAGGATTGTGATTCCAGATTCAATATATAAATGTATCTATATAACTTACATAATGTATTTACACTATTAGACATTATAAACACTTTGCGTTGTGTTATATATATATATATATATATCCAACCAACTTCTCATTTAAAAAAAATTGGAATATATTTTCTTTATATCATAATCATATAAGGCTATTTTTAGATGTAATATTCTGATTTATTTAGGATTTTTACTGTTGAGAATGTTTCGTCATATTAAAATCCATGACATTATTTTAAACCCTTAAAAACCAATATTTTTTAGGTACATATTTTACCATCTATGTTGATTTTTTAATACCCATTTATACCCAATATGTTTTAAATTAGATGGAGGGTCTACCAAATTCCAAACATGTTTTTGGTACATTGAATCCATCTTGGAATACATTTCTTGGTTCTATTTAGAAACATTTTTTCATCTATTGTTCCCTTATAGGTTAGAGGTTAATTTCCATAAGGAATAATGTTTCAACTAAATTAGTGATAATAAAACCATTCTCTCTAATTCTATAACATATCTAGTTGAACTACTTAGTAATTTATGTATTATGAACTTCTCCATCTACCACTATTATTTAGATAATTTTTCCCTATACCAACTCTTATACATATAGAGCATTAACTTCATCAAATTGAACCTTTGTAACACTATTTCAATTGTAAATGTGTACCGTTTAGAAAATATAGAATATCTTACCACAATCTATCTTCTCCTTGAAGGTTTATATATGTAATATACTTTATTTTACTTAGAATAACCTATACATATGCACTTCACTCTCTGAGATGCACCTTTTTTATTAAATATTTTCTTGTAAATTTATATGTATCCCCGTACATGTATATTTGGAAAATGGGGTTTCCTTCAATACCATACCCCTTATAAAATACCATATACTAATTTAGTTAGTACTCATAGTAGATTATATTCCATTTTCTATAGTGTGTGTCCCCAAAATGATAAATATAGATTTTCATGACTTATCATCGATATGAACATATCAAGAATGGAATAATCCCTACATTCACTTACACCCTTAAACTAAGGTCTATAATAAGGAATGAGTTAGGATACTCTATAAAACTCTTTAGAATTATTGATAAATACTTGATTAAGATATTCTCCACTATATAACAGATTGGGACTATCCCTTTTATTGAAAAACAAAGATGAATAGAGACCTCTTTTAAATTGGGTAATAGGGGAACCCATTACACCCCCAATGCCAAGGTACACAACCATTAGATTTAAGGACATAAAAGACTATGGATTCAAATGACCCAAAGGTAGAGGGAAAAGAAGAACCAAAACCCCTAAAGTGAACATACTCCCTGTAGTTAACAATGCCATTTCACCCTATCCCAGAATACCGCCCACTGACATAGTGTTACCTGAGTCGTCACCTAGAAGCATCATCCCGGGGAACAACCCTGGTTTTCTGATGGGTACCCAATGGTCATCCTTCGAGAATATTTTTCCCTTAAAGCCCAAACACCTAAAACCCATCACTGTCACCACTAGGGAACCAGAACCATACCACAAACTAGACACCACTGTCGAGATCCTGACCAAACTGAGATGAAAAAACTAGATCTAAAATAGATCTAAAGATAGAGACACCGAAGACTATGGGAGTCAGGGATGTTGTGGGGGGGAGGATCCAGAGATGCTGAAGACAGCATGAAACACAAGATATATGAAAGATATTAAATGTCGATGGCCACCGAACTAAATCGCCAAACTACCAGACCGGCGACAAAGCCACACATGACCAGTTCATCGATATCCCTACTAACCAGAAGCCACGGTCCGAATCCAATGTGTTAAGGGAGTCATCGCTGAAGAAGCCACCATAGGAGATTACTCACCAATGAATCCTCCACATGAGAAACCATATAGGGTTAAGAGAGCTCTCGTCCAAAGCTGTGATCCCTCTAACAGAAACATAGAACCTAAAAATGTGTTGTTGGGTAACGAGGTATTGCGGTGGCCTCCCCACCTGTGCGCCACACGTCCCTAGTGAGGCCATAGGTGACCAACCCCTGGGATCAGTCCAGTTCCCAATGTGGTAGAGGGGACCATGAGAGGATTATTAGTATATAATGTGTATTTCCATGGAAGGACTCGAACTTGAGATCTCAGGGTTAGGATGCCACCACCTGTAAATAACTCACTAGTGCCATGTGGGCTATTCTGCACTATAGTTTGAGTATATATTAATCTTATTTCAAGGATGGTTTTTTACTTCTTTATTATATTTATTAAAAAAATTAATGGGGGTGGACTTATACCTCATTATATAAATATATCCATATCTAATAATGTCATATACAAAAGTAATAAATTAGAAAAACCCAAAAATTTCTTCTACTCGAAATAGACCATGTACATCAATCTGAATCATCTCCAATAGTTTGGAATCCCATTATCTATTCCCAATAAAAGGTTATTTTGTCACCTTTTATAGATAAATGTGTGACCCAAATGAATGGTTTTTAACTCAATAGAGACTAAATACCCTATTTTAGGTAGTTTATGTAAATTCTTTTCAATTATATGACAAAGACTAGAGTTCCGTAGGCCGATAAGATATGAGTTATTCTCACTAGATTTGTCATTTATTTCTAAAATTTATTTTTCATGCTCTAGTATATAAAATAATTGTTAATATGTTTCATACCAAAAAATATTTCATTCTTATAAAATCAATAAAAAATTATAAATAGGAAATAAATCCCACCATGTTAATACATGACACTGTGATAATATTTTTGTTAATTCAATGTACTTAATAACAATGGTTTAATACTATAACTGAACAACTAGGTAAAAAATGATGGTAATATTAAACAACCAATAATGAAATTCTTTCACCATCTTCATACCAAATATCCACCTATAACTTTTAAATCTTCTAAAGTCTACTTGGTTTTGATATTTAAATAAATCATTTTGTGCCACTTATTGTATCCAACACAAAAAATGTAGACATATATAGATTGAATTACATGATAAATATATCTGAAGTAAAAGAATCATCTATCTTAATCTTCCCAGCTATGAAATTATTCTTCCAGTGGAATGTCATAACAAATGAAAAGGAAACTGTTTCTTATTAGTTCCTCTTCCAATGGATCTTTTGATTCTTATAGGGTAAGTGCATCAGTGTATTTAGATGAGATTTATCCTTTCATTCATTTTCCTTGAACTTACTTCTAGTCTCTCCATAACTATAAAATTTTTGTTTTCTTCATATCCTTATCATATTGGATAACTAAATCTAACAGGTCTGAAAATAACTTTAGCACGTTATTTATATTATAATTAAAAATAAAATTAAAAAATATAGGATCTAAAGATGAACGTACGAGATATATTAGTAGAATTTACTTTAATTTGAATCCAAGGGAATCTAATTGCTCAATGCGACCAAGCATTTTATGTTCATGAGGTCCTGTTTGATTCCCTTCTACTATACTGCACCTATATAGTGAACTATATATCTCATTTCTATATTTCTATTATCTCTCTTGGTATAAATCATGGAGTTGATTATTTATCTTTTTAGGATATCTCTCTTCATCAATTTTATGTAATTCATGATACATAAACAACAACATAATTCACTAGAGATATAGAGTATCATCTATATAATTCTTATCAGTTTAATTTTCCACAAATTTTGCACCATAATGGGGATAAACAGGTATTTGGGACTCTAGAATGGGAATATTCCTTTCTTGATTATATAATATGTATGAGTTCCTATAAAAATTCTAGAAGTTATTATCTATAAGGGTATTTTCTTTATCCAATATAGATCATAGTGAAATTGAGATAGGGGTGGTGATATCCACTTGATATAAAATATTTCATTTTAATAGATTATTACATTTTCTTGGTTACTAATATTATAGAAAATATTTAATTATTAGTCTTTAAATTTATCTCAATATTTATCAAATCCTAGATGCAAATAATAATAAGATTTGAAATATTTTTCACTTGGATATTCATTTTGAAAGGATCATTTAAAATAGCTTTTCATTGTCTCAGTTGTGTTTATTCCACCACTGAGAGAGTTTAAAGGTTGGATTTTGTCTAGAAAACTACATTGACTCATGCCTCCATGATCATTTGAGTGAGGTCCCATATTTTAAAAATATTAACCTTGCATTTACTCAATTATTTTTTTCAAAAGTGGAAACAAGATATATTGTTATTTTATTGAATCAAACATTACATATGCCAACCCACATATTTCATAAAAACTCTAACCTAGTTAGAGGAATCCTAAACTAGGGATGGCAAGAACCTTATACATACAGTGTTTTCAAATTCATGAGTTGGGAGACATTTGCTTAATATTTCTTGGAAGTATTTTTTATTTTTTCTCAGTGAATGAAATTATTATTTAATTATATTTATTGATAATATATGATTTCACTCCTAATTTAACAATGCATAAATAAAAAACACCCTTCATGAATTAATTAAATTTTATCTATACATTCCTTTTAATTATTATTTTTTATCATGTATAAACCACACATACAAAAAAATAATAAACCATGTATATGATACAAAAAAGACATGATCATGAGATTTTCTAATGGATAGTCTATCAAGAATATTATAGATCAATTTATACCCTGGGGTAGCTCCTAGAGTCATATCTAACTCGAGTTATAGCACTCACCCATTCCAATGCATTGATTTCCCATCTAGTGCTTTTTCAAACATTGGTGGGAACTATGTCTCCTTTAATCCTACACGTTATAAAAAAACTAACATACGGGTGAGGGGGTCTCTCGATATTGATAAAATATCACTTATGAACATGAATTCCCTTATATATATATAATATTTAATACATTTATATTTTAAAATGTAAACCATGTTCAGTAGTGTATACAAAATGCATTCCCAGTCCTAAATGACCATGAAATATTATTATTTAAATATGATCATTATTGCCTAGCCGTTAAATTGGAGGCTATGAATTGGATTACCTTTCTTATGTTATATATATATATATATAATTCATACTCAATATAAATTTATAGATAAATATTTATGAAATATTAAATCAATTATTAATAAAGATAATTTACTGTACAAAAATATGTTTCCTTCTAAAATGTTTTTATTTATTTTTTTGAGAAAATATTATAACTAATCAATGGAAAAAATATTTAAAATAAATTTATAAAATTAAAATAATTTTTGAAGTAGTAATATCAATATTTACTTCGGGTGAATATTTGGTATTTTTATGAAATCATAGATTTTTGAGTGAATAGTAAAAATTACAAAATTTTCAAATACTGTAATTTCTATTCCTAAAATAAATTTATTTAAAAAACCATTATATTTTGGGCTGTTTATTAAAGTATCACATGAATACTTTTATTTATAATAATATAATTATTTTTTCTTGAATCATAAATTTTCATGATTATTGTATAAACTTAATTTTATGCTTAAAATGTGGTTTCTATAAACTATTTTTATGTGTATAAAGCTTACACATTTTAATTCATTAAAATAACCCCTAATAAAGGAAGATTTAAATGAAATATATAAATTATATATCTATTTATATTAATTCATATTCATATAACAATGGTTACTTGTCATTTAGTTAATGTGATATCATCTTATGCTTGAAAAAATAAATTTATTGAAAAAACATATTTTGACATGTTTTTCAAGTATTATTTTAAATTAAATTCTTTCAATTCAGGAAATTAAATTTAAAAAAATGGATTTAAAATCTTTAAATCTGAATAATTAATATTAGGAAATAAGTTTAACTTAAATTTTGGTCATGATGAATAATAAAAATAATATAAAATAATAATTACCATTTTCAAAACTAAAATGATAAAAGTGGGTAACCTTTTAGGAATAGGGAATAACATGTTTCAAACTTATTTATCATTAGTTTTGGAGATGTTTGTTGACTATATATTCACTTAATTATTTTATTTACCAATTTTGAGACACTTTTTTTGAGAGTGACTTCACAATATTGAATAGTTATGGGTATTTATAAAAATTCCACTCCTTCTCACATATAAAAGTTAACCTACTATAATATCATTTACACACTTAAAAATCCATATGGTTCACCAAAGACCTTTGCAAATTTGTTCCTTACTTCCATTCCCATAGCCTAGAGGGCTTGTGTTTTTTTTGAAATCCAATCTTGGAGGCTTTTGTTATAACCCTGAAGAAGTGGTTCGGAGAAGAGTTATCATTCTCAATCGACCATTTTTGTACTATTAATTATTCAACTACCATAAAAATTTATTAAACTATGATGATATAATAACATCTGTATATACTATATACTATTTCCTTTTATGTTAATTTAATAACATACATCCATCACTATTTATTCCTTGATAACCATGTGTGGTATGAATGGTGCCTTATTGTGTTGGTGGCACGATCATTCATTTCAGACATATATGTCCACATCATTTTAGGGGGATTCCAATGGGGTTTTCTCATGGAACGAGAAACACCCAATGGATCAATTTTTTTGAGATGTTTCAGAAACATTCTTTCCAAAAGAAGCCAAACATTGGGAAATAGTCCAACAACACTTCGGGAGTTACATTGGTCAACAGGATGGGAAATCAGGCTCACCACACACTTTGGGGGGGATTAATGTCTACACCAATACACTATTATATATTAAATACATTTTTTTAAACCCATTATTAAATATCAAATATGAAATAGGACACCCTTATATTAACATTAAACTATTATCAGGTATTGAATATAGAATCATATATATATATAAATATATATCTAGTGATATCTATAGATGGTAATATTTTGTAAGTAGATTAGAGATTATTATTTCATTTATTATCACTATGTTGGTTTCAAGCCACACAGGGGGGAACTCTATAATTTATCATTATCCACAAATAATAGATTTTTTTATCTATATTAGGACCATGAGATAGTATTCCTATGTATCCTTATAAAATTAATCCAAATTAACATAGTTTAGTGCCACTTAACGGGACACATCATACATTATAATTTCATGTGATAATGACCAAACCGTGAATTTTAAATTCATGTGACAATGAAATCAAAGATAAAGGTTCCAAATAAAGGGTTGGTGATGGAATTTTGCTGAGGAGGCATGGGGGACTTGGAAAGGACATATCCTCCAAAGCTGTATATGACCCTACTAAAAATATAGACTAGATAAGATTAGAGTGAAATTGGTGGTTCTAGGTTTGATCCTCATAGAGGCTTCTAATGTATCCCATTTTGATAGGAATAAAATCTCATATATTTTTGAATTTTTGGGGATTACACTTATGGAGGAGGACCTTGTCAAGAAAAGAGGAACATTTTTCCCAATGAATCTCTATCAAGACATGAATATGATCATGTGGATGTCATGATCATCAGTAACCTATAATAACAGAGAATCATTCTCAGTGTGAGAAAAAAGAGGAAATGAGATATCTGGAATACCACACAATATTCTTTACCAACTGGTAGATGGGGCCAAGGCTACAAAATGTGGGAGAATTCCTCACAAGAAATACTAGGGTTTTACTCAATGGGGGATTACCTAAAAAAGTTCCTCCCCTCCTCTACTTTTCTTTGGTAGAAGATAGAAAGAGGGAAAGCATGCATACTATAGATGTTGTTTCCCGACCCAAGGAACCACTGAACATCATACATAAGGTTGGGATCCTCATTACCTTAGGAATGTATTTTTCAGAACATTTTTAGGATCCCAATTATTAGGTAGGTGAATAGTATGACCTCATTTACAATAAGAATATTTGATTAAGAGGCTACACTTATGTGCCATGTACTCTGATCACACATATCTAAAGGCATTAGAGGTCTCTTTGGTGGATGAAACTCTTGGGTGGTTTGCGAAGGGGTCCATATGGGGCCTAGAACTTTTTGGGAGAGGTTGATAAAGAGAGTTATTTGGAAAATTTATGGAGGGGGTGAGAGAAGGTTGAACGCAATGTGGAAGGGTCCATCCTACATACAAGAGTTCATGGAGGGTCTGAGGTAAGGTAAATCACTATAAACAATGAATCAATCTCATATTATATTTATTATGAGGGATGGTGGTCCACAAATAATTTTCTGCAATGTTGGGTCCTTATTTGAGATTCCACACTTTGTGGGTGGTTGGGTAAGTTCCATTTCTTACTTTAAGATATGTGGTAAGTAGTTACCTACTAATATCACATGTTCAAAAAATTTCTCTCTATTCTCTCATCCTTCCATGTTTGGAGCTTTTATAGGGGTATGAGTATAATAATATTCCTAGGATAACAATAAGAAATAAAAAAACTATTTCTCATATGGAATTGTTTTTATAGGTGACTGGAATATGATATATGCCCCTACAAATATAAGGGTCTTTCACGGGGGGCTTGATAAAGATACCTCACATCACAAAAAAAATTCATTATGGGTGGCCAGATAGTGATGTCTCACCCAACAAATGAGAATTTCTTTTATGGGGGGATAAAGGTGACCCCTTTCCCCAAAAATTAAAATTCATTTGTGGATATAATGATGAATACACCTCACTCTAAAAATTAACTTCGGTTTATGGGGGGTCAAAAGATGATGCCTCACCCCACAAATGAATGTTCATTTATTGGGGGGAACCATGCAGAGCGGTGACCCACATAGTGGGCATGCTACATAGGAAAGGGTGTTTCTTTATGGATGTGAGTGATTTAATGATTTTAAATTTTTAAAATGGTTTCATTGATTTATTCTATCCTTTCCAAATTCATAAAATCATTTTGATATTCCATGAAACACCATCTGTAACCAAAAAATTCCCTCATTGGAATGGGGTCCAATCAGGATGAAGAGGAGTCTATTTTTTGGAATAAATTGGTCTTGTTGGATTTTTTACAGGGTGCATGTGGACCAAGATAAGGGAGATTGTCTATAAAATGTTTCAGGTTGACTTGAATCATTTTTACGTTATGAACATGTTGTTTTCTATCTGTTATGAACTAGCTACATTCAACATTCCTCGCATAGAAATTTACTTTGTAGATGGAATTTCTCATCTATTTTAGGATCACTACCCACAAAATAGTATTTTTGACCAGTCATCCATCTTCCATTATAGTAAAACTGTTACCATATGGATATAGAGTGTTCCATGGGGTAGATTAATTGATTTGCAGCCCACATAGATTTCCATACTATTTACAGGTTTTTTTATGCAAGGTTTTCTGGTTTATAGAACTTGTTTGTATCAAAATTTTCCTTGTAATATTTTGTAGAACATATGAAATGAATCCTTCACAATTTTCTTCTATTGCTGATTAAAAGAAGAAATATATAGTATAAATCATTGAAAATGACAAAAAAAATGTGACATCATCCAACATCATCAATTTTTAAAAGGAATCATGAGTAATGGAATTCAAGGGTATCCTATATCTAACAAGATACCTCTCTATAGATTTGGGTTTCCAACAGTTTTCCCTATCCCAGAACTACATCGTAAAATTCAACATTTTTATAGATAATCAAGTGAAACAATATGCCTCAAAAAAATATCTCATCGAAGCAGTCTTTAATTTGGGAGACCTATTCCGAGGTGTTTGTTTTTAATTAAAACCATTTTAGTTAGAACAAATAGTAAAATCATCAGAATAGGATGTCTATTTTTAACACACCATTTTAATTAAATCCACTTCCATTGAGAAATTAGGTTGGATATTAAATTTGTATTTTCTCCCTAGGTGTTCATTTAGTCTGGACTGGGGGTATAATTTCTAGGTTCTTCAAAGCTTTGAGGAGTTCAAGGCGGATTTACTATTAATGGGATTATATGATGTTCCTTGGGTATCATAAAAATTTTCCCATTAGAACCGATCTATTATTTCACAACTGCTCAGTCGATGGATCCTAGATATTAAAACATTCATCCTAGTACATTATAATGTCAATATCAGCATCTATGATATTTAGAGGAACATAGGGGATCCAATTATGGGGATATGTATGATGAATTACTACCTCCCTCCTTGGATTGTGATTACATAGAAATTAACCCCCCCACACACACATGAAAAGAAGCTTATTGAAAAAGAAAAATATTTTATAAACGTAAAATTTCATCCAAAGTGGGATGTTCCCTTATCTAATTATATTTAATATTTTTCTACACCAATAAGTTTTGAACCCCGCACAAGAAGGTCGAGGACATTTCCAACTACTAACACCTGGAGGTGTGTTGGTTCTTACTAGCTGATGCTTTAGGAGGTTTGGTTCACTCAATGGGGTGATGAAATTTCCCTTGATGTCAAACAGTTTTTCCGATTAACATCCATTCCTTCCATGTTTATTAGTGGTAGGTTACTATCAGTGCATGAATCCAACATCGGAGTCAGGGTTACGACATTTATGGCAGACCAGTTGGCCACTATAATGTGTACTAATCATTAAATCCTAATAATGGAAAAGATGTATCATTTTTTGGGATGTATAAATAGAGGTAAGTCAGCTTACTATCTCCTTGGACAATTTCATGTCATTTGTGGATTGATATCAGCCCACATAGGAAGGTATGAATTCCTCAATGACCAATGGATCTAGTATGCTTGATTTTGGCCTTACGTACAATTTTTAAGTGGTGTGAACCTTCTTTACTTTGGGAATCACTATATAATGGATCATCTCAACCATCATGACCATTTTTTTTGCATTTACCTTACTCCTCCCTTACTGGTACTTCGGTGAATGATGCTTCTAGAAGTCATGAATAGTGGAGATATCTCATTTTTTAGAGAGAGTGAATCTTGGTTGCTATAATTGGTAGAAAATTGATTTTTAAGGTGTATTCACCCTATAGGTTTGGGAATCAGTTCCATTACATTTATAATACGTGTTTAAAATCAATCAATTTTTCAATCAAGAAGAATAATTTTAAGATTTATTTGACAATATGGTTGAAATTTTCATGGGAAGATATAGATTTATGTATTTTTCTTCCTCCATCTGAAATTCATCCTGGGCATTCCAAATATTATATCGATTCTTGGATTCAGTCATACCCAAATTTTGAGTTAGAAAAACCCATCCCTATTGTTGTGGTTTATCCCATGTCTAAGGTTGGGTGGTGTAAAGAGAAGAAAACTTAGGTTTCTCAAGTCAGGAAGGAGATAAAACAATCTCTTATTTTTTATCCTCCAAAGAAGATATTGATAATGACTGATTTAATCCACCTAAACACTATATTTTTTTCTTATACTCATGTTGTTGAACAAGCACTATTTTCCACCCCAAGTAAGTTAATTTATGGAATAGAGATACTATAATTATTGGAGAAATTCAATTATCATCAAGTTAATATAGTGTTATCTCTATAGGAAGAAGTTTCTTTGGGTGGGTATGGATGTATATCAGCACTAAAAAATATTTCACATGCTGATTACATAAATATGGTGGAATATTTTATTCGATACCTTAATGCCTCTATCCATTAATTGTATGGTCCAAGTGTGTATTAAAAAAAAGTTATCAAAATGTTGAGGATTAGTGTATATGAAATTGAGGAAGAGGATAACAGTTATGCTTTTTTGGAGGATGATGGGGTAAAATCACCTATTACAGCTGATCTTGGGTTCATTCCATCTTCTTCATGATTAGGGCCTCATAAGTACACCACTCCAAGGGGTTAAATAGTTCTTGATATTCTGATAAAACATGTATAGTGTCTTGATATTGACCTATCTCTAAAGGTGGATTCTTCATGATCGTCCATTCATATTACTACATTATTCTCTATGGCCTAGATATAATGAGATTCTTGGAGGAAGAAGACATCCAAAGAAGATGTTTCGGGGATTTAAGCCTTGAAAATTTATCTCCCTAGATTCGGGATCATCAAAACTCCATAATGAATTTCTTTCAAAGATATCCCAGTGGAGTTTTGTGCATATCTCAAAGAGATAGATGCTTTAATTCATTCCTTAAAGGTTAATATTAATTGGTTAGATCGAGTGTGATAGATGGTGGAAGCAAAGGTGGATGATTTTGATGTCAGGTAAGAGGTAATACAATTCTTTATATCAACTCTTCTTCCCATTATTTTCAGGATCTCGAATCCTCACTTATTATATTTGTATGAGGTTGGAGGGAATCAGTCACCTATTCCATCCTCAAAATATACCAAGGGGAAATGTTGTTAGGATGGAAATTCCTATGGTCATGTCGATTATTAAAGATGGTTATCCTAGGAAATATTAGAATATACTTTTAGTTATTTCAAATTTTGTTGGATAAATTCCACCCCTACCCTCACCAACTATTCTCCCTACAAGATTATCCTAATGGGAAATCATGAAGTGCTTCCATTGAAGGAAACAGATTTTACGCATTTGATCTTAAAAAACATGTTTGTTTTTTATCTTATTACCTAGACATCATGTTTTATATTTATATGTGCTGATAAATTAAATTTCATATGTGATGAAATATTTCCAACAATTCTTGAGTTTCCAACTGTTCTAGAAAATGTGTCCCCTTTACCTAGGGATTTGGATGTGGTGGAAATGATGGTTCCAAGGTACTCTAGATTAAATGGAAATCTTGGATTGATAGGTGTTTCTACTCAAGTTAAGAGGTTGGGGGTGTTAGTTCTTCATGCTCAAATAGTCTATACCTTATTATGATAGGATCTTGAGGGATCTAATATGATATCTCTAGGTCCAACTGATTCCATTTCCCTAGATAATGAAATAGAGGAGGGAAACCATGGTATCAGTGCAAAGAAGGTCTGGTCCAATTACCACTATGGATCCATTAATCATCATTCTTATGGGATAGATGTCCATGAGTAACATCCTGGTGGTTACTGGACTTGCTGAATATGCACATGTTGCTCGCATGGATGTGGGGGAGGCTTGTTATTCTGGATGTTTTCAAATTCCACTAAGAATTTTTCGATAGTGGTTTATTCTTAAACCACGAGTGAAATTTGAATTCAATACTTTGTCTAAAATTGTAGTTAATATTGTGTTTGTGTTTGAGGTGATAACAGCTATGGAAGTTGGATTCTTGATTGGAGAAGGTGTGAATCCAAAATTCCAAAACCTTTTATCTTACTCTTTACCTAATATTGGTTACCTTACATATTTTCTTTAAGAACATTGATGAATGTATATGAAATTTATGAAATTAAAAACCCTTATACTTGGATTCCATTTGGACTTCAACTATTGTGGAGTTTTCCTAACCTAAGAGAACTACGGAAAACTCTTATTTAGTTGATATTGTTTTGAGCTATGTTATTCCACCAGAAAGTGATTTTGAAGAAGGATGAAAGACTCTCAGTAATTAATGTTTCACCCAGAAGAGAATATCAAGGGATATATGGAAGTTAATTTCTCAGACCCCTCCTAATTTTTCCAGCCAAATTTCCTTTGTTGTGTCACATGTTTTCCTTGCTTGTGTATGGGGGGTTTTTACCAAATGAAGTGGATGCAATGTTATAGGGACGAATTTCGGATCTGATCTCCTTAGAAGAACAAGTCTGATATAAGTCAAATAGATTTATACATGAATTTACTCGAATCTATTTTGAATTATATAGTATCAAAGTGGTGATATAAAAGGATCAGTGATAGGTTCGATAAGCTAAAAGTGTTGGTGTCGATGTCTCTAAGATAGAAGAGGCAATGTGGGTCAACACCTAAATGGAGACTGTGACATTGTCTGAACTGAGTTGATCTATTGCAGACTATTATCAAAAAAATATCCATATCAATGAATCTATCAATAAATTCTTAAAATAACATTTATTTACTTGTATAGAGAGGCCTCGATTTGTAATAACTCCCCCATATCCTTGATATATGAAATGAGAAGGACATTGTTCATAATCATATGTATCCTTCTACCATATTTTCATTCGAATTTTAATTGTGATACTCGAGTTGGATTATCTGTTAAAATTTCCATGTATTACTATGTTTAATTTTAAATAATGGTTATAGGAAACAATTTTAAATATTATTTGATCAAATTACATAGAGAGACGAGACTCAACATTTTCACAGGTCTCCCTTTGTGAGTTTTCAACATGATGTTCATTAATACTCTTTTCCATTTTTGTTTAGGGTTTTTCAATATGGACCAATATAGCTCTCGTTTTAGGTTGAAAAACATTGACCAATAGTTTTGAGAGTAATAATCCCAAATGAGGCTTGCGGGCCCTGAATAAAAAACTCACTATATAAATCTAACTCGCATGCATAGAGAGAGTAATTTTATACTTATAATTTTTCTATAAATAAGGGAAAATGTTTTAGAAATTTTTTACAGATCTAACTCATCATAGGAAATTTGGTATTAATATGCAAAGGAATAAATATATTGTGTTCCAAATACATCTGCATGGATTGATCTCTCATGTAAGGAGAATAATTCCATGATAAATGGGACACTTGATCTGTTTTGAGTTAGGTGGGGTGAAATTATACCTCAAATTTTAAATTTATTCCATGGGGGCCAGGTTTCATGTCTTGGAATAATTAAAATGAAACACAATTGTGCCAATTGAAGTGACTCTCTAGCTAATCTATGATCACATGAGTTATGCTCGGTATGAGAAATAAGAGGAAACTTGGGAAATCATTTAAATCCACACAACAGTGCATGATAGGGAATATGTGGTGGAATTTTCACCTCAATAAGATTTAATGGATGGTCATTATTTATGTCAATTAAATCTAATGGTTCGACCTAATATCCAAGAACAATTAATCCTTGAGAAAGGACGATACCCCCTATATAGATCGAATTCTTGCATAGAGGAAGAGAATTATCATATTTCATCCTTGTTTGGGGTTGGAATAGTGTACATATCCTAATCCAGTACACAAGATAAGAGACATGAATTTCTATAGAAATATTGTATTCAGATATACTCTTAATTTATATATATGAATTTTTTAATTGGAATCCTTTCATGGATCTAGATCTCCTATAGGTAATGGGTCATATAGAATTTACTATGTGTCAATCAAATTAATGTCATGATAGAAGGAATCAAATGTTCTAAATTTTTTGATAATTTAATGAGGACCTTTCCTCATATATTATTGTCATATAGCTTGGATGAGTGTCGCGCATTTTAACAACATTGTGACAAGGAGATTTATAACATATTTTAACATCACATTGCGGGAATATATGATTTTTTTAGTTTAAGGTCGCATCGATTTGACCAAAAGATTAGTGGTTTTCTATTTCATAGAGATCTAACCATGAATGTTCCATCATCCTTCTATCAGGAAGAGGGAAGAATGTAAGCTATCATATAGGGGATTCCAAATATGAAAAGTGATATGAGACATGTATGAAAGGAATGTCCACAGACCATATTCAAAATTACTTTCTAGTATAAAGTTTTTGGGGGTTTTCATAGATATAAGTGGTTTCTCATAAGGGTGAATGTTCCTCTAGTTGATAGGCTTTTTGAGTGAGAATTTTACAGAGCCAAACTAGGAGAATGTTATCAATATTACAAAAAATGCGTCCTCAAGAACATTATGTCACTAATGGATGGGGAAAGTGTATGGAAATATGAATTTCCCTAGAAAAATTGTTTTATTTTTCTAATGTTACTGAGTATAGAAGAAGTATTTAATGTGAAAATATCTAAATAATAGGGAGAACTATTTCCTATATAGGCTTAACCCATATTCAAGGAGGTAATTTTTTTTATATTGTGGATGGACATGATACATTGGTTGTTCGAATCACTAGGTTAAAGGAATAATCAAGCCATACATAGTTCTGGGTAAATTCCCCACACTGATCCAATTATTTTGTAGATATGGGAATTTTTCTTTAAATATGAGCTCACAAGTGTGGTTAGAACCCTTACTATACCTTCTTATGCAGATCTGGATCATACATCGATGAGTGGGTGCATTATTTTATATTGCATCTAGGCCCAATTCATAGGACATACGAATCATGATATATCTCATCAATAAGAGAATAATGATACATGTAGTTCTTGGGCAGAGGGGTGGTGAGAAACCAATGCCCATGATAGTGGTCCTCTTGAGTGAGGGCTATAAAAATGGGAAATTTTACATCATGAAAGAGATTAAAATCATGCATTTTAACGTCATGTGGTAAATAAATTTGGTGTTCATTTTAAGTTATTCAATCCAGGACCCTAATAACCCTCATATAAACTGACACACCTTGATCATTTAGGGAATTATTTACCAAAACCCCTAATCCCACATGATCTATGCTTGGTTTTGGAAACCAGAAGTGTAAAAGAATTCATTAACCATATAGATTCAATTAAAAGAAAGGAGAGGGGTATTTTTATCATGTATTAGCTAGAATAGGATGTAGGATTCAGGTGTTTCTACATATCTATTCAAGGAATGAATTATATTTTATGTACTTCTATGAGAAACTTAAAATTGAATGAGGAGGATTTTAACCAAATAGTATAGCATCGTATGGTAAGGAAGAATGATGCCTTACTATTTTAGGTTGTATGAATTAGACAATAAATATGGAAATGATGATCTATATAATGCTTATAGGTCCAAGGATGTTCTAATATACTTCAAATATGAATAAGTGAATTATTTACCATTATATTGAAGGTTTTTAGATCAGAATAAGTTATTTGGGATAGGTATGCAAGGAATGATCGTAGACCTCATTTGAAAAGAAATTTATTGCATAAAGTGTTCATGAGTTATAGAGATACAAGTTGTTTCTCTTAAAAATGAAGGTGTCTTAGGTTTTCCATCCTTTTGAAAATGATTTATAAAAATCTAGACCAGGGTATATCAATGAAATTTCAAAGAAAATGTGTCGTAGAAAATCGAAAATTATTTGAACAATGACCGTAGAAAGTTTATGGAGATATGATTTTTACCATGAAAAGAAGTATGATGTCTGGAAGGACTATGTATGAGCATAAATAAATCATTTGGGTCAGCATTAGATGTCGAGCGTTAAGTACCCTATATAGATCTCATTTATATGTTGGGAAGGAGAATTTTTTCTTATTATGGGATCCTGAATGAGGGAAACAAAATTAAGATCTCATGCATGGACCAGGGTTGTATGTAGGTGGAAAGGGACATGTACCTTTTATTTTTTACAATGAATGGGCTTAGGTTATAGAAATTTGGAATCACAATGTATACAATGTAGAAAAGAATCAAACAATATGTAGTTCTCAATCATTAAAATTGTCCCACAATTGAAAGTACCCATGTTTGAGTCTCTTGCATATATCTTTTTTATTGTATATAGGGGAGGGTGATTTTCTTTACTCCAAGTCTTGTACCAAGACAAAATGTTTTTGAATTACTATATATTCCATTGAGATGAGAAACAAGTAACATGTAGTTCTAGAAGAGAGCTATGATGGGATACCCACACTAAATATTGTGATCTCTTTAAGCATAGACTGAAATGTTGTGTAGCATTACATCATGAAACAAGGATTAGAACAATATAATTTTATGTCATACGTCAAGGAAATTTCTATACATTCTAAAATCTTGTGATTAGGATGTAAACCAAGGAGTTTTATATCAGGTTTCAAGGACATTGTTTTATAGTTTAGTATATTGTGACTAGGATGTTAAGCTTTGTAGTTTAATGTATTATAGCTCGAACTATTCTATTTAGTAGTTTTAGATCATATAAGTATGAACATGGGTTTTTCCTTTTATGGAAATTAATTAGGACAAAATTTCATGTAGTTTATTATCATGTGATGATGATTAAAATTCCACTTTTATCATAAGAAGTAATTTTTGAGAAATAAATCATTGTTAGGGGGAGTAGTTCATTCCCCCATCCATTTTGATTATTGAGTAAACTCCATTGGGATAAAATTTATTTAGGATTTAAGGTATTTCCCACATTAGTTCAAACTTTAGGGGTTCCTTCCTAGATATCATTGGAGTCTTCAGAGAAAAAACCAGTTCTCCATAGAGGAACAAATAAATTCAATATTTCCTGTTTAAGGATCATTTTATCTAGTTGGTATATTTACAAATGATATTGTGTATAAATCCTTTTCTCATTAAGTCTCTCTAACCCATCAAACAAATTTTAGGATTTTTCATCAGGTGATAGTTGTCTACATATATTCATTTAGAGTTAGGAAAAATGGACCTCAATGGGTAGCACTTCCTCTATTCTGTAAACTAGCAAATACATGGTTTCCAGAGTAGCAGTTGGAGTAATGGTTTGATGATCCCAAAAGGAATGAAAGAGCTTGTCGGTCCATGATTTCTTTTCTCTATTTACCATTTTCTATAGAATATTTGATATATTTTTATTTAATGTATCTATATGTCCATTTTCCACTTCATGGTAGCGGGAAGAATGGTTAGATTCGATGTTGTAATCCTAGTACAACTTCTTCAATTTTAAAGAGTAGAAGTTGGTGTCATTGTCCATTAGTATTTTGTGAGGGGGAAAAAATATGGTTATGTTGTTTAAATTCCTGAAACTTTTGATATATTTGGTCCCAAATTCTTTAAAATCTATTTCCTCATTCCATTTAAAGAATTTTTTGGTAGTAATAAGGATGTATTTGAACTACATGGATGTAGATAGAGGGTACAACCCTACAAAATACATTCCCTATAGAGAGAATATCCAAGATTGGTTATTTGTATAAAAAAATTTGGGGTTTGTTGGATGAAGTTGGAATGTACTTGATATGAATAACACCTTTTGAAAAATTGTGTTCAATCTTGTGTCATCGAAGGCCAAAAATACACAAGACTACTAATTTAGTGAGATATTTTGGTTCTTGGATTATGGTTACCACAATCTATAACATTAAATTCTTCTATGGTGGAATTAATTTCCATTCTATAAATTCATATGATGAGAATTCCATTAAATATTCACATATAAATAACTTTCTAATGACTCAACCTATCATAAAGTGTAAAATGGATCACCTATCATTGTATCTATTCTTTTTCATCTCTGTTCATCCAAAGGCACCCATTTTAGAGGTATTATTGGATTGTATTCGTCCATAAATTTTCATAATTATCTTGTTCAAAGGTATATTTTATATTGTTGATCACGTCCATTCCACATTAAACAAATGGTGATACTATTCTTCGATTGCCGATGCTGATGACAATTTCATATTGACTCGGATTTTCCAAGGCTACAATAGTATTTTCTAATTCATCTGCCTAATATTTTTTTTGAATGTGGGATGATTGATAATATTAGATCATAGGGTAATTATTCCATAAACCAAATAACATAATTATGTAGGGTGTGATCTCTTCTTTCTTGATGGTGTAATCTCCATTTATCTACTTACTTTCCAACTCAAAATAGCCTTGGATTCTCCAATGAGTCATCGATATTTGAAATGAAAATTCCAATATGATAATCATGGATTGGTATTCAGACTCATTGTTAGTGTATCCTTCTAAGAACAGAAAGGAGTAAGGTAGAACATTATTTTCTAGAGAAATGATAACATTTGTCAACCCAAATTTGTTGAGTTTTTTGCCTTCAAATTTATTACTAATTAGGATTCTAGATGCACCATCAATGTCAATTTACCACATTCAGGTTGAGTCCATGATGGAGAATATTTCATTATCTAACTGTTTGGTACTCATCAGTACTTCTTCAAAATAGGGTCGTTTTAGCAAGAAATTTAACAAGGTATACCCATTTATTTTCATTTTTGATAAGAACCTGATAATGAACTATTAAAAAATGACTACCCATCACACCAAAAAACTCATAGAAATGGGTTTATTGAGGATAAATTTGATCATGTCATTTTGAGAAATAAAATTAAACTCAAATGATTCAGATAATGGATTAATTAATGAATTAAAAAATAAGAAAAAAATAATTCTTCTCGACATCTGAATATCGAGTCTCATTGACGAGTATGGTGTAACTGAGATAATACAGGTTGTTTTCACTTCCAGCATCATTTTTTCATGAGGAAGGTACCCAATGTTCTTTCTAGTTTTCTCATTTACAATATGTGTATATTTTCTTCATCTAGAAGCATTTTTACTAGTAGGATCAATAATATTTCTTGATGGTATATAATTATTCTTGGAAGTCATCTTTCCACTAAAACACGACCCCTTTATTCATCAAACTAGTGAAGGTAAAACACTTTCCTATAAGAATTTACATGAAGAAATGAATGTTGAGATGGTTTCCTTGCAGTCCTCTCAACTATATATCATTTTGTCGACATGAAATATGAATAATTCCCTTAGCCTTCATAGGGTTTAATTTGATTCCATTTTGGCATATGACAATGTTGAGAAATTTTATTATTGTAATACTAAAAGAACATTTACAGGGATTAATCTTAAGACTATTTTTTTTATGTTTGTTGAAAAAAAATTACAAATCAGAAAGGTGATCAGAACATTGTCATCATTTTACCACTAAATAGTTAATATAACACTTGACTGGGTTTCCCTAGTAGAGTTTGAAGATCCGATGAATGGAAAATTGATATGTATCACTGAAATTCTTTAAACAGAAAGGCATTAACTGATAGTATAATACTCAATAAGAAACCTGATGGATGTGGATTCTTCATCTTCTGGTCCATTCATATTTTATTATACCCTAAATAGTTATCCATGAAAGAGAGGGATTGATAACCAACTAATGCATCGATCAAAAGTTATGTAATTGGAACCGAGAAGTCATCTTCTATAAAATTCTACATCAAGTCTCTTAAAATGATGAAAACCCTGATCTTATTATTATTTTTCTTTATGGGGAATGTTTTGGAAATCCATTTTGGGTGTTGAACTTCCCAAATTAAATTATATTTTAAGAGTTTTTCAATTTCAACTTTGACAATGGTAGTATGATTCTAATGTGTCCCAATGGATTCCTGCTTCTAAACTTTGTATTTTCATGGTAATCCTAAGCTATGGGTAGAAAAATTAGGATCAAATCCAGGAATCACTTTTTAATTCCAAGTAAAAACATCCTAATGCTTCTTCTTAAAAAAGGTGTAAATTTCCCTCTCATCGAGGGACATAGCAGTGAAAATAAATGTTCTTCAGGGGTCCTCCTCTGTACCCAGAATTATCTATCATAGTTCATTAAAAATGGTTTAGAATCATTCCTCGAATTCTAGAGGTGAATATCTAAGGTGGATTTTTTCCTCTTATTACTTTTCCTCTTCTCATTTCTCGATATCGATGTTGTGAAAGATGGGAGATGAAGGGGGTTATTGAGGTAATGGGAATGGTCAGTGTGTTGAGAGATAAAATCCAACAATGATAACATTACTTCCATAGGTTTATGAGATGAATTTATGGCCTGATTAAATTATAAGGATAAGGTTGGAGCATTTCAATTTTAATTATCACCCCCAATAGAGGCAAAAAAACATTTATTCATTTCCCTTAGGTTCAATTGATGTGGTTGATATCATGAAGACCAGTGAGAATATATCTCTATCTAAGATTATGTCTTCAAATAACTAATGGGAATAATATATTCATCACCAAGATATATGAATGGATTATCTAGTGTTATTCATAGACCATTTAGAGTGGTAACCCAAGTGACACCATCAGTTATGGATTGCTTTCCTTCTCTCAGGAAGAATTCAAAATCAATATATTGATATTCAAAAGACTTAAACAGATATGTTTCACCATGTAACATCCCAATATAAACATTTTTATAGTATTTAATGAATTTATTGTATGATTAAGGGATCAATGCATGATTTTGAAACCAAGTCCTTCCTAGAAATATATTGAATGTTGTATCTTGATGGATAAAAAAACCCATATTCCAAAACTGATCTCTGAGAATAATGTGGAAGAGGGGATTCTATTCTATTTTATCATACCATTCGAGTGTTATAGGGGAAAGTTTCATATAATTTATAGTTTATCCCATTCAGCGAAGAATTTTGAAAAGGATAAGGATTACTCTTGAGAAATTTTCAATAAAATCTCAACAGATGTCAACATCATCTAATCTGGTAGATATGTACAAGGACCCGATGTGTCCATATATAACATCATATTTATCCTGCTTCATGAAATATATAACTATATGAAATTATATTGTTTCAATCTATACATGATATATCTCTGTGGTAGAAACTTCATCTTTTAAATATTGAGGGAACAACAGAGCCCCAATAAGGGATTATCGTAGATCCTTTTACAAATTAATAGAATCCAATATTCAAATATTTTCTATAATTATGGTCAATTACTTCATTATATATTACTTTTGGGTCAATGGTCTAATTTTCCCAATGGGTAACTATTCCTTAATTGGTATTTTTGTAGATAACATGCCTGGGATAGATGATTCAGGTGAAAGAGAACATGTGGAGGGAATTTTATCTATTATTGGATTGGGTTGCCTTAGCCTTGCCTCTAGCCTGGTATGGTTAGGTTGTCATCTATTCATCCATAATTATTCCAAAAGTATATGTTCTAAATGATTTTACACATATGGGTAGAAATCATCATATTCCTTATGGGATTGTAAAATGGATTTTCCATGGGTTTTGGAGTCATAGATAGATCCAGTAAGGATATGTCTAAATTATTGTGTCCAACTATAGTTGTGCCTCCCATAGTTTGTTCAGCTCCTATTGCCTCAATTCTTGTATCCCCAATTTGATTTGGGAATAATAGGTTAAAAATTAAAATCATTATAATAAAATAGATCCATTAAATGAATAACATTAATGGATCTGATGATTTCTTCTTCATCTAATGAGGATTCTGTTTGACAGGTCATTGCCTATTGTGTCATTTGTTGGGTTATCACCCCTTATATTAGGACTAAAGGCATAAATTATGAGATATTCAAGGATAAATTTGGACATAATGCATTTTTATCTTCTTGCATTTTTATCCCACCATTTCCGAAATGTTTTTGTTTGAATATTGTCCATTGGAGGGTTGTGGAGCTGAATGATTTGTTTATGTCTTAGTAGAAGTGACTAGAAGAATAATTGGTTGTTTTAACTATGATCATAGGATATAATGATTCTATTTGATTGTTTTTATGTTGATTTAATAACTAAAATTCCATTCATTCTTTGTTTTACCTTCATTCCATTCACTATCTTCCTTTGGACCAGTTTCAGAAACACATGCTACCTGGGATTCTGATTTTCCCAAATTCAGCTATCCCAAATCAACCATTTTTGCTATATTTATTTAAAAAAGAAACAATCCTTTATAGTTTTACTCAATATTATATTAAATATAAAATATCCCAGTGATCATCAAGACTGACCTGTTCAATACTCTTGGGTTATGTGAGTGTTAAACAAATATTTTTTATGGCTTCTAAAAAGTATCTAGGAACCTACACATCTCAAAAGTAATAGACCATGATTTTCTAGTCTTCAAATTTAGAGAGTTATGGCGCACACTTTTAATCCTGATGTGATTTCAGTTGTTGTTTTTTTTCTTACCTGGAGGGGTGACATGGTATAAGGTGTATGATTTGGAGCGCGATAAGGTTTAGGAGTGGGTTTTAGATTGACTATTACAGTTTTTGTTTTGCCTATCCTCTTTTCCCTGGATTCTGGAACTGATTGGGATTTTGATCTATCTTGAAAAATAGTTTCTTCAAATATTTTTTCAACTTAAACAATTTATAGTACCCCACCCATTTATTTTATGAGAAACTTTGGTGTTCACGACTCATTAAGGAAGTTTCCTTCCCTACAAATAATCCTATGAAAACTATAAATTTTGAGAGTATGTTCGACCATTTCACCTAGAAATGACGTTTAAGACACTCCAATTTTCTCAATGTTTTTATTTTGGGAGGTTGAGGAACTTTTTCTTCCACATCATTGAGTTAAAATGAGAAATAAATTTTTTAGTTGAGGTGACTCTATTCTTTGATCGACCCTACAGGTAAACTAGTGTACCATACAATTGTCGGTCCTTACAATCTTTGTAAAAAACATCAAAGTTTTATGGATTTTTATGCAATAAAGTTCCATGATGGGGTCACAATACTATACATAATGCATCATATGCTATTATAGATCTTATGAACCAATGAATGGTGGAAATGTAGGATTTCCAATATTGAGTGGGGAAAGTGTCACATATGCTCATTTGAGGTAAGGTTTTCTTTCCATCTATACTAGCACACATTTTTCCACTATAGATTCTATTCGGGCTACATGTGACTCAATAGTGTTAAAAATTTCTGTGGGAACATCCAATTGATAATGTTATAGAGTTGGAGGCATGATAGGATAAACCATATCTTTGGGACCTACCAGAACATATTCTAGAGTTGGAGGGTTGTAACATGACTGACATTTGTCTAGTTGTCTAACTAATGGTGAGATGTCTTAGTATTTGGCTATCAGGAGTTCCGAATAGATTGGTTTCCTTTCTCCTACATTTAAAAGACATTTTTAATCTGATTTCATCAGTATAACAATATCTTATTATTGAGAGACATTAGACGAGGGAGTTAAATAATGTGCTTTTTGAAGAACATATAAAGCCATAATACTACCCATGTGTAGGTTTGTTTTAATCCTTCTAAGTTCTCTATTTCTTTCCTGTACTGATCTAATATTTCCTCAACTGTGAGGGTTTTTACATGATTAGGTAATAGGTGGTATTGGACCTCATACTTACTAATTTCTTTGGTTGATTCCCATCTAGGGGCTGGGAATGGATCATTTGAAGGAGTTCCTAAATTTTAGGAAATTCTCTAATTTCTAGAGATCACACCATCTTCAGAAATTTCATGGTGGACCAAATTCAGAATGGAAATATCCTCTTGTTTTCTCTATTTTTCCAAATGTTCTGGAGCATCTACATAAGTATTGATAATTACGTTTTCTAATGCTAACTACACCATGATAATTTCATCAGTCTTACAATAAAGGGAGAATTGATTACTCTAGGACTATCTTCTAGAAGAGTTGTGATTTTGGGGATAAATGTTTCACTTTACCAGTATATTTTTATGAATTTCATGGGATATAGTTCTTTCATTCAAGGATCTAGTCAAATCCATCTATTAAAGTGTGATCTGAAGGGATCCTCTCGATAATTTTTTTATTCACATCCCTGGAGAATAAAATGCATCGTGGGACAGGAGGAATGGGTATTTTTTTGTAAATCCTACCTAATAAAAAAATAATAACATTATTTAGGGAGGAGTTTGAAGTAAAAATTTCCTGAACCCTATAGGTTGGTTTTTACCCTATTCCATTTTATTAACCTTTCACGCATGCTTTTTCAGCCTTGAATTTTTTGTTAAAACTTCTTCCAAACCTAAGGGCCAGGGTTCCTCATGAAGTATTACAACTGTAGCTATTGTATATATTATTCATATTTTATGAATCATTATTCCAACATGGGATAGGCTCATTTGTATTAATTTTACCCGATCCATCAACTTCTATAGATATATTCATTGCATGAAAATTGTTTTCCATTAAGTTGGAGTCTTTCTCAATATTTTCATACACATAACAGAAACATATTTTGATGGATTGATCTTTTCCAGGTCAACATATTTGAGATTTATTAAAGGATGGTTCTTTCTATACATATCATCTATTGTGATCAGAGCCCATTTCATGATCTGTTATATGAAATTATATATTGTCACCTTTGGTGGGGTTTTCTTGTTGGGTGATATTTTTAATGAAACACGCCATATTCCCCCTCTCCAATAACATGAACACCATACTAGGATTTGTTGGTTAGCTAATGAAACTCTTTTTAACAAATTAGACATGTGTTCTAAAGGGATCCTTGTTTTATTCCCAATTTTGGGTGTCATAAGGGATGCCAATTTGATTTATCGATTCATCTCTTCTATTACCTTGATGTGACTTAGAAACTCATCACGAGGAAAGAATTTTGTAGGTGATGAAGAGAAGTCTATAAATTTAGGAAAATTTCATGCACACATTCTTCAAACAATTCCTCTGGAATTATATATTGGGAGTGGCTAAAGGGAATAACATTACTAGTATATTGTCCATATATAACTGTATCCTCATGAGAGATATGTATCTTTTATATTTTTCAAGAGGTTCCTCAACTAGATCTGACTAAAGTATAAATTTCACCATTAAATTATTTAATGAAATGATATTGGAAGGGATTTCCTTTATCATATTGTAAGATAGTAGATGCAAGGGTGGTTTGGAGAATGACAATTTCTATGGGCTTTATTTCGGTTGATAAAGAATATCACTTGTCAATGATGAGGCATCCAGAAATATTGGACTCATTTTACCAAAAACATCAAAATAGGATTTCTTTCTCAGATTTGATTCATCAAGGGGATGACCTTCTTAATGAATTGAATATTCATTATGGTAAGGAACATCACAGTGAATGACATCTTAAAGAGATCTACCAACACAGATTAATTTTCAACCTCATGTAGAATGTCTATAGCATATTCCCATGGGAGGACCTTAAATAAATATGGTAGCATGGGGAATATCATCTTTCTGTTTGATCTTATGGCTATGAGGAGGGTTATCATAGCGCTCATTAGGTTATGGGATCTCATGATCGATCATATTATGTACATGAGTTAATCTTTCATGGTAATATGTCTGAGGAATACCTTCATAACTATTGGAAGAAAAGTTATGGGTAGGAAATTCGTAATTATTGTATCTACCCCCATAATTTGGTGACAGGTTAGTAGGATATTGGGCCACATTAGATAAATGTTCAAGGGATTCAATAACACAAACATTCAAAGAAGTAGAGTCATAGATCGACTCTTCATTTTCTAATAATCTTTGGTTTGTTTTATTTTTGGGTACTCTGTTGTAGGATATTGGGACTCCCTAATATGGATAGTGGATTTCACATATGGGGTATGGTTTGAGTAGCATTTGTTTCCTTGCAATAATTTTCTGATAGGTCTCTATAATTTTGGTAGGTATGTGTTCCTACCCTTGAGTGGCCACTGATGTCGACCCATAGTCATCAGTTGGAATATAGATATAGTCCTAATCAGTTTGTCTATTTATCATGGGATTTTTATATGACCCTCTTTGATGAGAGCATGAGTATTCACTTTCTCTTGAGTGACTATCGTATCAGGTTGAAGGGACACATCAAACACATAGCTATAGTTGAGTACCCAAATCTTAATCATCACTGTTGTGACCGTTATATATAATAAAACGTGTTGATTGTGGACTAGAATATATGCATGTCTCACCATTATTTTCAAGATATAAGGGGTGAATTCTACAGTTGGAATGACAACATATGCTCATTTAATTGCTGAATAAGGGATGTATTATTGTTTATATCATCCATTTATTATCTATATATTCTAACAATCACCTTGTATAGGGGCGGAGATATGGTTCTACCATTTTTTTATTTTTTGTATATACTATATGGTTTTTTGAGATGTTGTTATACTATACTAGTAGGATTGTTGGATGCATGTAGGAATGTTCACCTTCTCATGGTTTAACCTTGTATTTGGATGTATGGAATCTCTAGAGGGAATGAAGGTAGGATCTTATTCTCTGTTGTTTGATCTATTCCCTTATTGGTCAATCTGTAATGACCAGTCTGGAATGGGATAAGATGGACTCCATAGGGAAGCACCCTTATCTTGCTGAGGGTTTGATGTTGCATAGTTTTGGCGATGATGGTATCTGACAAAATCCCTATGGTGGGACACATATGGTATCATAATGAGTTCATTGGTAATTTATTGATACACCTACCAACATAAGGGGGATATTTTTTTGTTCTCTAAGTATAGAATCCCAAAGTGATTTGATATTATGGTAGATAAAATCTACTTTCATAAAATCAATTGATGCTATATTGATATTTGGTGGGACTTTATTCCTTATAGGTATTCATGTGTACTATGTAGGGCTGGTATAGTACCATTTCGATGATACTCCCAAATGATAAGGTTTGAGACATGGCACTTAAGAAAATGGTTCAGTGACAATTTCCTCTGATTTAATGGAAACCCCTACTTGTGAAGGAGAAGATGCATAAGTTTGGTTCGGTTGGTAGGATGCATTTTTTGTTCGAATGGAGATCTGATGAATGTTCATACATATTAAAAAAACAATACAAACATTCCAATAAATCATATAAATAAAATAAAACATTCATAATTAATTATTTTTTATCCATGTTTGAAAATCTTTTATTTTTTGTACAAAAGGTGCCTGAAATGTGGATGACATGGTCAGTTTGGTTTTGGATTCACATCACATTCACTATTTTTTTCATCCCGAAAACCCATGTAGGATATGAATGGTGATTTTTAGTGGTGATGGCATGATTTTTAACAATTAACAGATATGTACACATCCATTTAAGAAAATCTCTGATGGGTTTTGTTCATGGAACCAAAAACACCAAATGGTTCCCATATTCAAGATGTTTCACAAACCTAATTTCCAAATGCAGGTGGTCATTGGAAAATTTTCCAACAACACTTGGGGAAAAAATAGGTTTAGAGGATGGGAGTTCGGTCTCATTGCACACTTTCCCGGGAATATTTTCCTACTATGAGTCTATATTGTAGACTTAATACATATCCCTAAATACTTTATTGAATCCCAAATATGGAACACATATTCCTTATATTAACAATAAAATGTTAGCATGTATTGACTTTAGAATCATCTATATGTATCAAATTTTATCACTTGATGGAACAATTTTTTATGTGTATTATAGATTCTTATTTTATTTATTATCATGAATCCAGTTTTAATCCATATTGTGGGGTGCTCTAGTGTTTATCATGATCTTAGAAGAAGATAGTTTTTTTGGTGTCAGGATTGGGGCAATGAGATGAAATTATTATATATCCTCATAGAAGGAATTATAACCCACGCAATTTGTTTCTACTTAATGGTACATATCAAACCTTTTAAGGACATGTGACAAGGACCAAACTGTGTATTTTGTCATTGTTCGACAAGGATGTATAAGCGAAAGGTTCTTAGTTAAGGGATGATGTGGGAAATACACTGAAGAGTATTGGTGAACATGAAGGGAATGTATCCTTCTAGGCTAATATGAGCCTTATGGGAATATGTCCCACTGGAGATTAGGGTGAATTTTTTTTGTGTTGGGTTTGAACCTCATGAAGGCTTCCTACGTATCCTATTTGGAGTGGAATCAAAGACCATGTAGTTCAGAATGTTTGGGGCTTATACCTATAGAGGAGGCCCTTGAAAATGTGAGTAGAAGATCCTTAATAAGGACTCTATGCTGAGAATACATGTGATCATTTATATTTCATGATTGAAAATAACATATAAGCCCATGTGAGTCATGGTTGGTGTGAAAAACAAGAGAAAGTGGAAGATCTAGAGAACTACACAATCTCTTTCATTTTCTAGTAAATGTGGGATACAGAATGTGGGTGAATGACTCGAAATAATGTATATGAGCTTAATATTATAGGGATACCAAGATAATGATCCTCCCCACCTCCCCTTTTGATAGAAGTAATATATAAATAGGGTTGTCCTATGATCCATAGATGTAGTCGCCCAGCCTGGGGAGCCACCTTCAACAATACCTACATTCATGATACTTGTTACCACATGAATATATGATTGAGAACATTTTGATGACACCCTAATTAGGTATGTTAATAGTATGACCTCATTTACCATGTGAATGTATGATCGAGATATCACACTAATGTTCCATGTCCTCTAATCACATATACCCATAGGATTTGGTGGAGGCCTTGGTAGATGACACTCTTTGGTGGTTCATTAAGGGTCCATATGGGTTCTGGTGATTTGTGGTATATTTTGACAGATAGATTTGTCTATAATGTTTAGGGATGGGCTGAGGTATGGATGAACACTATGTGAAGGGGTTTATTCTATGTATGACAGTTCATGGAGGGGTTAAATTAAGGTTGAATGTTCTGTGCAAAGAGTCCATCGTGCATAATATTTTCTACATGGGAGGGTGGTCCAAAAACTATATTCTACATGAATGGTTCCTTATACAATAGTACCCCATTCTTGAGTTTTCATTTAAGTTCCCTTCCTTACTTTTTGACATGACTTAAGTTGTTACCTGTTAAGATCTCTTGTTTAGGCCTTTTCCCTCTATCCTCTCATCCAACCATGTATGGAGTTTTTGTATGGTTATGGGTATAACTATCATCCAAATATGATATGAAGAAATAAAAAAAACATATCTAAAAGAGAATTATAGTTTGAAAAAGAATTTATGAAGATTTATTTCTATATAAATGAAATTTCATTTGTGGGGGGGGGGGATGAAGGTGACGCCCACCCCACAAACGAGAAGGCTATTTTCTAGGGGGCTTGAAGGTGATGTCTCACCCCACAAAAAAGTTCATTTTTAGGTGGAATGATGAATAAACCTCACCCAATTAATGAATTTTCATTTTTTAGGTACCTGAAGAAGATGCATCTCACTACAACAAAATGTTTGTTTTCAAGGGGATCTTTGTGTAGCAGCAACCCGCATAACGAGCATGCTATGCTGAAAAGGGTGTTCTCTTATGGTTAGGGTCCTTTCAAGATTTTAACTTCATGAAATGGTTTGATCTATTTATTATATCAATTAAAAACATATAAAATCCTTCTCATATTCCATAAAAAATATTCCAAACCAAACACTCTTCTCTTCCATCAAATAGTAAATGAAATCATCGTTCATGTGTATAGCGAACTATCACCTTGAGAACTGATGGAATTTTTTTCCATCATCATCTTATATGACTATTTATGATGATGGATTCAATGTAAATATATAATATTCATGAAATATTTATTACTATATAAAATCAATATATCATATATTTTCTTATATTTCCATTCATTTAAATATGATAACGTTTCTTCTGAAGACGTGTGTATTTCCACATCCATGAAGGGATGTGATTTCTTTTTAATTACTTTATCAAATATATGGTATATATAAGTTTATTTTAAAAAATATGATATTTATGATATAATTATCATTGTATAAATATAAATTAAAACTTATCTTCTTTATATCATGATTATTGTAAAATTGGAGTGTTGCTCATGCGTACATACGACCTACCATCTCCGTGACTGTAACATAGTTCATTTTTCAGAACCTTCTTTAATAGTTGGTTTTAAAATTAAAATTGAAATCTTAAAATTATTATTTTATCATTATTATTCCATAGATTATGGATTAATGGCCTCTTTGACCATATTCAACCTACTGAAGTCATTTTGGATATATGAATCAAATATCAAAAAAATCATCTGATGTTAACTTAATTGATTATGTAAATATATGTAACATGGTAATAAATAAAATAAAAGGAATAATAGAACTTCAAAAAGTTTCTTAGGAAAGTAAATAATTAACATGATTTAATTATTTTTGATGATAAATTATATACATGATGAGTTTCAATCGAGGTAATGGTTTTGTCTCAAAACATTTTTCCTTGAGACCCTGGTTTTTTATGAACCTAATTTCTTTAAAGTGGAATATATACTACCAATTGAAAATTTAATATCATATATTATTATTATTCATGGTATTATAACTAAAACATAATGCTCTCTCTCTCTCTATTAGTTGGGTTTTATTAAGATGTTTCTTAATCTCTAAGGGAATTTCTTTAAAAAAAATATTTTAATGTTTCCTAATAACCCTTTTTTATTCCTTTTCCATGTTCTTTTAAATATTTAGAGTTTATATTTATGCCTAAATAGTGGAAATTTTTATTTTTGATCAAATTTTACTTTTATATAATGTTTTAAAAAGGAATAATTTTATGTTTTTTCATAAAGAACACATTAATGTAAAACCTAATTTTAAATATTATAAATATTTATTTCATAACTATTTTTATTCCATGTAAATATTTTTAAAATTATTTTATAGAAGTATTTATATAGAAATAAATGAATTATAAATTATATTTTAAGACACTTTTTATTTTCATTAAATGGTTTTCAAAAAGATACTTTCTATGTATTTTTTATGAACAATTTTTACATTCTTTACAAACGAAATATAGAAATGTTATATTTTATTGTATATGATGACTATGAATTTTCCTACCACCATGATTATTATTTGATTT
This sequence comes from Viscum album, assembly GCA_963277665.1. Lineage (NCBI taxonomy): Eukaryota > Viridiplantae > Streptophyta > Magnoliopsida > Santalales > Viscaceae > Viscum > Viscum album. The sequence continues at coordinate 356,794 of CAUJRU010000578.1, forward strand.
TTGTATTCCTTTATAATAATTCATGTTTTCTAAACATAAAAACCCTATTTTCCTTGAACCTTATTATTTTATAAAATGGTTTTAACTGGAATGGTTATTTTGAAATCTAGAATTTTTTTCTTTATGGGTGTAAGCGATCTTTCCAAACCACCCTTTTCTTTAGGTTGTATCCTTTCTCCCCCTTACTCTATTTCTGCCTCTCTCTTTAATTTTATGTAGTTCTCCTAAATTCAATATATATATTACCCTCACTTGAATACCCATATTTTAATCCCTTACTTTAATGGGGTAATACATTTCTTATGTTCATATCTAGAATTCCCTCTTTATGAAATTTCCTTTGATTATAATAAGAGGAAAGAATATGCAACCCATTTCATTCAATGATTAATTTTTATTATTATGTCTTATTATTGAATTCCTTTTATTTCACACATAATCATGAACATGATATGATGGGGGTTCCCAGATTGCACTCCAATGAATTAGGTAAAGCATTTTTCTCATGAGACTCTTTGTATAGGATTATAGAGTAAACCTAATCCCTTATGGGAGTTTTCCAACCATGTGATATTATCTAGGTATTTATACTTGAATCATTTTTATTCCATGTTTTATGTTACATCCGCTACTATTAAGTTTGAATGATCTTATGAAACCATGTTTTTTATGTTAAGCTTCAATGTGGTTACTCATGATCCTTCTATTTTATTTTTTCATGATATACATTTGACAGACACAATATGATTCATGGTCATGTTTATTCACTTACTCTATTTTTTAGCTCACCGCTTTATTTTATGTATTCTTCATGTTATCCAATATAATTTTAGAATCTAAAGGGGATTTAGGATCTCACTAAGAAGAATAAAAAAATAATGATGTTATAATTTTGTTTCTTTTGAAGTTTTATGTACATAGACTTCCAAATAAATTAGGCCTTTTGATATTTGGTTTGTAATTATTGTATATTTATGATAAAAATAATTTAATAATATGTGTAAAAGTATGGGGTTGAGAATCATGCCCCATCGAGGGAATACAAAGTCTGGTAGGTAGTTCTAATGGAAAATACATGATTTAAAAAACCTTTTTAAAAAACACATGTTCTATGCATGATGTGGGAGGATGCCACCCCATGAAAACATGGTGCGGTAGGTTCATTAAGTTCAAGGGTGGATTTTTTCACCCATATTAAATTATTTTGAGACATTTCTTTTTTTCTTTATTGGGGTGTGAAAACACTCAACAGACCCACTCATCTAGTTTTATCTCAATAAAATGGGTCATTTCTATTGTTCAATCCTACATCCATTGTTCACCCTCCATGAATGTTTGTGTGTGTGTTAATATGGTTTTTATCGAAAAATTATTCGTTAATATTCATGTGGTCATATCTCAACAACATAACATTATATCAAAGTACCCTCGATGGATTTGGCACTGTATCGATTCTCTATAGTTTAATCCATGTAAATTAAATTTAAACTCTAATCACACACTCATTTTAATTCCACTTATTATTTTAGAGCTCATAGTGGAAGTATTTAAGTTGTAAGAATTAAAATTATTGCACTAGATTGATGTTGTAACATCATATCCAATATAGAATCACTAGGTTATCAAAATTTAAAACTCAAATAAAATAAATAAGCATAAAATTAAATTAAAAAAAATACCCTAATCAATTTAAATTCCTAAGTTTGTTCCAATTTTCATCTGGGATCATGGCTTGAAGGAATAGAAGTTGAAATCATCTTGATTATCCACACATGATTCAGATGATTTTCAATATTTGTTTGATGATATTTCAGTGCTATCATAGATAATTGAAGTGGATTTCAACATATAATCAACCATTAGAACATTGTTTTCTTTGATTTTGGAGGGATTTTATAGATTAGGGTTCTCAAATATATTTGTTTTCACACTAGGAAGTAGTATAGTTGTGGAAGAAACTCTAAAATTTGTTAGAGGAATCATAAAATATGATTTTGGATTAACATCTCTTAAATATGTAGATTATAACTTATAAAAAATTAACTTTGGACCTTTTACAAGTTTATCCTTCTAAATAAGCCATAAATGAAACATATGACCAAGTAAATGTGTTATAATAGTCATAAATATTTTATCTCATACTTTTCAAATCATAACTATGTTAAATGCTAAAATACAAGTCACTTAATGAAATCTTCTCCACAAAAAATATTTAAAATTCCATGAATAATTATTATTCATTTAGAAAATATTTTTCCTTTTATTAACTTAAAAACATGTGATAAATTGATTTAATAAATTAAACACTTATTATTTTAAACTCTGATAATATAGAATTTATTTATTTACTTGTAATAATTTATACTTGGGTATTACCCAACCCTCATCATGTGGCTCACGATGTTTTAAAGTGAAATTCCTTATAACTAGCCAAACATTGTAATAGGCGTACTATGTGACTCTCAAGGAACTTATCTTGATTGAAGTAAGTGACACTAAAAAACTAGGAGAGATGTATAAAAACACATCTTAGACTCTGAAGATATAATATTTATACGTAGAAATGACAACCCCACCTATGAACAAACACTTGGGAAATATAATCTATTTTTTTTATGATATCTCCTTGATTTGGATGCCTATCTTTTATTACCATCCTTACATGATTTATTTATTATCTCTATGACCATATTGATGAGATTACCCCCACCTATATTGGAAAAGTTTTGAATGAAGGTATTACTATCCAGGTTAATTTTGATCAAGATATCTCTCCCTTAATATGGAAGGGACAATTCCCATATTAATCATTCAATCAATGTCATATCACTAATGATATACCCAATGAGAGCTATCAAACCACAAATATAAACTTCCTGGTTTTCTTAATATATCAATTTATGAGATAAGATGATACATATAGATGATAATATTATATTTATATACTAATACACATGCTCATTGATATAAACAATCAACAGTGCAGGAAACATATTGTGTTAAATTGGAGAGTCACTCCTAATGAACTTATGTAACAAATATCAAATAGTGTGAACTTTATAAGAAGATGTCACAAACCTTTTTAGTCCTTATAATATGATAGTCAGACATTATTTTTGCCTCATCATAATGATGTATTTATACCATAGGATGTATATTAATGATTATTTTCATAGCATCTGGAGATTCTTATTATAGTTGGGAACTATTATAACCACCTGATATGACATTTAATCTAAGGAAATTACCATATATATAGAATATGTAGAAGTAATGTTACTATCAAGGTAATAAAAACACACACACACACACATATATATATCTGTATAAATGTAGTGGTAACCAATGTACGAAAAGGTGTTGGGTCTAGGTCACCCACTCTCACAACACATACATGTGTGAAGAAATGTCAAAATCTAAAAAACCTAGGATAAAATCCATGGGAAAAAGAGATTATGAAATATAATTATTTCATGAATATAATTAATAAATAAAGTTTTATCTCTATCAAATGATTAAAGAATGTAAAGACTTTTAAGGAGCATAAGGGAGAAAATAAAGATTTGTATTTTGATGGTGTTGTTTATATACAGTTTGATAATATTGTGACACTTATCTTAATAAGTGTTCCAAAATAAATGTGTAGATTAAAAGTTAAACATCATTTTATTTTTTTCGATATGAAGGTTTTAAATTATTTTTAGTAAATTATTTAAATTTTAAAAAAGAAGAGAGTAGAGTCAATGATGAGTCCTCAAAAAAAGTTCTCTACGAAGAATAATTCAAAATTATACAAGAATAATTATTATTCTTAGATAAATGAAATGAAATTTTAAAAATTAAAAAATAATAGTTATTTTTTAATAAAAAAAGGAGGAAGACTGAGATTAATGTAAAAGTAAATAAGATTCATCACATAGTGTTCATGGAGTAAAATAATGTATTGTCGATTTAAATACAGAAGAGTTATCTAGTCACTACAAAAATAGTTCATTTTTGGTGTTAATTAAGATATATTTATATAAATTCCGCACTGAATTAAGATTCTGTACAAATTTGGAGTTATTTTTGGGAAATTTCCATGAAAATATAATAGATTTACTATTAAAAAATAAAAAAAAGAGAGGAGATTAATAATTGCATTTAATATGTTAGATTTATAGTTGTGCTAAACCTTCTGGAATCTTTTATATTTTTTTAAATAAATCAAGTATATTTTAGTTTCAATTATCCCAAAACTGCGATTAAAATATAATTTATTTTTTAAAAAAATTAAGGTGTTCAAAATTGCTACTAATTTATGTTATTAGTGTTGTTTTAAAACCCCATCTGTTTTTTTAAAATTAAATTTGATAATATTAATAAATATATAAATATATTTTATATTATATATTTTATACTTATATATATATATATACATATATATTATATTAAAATACCAGACACATGCCTAAGTGATATTGTATAAATATATTTAATTATGTTTAAATTATACATATTTGTATAAAAAATATAATATAAATATATTTAATTGTATACATATAAATATATAACATAATATATATATATATATATATATATTATAATATATATTTGAGTATAAATATATATATAAATATTAAATTACATATATATATAATATTGTCTCCAATACACTGCAAACCCATATTCGTTTTGAGCCTAATCGAGCATACTTTGTAAATGAAGGTGGTCACTGGGGATTTACCAGCAATGCTTCAATTGTTAATTGGTTGATGGGATGGGAGTTTGGGATCACCATACCCATTATAGGGGGATTATTTCCTAATGAGGTACTCCTTTAAATATTTAATGAATTTTCAGATCTTATTTCTATACGTATTGGAAAATTTAGAAGGAGAGTGAATTTTTGAATAAGTGGGTGGGGTGGAATTTGGACCGAAGTTCATAATAGAATACTGAGATTTTGAACACATAAAACTAGTGTTTTGGACATGTAATATATATTGGAGGATTATTGGGTGTAGTGGATGAGACTAAAAGTATGGGTTGGATGGTTGGGCTACTGATTTATAGTATCCTAAATCCATCAGTTGGCTTGGGGCCTTGGCATGGTTATTTTATAATACTAGGCTCACTAACCAGATCCTAGCCTAACACCAGCCAAACGAGGAAACCAGACTAACTAGAAGATGGGATTATGGTGGGGTTTTTTAAATTATTGGAAATCTATTCCTTTCCCTAGTCAGGCCCTTGGGTTTTAGAGAAGAATATTGGTGTAGTCTAACACCCTGAGATTTTAAAATAACACAATGTTTGATATCATATACAACACACAACACCAAACTTAAACAAACCATGAAATATTATATTTAAATATGACTGTTATAACCTATCCATTTAATTGGCTGGTATTAATAGTGTTAAAAAATTATTATATATATATATATAATACATACTCAATAAAAATTATTTGATTAATTCTTAGTAAATATGAACTCAATTTTCACAAAAGTTATTATATGCTTCAAAAATATGTTTTATTCTAAAATGAATTCTATTTATTTTTGTGGGAAAATATTGTAATTAATTTTTATAACACCTATACTTTTTATATTATAATAACAATATCATTTATTAACCAATCATATAAAAATTATTTTAGGGTTCAATTTTCTTATTTTTCTGTAAAAGATTGATTTTAAAGTGAAGAATAAAATAATACCACTTTTTATGGAAAACTATATTTTTTATTCAAGAATTTAAAAAGTTTCATTTTTCTGAAAATTATTTAAAACTAAAAATAGTTCACTTATATTAGAAATAATCCAACTATGTTCATTAGAATTAATTTCATGACTGAATTTTGTATAAAAACATTTTTATACATAAAAATAAATTTTATTAATAAAATTTTTCCATCATGTCTTATAGGTTTATTTTAAAATTAATTTATTCCCATTATATTAAATAATCTTGAAATTTTTATTTAATATTTATAATTATGAATATATAATTTTAGTAAATAGGACCCTTTTATTTTTAGGCATTATGAATGGTAATAGTGGTACAATTTTCTCCTTATTAGAGAATATATCAGGTTAATCTTGGTTAAAACTAAGTCATAAGAATCTAACATTAATCTTAATTTTTATAGGATGAATGTAATTCGAGAATTATCACATTGGTCTTGAAATATATTTGTTTAATGGATAATTTTCCATGAAAAATGACCAGTATAATATTTAAATCTAAGAAAATTACAAAATGTCACTTTCTTAGTTTTAAATATCTATTTTGTGTCCACGTAGGGGGAAAAGAAAGTTATGAATGAATCTAAATATTAATTTTGTGCATAATTAAATTATATTATTAATTATAAATTGTATATAATTTTTAGTGTTTATATAATTACCTTAAATTCTTTCTTAATATTGATGCAGTATTTATCTAATTAGTATAAAAATAAAATAAATGATATTTAAAATATTATAAGTGATATAATTTGAGTGATTTATAGTGAAAGACATATTTTTAGCTGTATATGATATATTATTTACTTTTAAATGAATTATATTATAAATAAAAGATTTTTTATGTATTTGAAGTCAAATTAAATGAATATTGTCAAAATGGGCATTAATGATAATTTATCAAAATAATATGTTATTAAACTATTAAAAATTCATAAAAATTTTAAAATAGGAAAAATTAGATAATATAAGATGTATAATTTAATCCCTTTTCCATTTATGAGTCAATATTTACTTTATAGGTACAATTATAACCCTTTAAGAGTGAAAAATATGTTACTGTGATTAGTGTTACAATAGGTTAATTAAGGGGTTAAACTAAAATATAAGGTTTAAAGCACCCCTTAAACCTATAAAAATGTTATTATATGATGATATTTCAACCATATCTTACCCTTGGTTCAAATACGTGTCCATTTTGTATAATGTTTCTTCATAATTACTGTATTATAATTTATTCTATTATGAAATTCCAAAATCTCCTCTCACCTCAGTTATAAAAGGTCACTTGAACCATCAATTATGTTTTCCCTGTTGAAAAACCTAGATAAAAAATCCCTATAAATTTTTCATATAAACAACATTATATATTTTATATAATTTTTATTCTTTCCAAATTTCCCACCCTAGGACCCTTAAGAAAATACCTAAAGTAAGTCTACTAAATAAGAGAAGTTTCAGACACATACAAAAGATATAAATCATAAGGTATGTATTTTCTCATGTCACTTTTACTTCCATGAGACATATTCCATATTAACCAATTACAATATTTTGTGGTGTATATATTTCCCATTTGATATGTTATATCATGAATATCTTTACCTTCATGTCATTTAATGTTTCATTTTATGTTATTATTTCATAGCAATTACCATTCAAAAGTTACCAAACTGTAAGGGTAAATATCACAATCTCATCATTATTCAGGATTGTCTCCATTAGGGGATTATTTTCCTCATATCCATATTTTCTCAAAAAGATTTACGGAATATTTTTACTATACTCCAATAATTTATTAAATTCATTTTAATATATGTTTTACCATTTTAAAAAATGTTTCTTTAAGGAATATTATTTTTAATTTCTAAATGAGTTTCTTTTTTACATTTATCAAAAGTGTAAAAGGAAATTTTCATTATCTTATATATCATGAACAAAATTTTATTTTTTCTTTACCACTAAATTCTTTAAATATTCCTTTAAAACTTTATAAGTTTATTTTCAGATAAACTGGTTTCTTTAATATGTGTGAAGTATTTTTATTTAAAATAATTATTTTTATATTAAAAAAGGTCATTTTTATTATGAAATATTATGTAATCTATTTAAATTATTTTCTTCTATTCCAAAATCATTTTTTAATATTATTTTGACGATGTAATCTAATGATACCATCTAATTTATTTATATGGATGGTTTTTTATCACATTGACTGAGGTCTTACCCATTTATTTTTAGATATCTTGGAATATGGACTCGATGATGTTTTTTTATGTCCTAGACTAGGCCTCGATGGTAAATTTCTGATGTCCCATTTTATTAATTCCCTCATTAGGAAATCATTTATTGAATTTAAAGTGATTTTTTGATTTTTTATGATATCCATGGATGAGTTTCTAGTTTATGTTATTATTTATATGGAATTATTTTGACCAACATTTATTCTTTCCATATTATTCATTCCAAATTAGATTCAGTTGAATGCATACCCTTAATGGGAAACTGAAATCACCCATTTATTTTCTTCCTATTCACTCATATACAAGGAAGTGTTTTATGATTAATAAGAAGGGATATTATAAAGGGGAATGTGGTGTTCTCAAATAAAATCATTTGTTGTGTTTAATTGTTTTTAAAAAAAAATTGAGAATCAATTATGTATTCTAGTTTTCCAAGACTACTAAACTATTTGGACATTTGGTTTTCGATCACTTGTATCTTATTTCAAAGTAATAATGTAACTACTAGCCTTGGGTTTCTAGAGTCAGCATCATTACAGTTGGTATCATATAATGTTTTTTGAAACCTTTATAATAATATTTATGAAAACATAGATAATTTTATTTAATCCTATAGAAAAATTTTAGAATATTCAAAAAGAATCCAGGATTATTGTTTTGAGATTAATTATACATAAATTTTCAATTTATGTTATGTCATTCACTAGTATTGAAATTATATATTATGATTGATTAAATATTTTATTATTTATAAATAGAACAAAGTAAAAGGAATTGAATCTATATAAATGTTTATTATATATGTAGGGATTTCCCTCTTATAAAATATTTGGAATCTAGAGTTAGAGCTACACCGAGGGATGGAGATGTATGTAGATCAGAACATATTATAACTATATTGGGGTATCGGACTCGGGGTATGACTAATAAACTTTCTCATATTGATTATCTTACTAATCCAAAATGTGGGGTAACAATTTTAGACAACTTTTTTGCATCAGAAACCATTATCATTTAGGGGAACTATGAATCCATTTGTAGGTGTGGAATAGATGAGTTCTTTAGAGAATATATTTTTATATTATGATGTAATGAAAGGGAGAAGGTTTTCAAGATTGTTTATCATCTCTCGGGAGGTGTGGATCAATAGTGGTCATTGATTCAAAACACTAAGGAAGAAGAGGAAATAGTGAGAAAGGAATTGAAGGATTTTAAGGAAGTTTTCTTTGAAAAATATTTTCCTTGTAGACCATAAGAAGATATGGAAACACAATAATTAAGTCTAAGACAAAAGGATGAGTAAAATATTTCTAAGTATAATGATAACATTATATGGTTAGCAATGTATGCTACAGACTATGTACATAATCTAAAGTGAAATATTGATAATTCATTTGATGAGTTACAGATGATCCATTGATGGGAACTGGTCTCCCAAGAATTATAATCTTATGAGGATATATTATCATGTGTTATTAAGAAAAATAAATGATTCTCCAAGTCTTATGGTTCTGAAGGAAATCAATAGAATAAGAGGTTGAAAGAAAAAAATGGATAAGGGAAATAAGAGAAAGAATTATTTTCCCATATGTGATAATTATTGAAAGAAAAACCTTGGTACTTTCTTGAAGTGAATGGGATTTTTCTTCATGTGTAGATATAAATGAGTCAAATAGATGAATTCAAGGGTAATAAAGAAAATTTAAGTATTTAGTGTTTAAATTTTATTGATATGGGGAACTACACAAATGAATGTCCCAAGTGTCTAGAGAATTTACCTCAAATGAAACTAACTGATTTGGGTTAAGCATGTGATATTATAATAGATAAAGTAGAATGATTAAGGTACTCATTTATGTGGATTCAGTATTTTTGTTTTTGATTCAATAAAAATGTTATATAATTATTTTATCTTGAATTTCTATTTATAAGAAAATAAAACATAAAATTATTGATCTGAAATGGTTTTAATTTAAGTATTTGAAAAAATATATTGAATTATACTGATATCAAACAATAGTGATTTAGTGGTGAGGTTATATTTGTAGATAATAATTGAATTAGGGATAAATAACCATTAATATGTTCCTCATGTTGAGTTAATAATGTTTATTTGGGATAAAGAGAATACTGATATAGAAACTTTTAATGGGTTGATATTCGTGACCTTAAAATTGGTTATTGATTTGAGGGAAAAGTAATTCATGATAGAGTTCACTATATTTTTTGATTTATTTAATATATTAAATAATACGATATTTTATTTAAGTAATAAAGGGTGAGTTATTTCTTGGAAGCATGCATGTTTTCATTAAGGTCTTATAGTGATTTGAGTTATTACCATATTTTAGGATAATATGTAATCAACGTATTTACATGTGACATTAAGAGCTACTTTAAGGCTTATTATTGAATGGTTTATTTTGGAAATTTGGTAACTTTTTTCTTAATTTTTTGGATTTTTAATTTGGTTAGTCATATTTTGGATAATCCTTATGGTGAACTGTTGATGGAATAGATTAAGCTGATATTTGGGTGTCATTGGATAATTTCTACTAAATTGTTTTATTATAGTAAATATGTATAGGTTGAAATAATTACAAATGGACCTTATGATTCGTTTAATGTGATTCATGAATAAAAAATAATCTTGATTATTCATTTTAGGGTGTAAGAGATGAAGTGGAAATTATCCATAACATAACCAATAGATGAGATGGTACTTATGACATATAAATAAATCATTTAAGTTTGTTTTGATAACTAATTTATTTAGATAGTAATGTAATCCCTTAACTATAAGAAAAGAAACTTGAAATAAATATATTATCTGATTACTTTTCTTATAAAAAAGTATATTGTCTTTTATCCAATCATAGATTTATAGTTTTGTGATGGTTAACTTTCTCATGATTATTTTCTATATAACTCTCTATTAATCATTAGGTTTTAGTTTTCTCTTCCATTCACATATTTGGAAACTATTTTTTCTTAGTGACCTTCATACTTCATTTTCCCTCTTTTAAATAGAAGATTTTGTTACCCCTTTTTATGATGTGGGTTTTATAGAAAGGAATATTTAAATGAAACCCACTTGATTATTAAGAAAAAATTGTAATTTTAAGGATAAAATTTAACAAATTGGGGGATAAGGTAACACCCTGGGATTTTGAAATATCATTATGACTGATATCATATACAACATGTAACACAGATCTTAAAAGAACCACAAAATATTATTATATGAATATGATTATTATGACCTAGCCATTGAATTAGTGTGTATGAATAGATTTAACCAAATTATGAAATATATATATATATATATATATATATATATATAAAGGAACTATTAAATAAAAATTCATTGATAAATTATTAGGAAACAAGTACTTAATTTTTAATATAATGTTATATTATGTTTCAGAAATATTGTTTCTCCAAACATGATTTATATTTCGTTTTGTGGGAAAATATTATAAATAACTTATATAAAACTGATAAAATATATTTTATAAAAATAATATTATTTTTGAAATCAACATATCAAAATTATATTATAGAGAAATTTATAAATCTTTCTGAAATATAGATTTCTCAATGAATAGTAAAAATACCACTTTTTATTGAACACTGTATTTTTGTTTCAGGAATTTAAAAAGTTAAATTTAATTTTAAAATAAGTTAAAACAAAAATATTTATTTAATATTACTAAAAATATGATTGTGTTCTTTGAAATCAATCTCAAGATTTAATTTAGTATAATAACATTTGATTATATAAAAGTAATTTTTTTAAAACTTTGTTGTCATGTTTTATGGGTTAATTTTAAAATTGATTTATACCACTTAAATAAATTTAATCCTTAAAAATTAATTCCATAATTGGAATCAAGAGTTTAAAATTTGTTAAATATATCCCTTTGAATTTTAGGCAGTATGAATGGTTACCGTGGTAAAATTTATCAATTTAGTAAAGGGTAAATCAAGATAATCTAGGTTAAAACTATGTTATAAGGTCATAATATATCATATTAATTATTATTGGATGAATTTAATTTTTTTCCTTTGTCTCATTAGTCACTAAATTGATTTTTAATGGATATTTTTTCATTAAAATGATTGATATAATATTTAAATCAATGAATGTTACAAAATATCTCTCTCTTAGTTTTAAATACTTTTTATGTCTCCATATAGAGAAAAATATAGTTATGAATGAATATAAATGTAAATATTTTGAATAATTAAATTATATTCATCATTATGATTTATTTATATTTTTTTTCCTTATATAATTACCATAAATATTTTCTTAACACTAACGAATTATTTATTCAATTAATATTATAATAAAATAAATGATGTTAAAAGTATTAAGAGTAATAAAATTTTAATGATTTAATATTTACCAGAATTTGTTTAGATTATTATAACATATTAGTGATTTTTTAATGAATAATATTCTAAATCCAACTTTTTATTGATATATTTGAAGTCAAATTAAATGAATAGTGTCAAAATTGACATTATTGACAATTTATCAAAATAATATTTTATTAGATTATTTGAAAATCATAAAAATATTTAATAAGGAAAAGGTGGATAATATACGGTGTAAAATTTCATCCCTTGTCCATTTATGAGTCAATATTTACCTTCTATATAAAATTATAACACTTTAAGAGTAAAAAATACATCGCCGTGTTTAATGTTAAAATAGGTTAATTAAGGGGTTGACCCAAAAGATAAAGTTTCAAACACCACCAAAAAATGTCAAAATTTTATTGGATGATGATGTTTCAATAGTATACCCTAGGTTCTAATACCTAGATATTTGGATGTATTTTTATTGAGAAATACTTTATTATAATTTATTATTTAATGAAATTCCAAAAGTGACTGTCACCTTAATTATAAAAGGGAATCCCCTCCTTTTCTTATTTACAAAAAAATCACGAACACTCAATTCCTTGAATATTCCTTTATATTTTTTTCACGTTTAGTTTTAAATAAAATGGTTTCTTTAATATGTGTAGATTTTTTAGATTTTTTTAAAGTGATTTTCAAAGTCTAAAAGTGTATTTTCTTCAAGAAATATTCTAGTAATATCTTTAAAATATTTTCATCTATCTCAAAATATTTTTTTGATTGTAATATAGATGATTTACACTAATGATATCATCCAACATATTTATATGAATGTATTATGATCACCTTTAATGAGAAAAGTATTTATATTTCTTATACTAGTTCCTCCAAAAAAGATATTTATTTATTTTTAAAGAATATTGATAAATTGTATTGTTTATTATATGAGGAATATATTTTACGTAGTATGTGACTGTGGGGGTAGAGATAACCCATTGATACATAATTAGTTTTCTTAATAAAAATTTGATTGTGTTTTGGCTGAGTCTTTACCCATTTAGTTTCATGTGTATTGGAACAAGGCCTCAATAATGTTTTCATATATCTTTGACCAAGCCCCAATTGTAATTTTTAGATATCTATAATTATGAGTTCCATTATAATGAAATAATTTATTATTGTATATGTGATTATTGTTTTTTTATTATATCCGTGGATGAGTTTATAGTTGATGAGATTGTTTATATGGAATTATTTTGACCGTCATTTATTCTTTCTAGATTATTCAATACTAATTATCTTCCATTGTATGCATACCCTTACTTAAATCCGGATCTCAGCCTTTTATTTGTTTTATTTTCCATTATATACAAGGAATTATTTTATGATTAATATTAAAGGATATTCTAAAGGGTAATATCGTGTTCTCAATGAGAATATTATGTTGAATATTATGTTTTAAGGGCAATATGAGATTAATGTACGTATTTTAGTTTTCTAAGACAAATATACTATTTGGTGATTTTTTTTGAAATCGCATGTCTTGTGAAAATGAAATAAATTAGCCACTAGCATAGATCTACTAGAGTCAGGGTCTTTACATGTGGGATTCATCCAGACCACCCCATCCCTTTCCTTCTTTGGTTCCCCTTCTAAGGGGATGTTTTGTGTGTCATTTGGAATCAATCAGAGGTGAGTTTCTCTATTTTATTACTATTATTGGATTCCTATTCCTCACCCTTTGATTTAGTTTCAATTATGGTTATCTCTTGATGGTGACTTCACTAGAGGATGGTGAAATTTTATATTTTCAATGCCTTTTTATTCCTAACAAGGTGATATCCCATAATGAAATAAACCCACTATCATTCATTGATTTAACAAATTTATCTTGTTCCTAAAATTTATTTCTAGTTTTTAGATTAAATTATATTAAATGATAGGTGGAATTTTCAATTTGTGAGGGTTTTTTCCTAGTATAATATTGGTATTTTGTGGTAGATACTTGGTGAGAATTTGGACACAATTATGGCATGGTGAGACCACTTGGTAAGTGATTGGGAGTTTATTCATTATTCAATAAAATTATAAATTAAATTCTAAACCATATAAATTAATTATATTTATATTATAATTAATTTATGAATGTTTGATGTGGGCTAGGGCCTCATGATGGTAGTAAATGGTCAGATGGGCTTGGGTGAGTTATGAAAAGAGTTTTTGAGCTACTTTTAAAAGGTCGGTAAAGCTTTGAAAAATAGGTAGGTGGTTCTAGTATATTCCCTATGGCTTTATGATTTTTTATAGTTCATGTTGATGTTCGGTATCTCCACTAAGGGTGATATATTTTCCCCATTAAATAATTGAATTTTCCAATATAAATTAAATTATTTAAATTTTGGGTGTGCTGTTAAACCCTTACAATGTTTCATAGACTGATGAAAGTTCCAGGTACTATGAAAGACCATTGAACACTATTTTTCTTGACTCGACCACTGAGGGATGAGTCTGTGACTATTATACTGATTCCCTAAGAAATCTAAACCCCTTGAATGGTGTGACTGGAGTGAGTGTGAGATTGTGTCCCTCTTTTAAGAGGCCACTAAGACCACTTGGTAGAGGTGCAACGACATAAAAGAGTTATCCATGTATGTTAGATATGATCTGAGTGATACATTTGAGTCATTGGGGTCATTTAATTAAACTTTGAGTGATCCTCCATTAATCTTGAGATGTGAATAATTGTGTGAGTAGACCATGGGTAGATTGTTGAGATGGTGGGGTTTGTAGACCAACCTAGCATGACCCTCAATATTGAGATGGGTAGTGGTCCATCCCTATAGAATATTTCCAGTGATAATTGACATGTATTTTCATGAAGAATGGTTATAATTATGTCCTTATTAAATAATGTGATACCCTGGGTAAAACAAATTGGACCTAGGATTAGATATTGTACTGAGGGATCCAATTGGGGTGACTCTGCTTTATCAATACACTAGGGAACCTCGATGGTTACACATTTATGTAATAACCCTAATATGGTGTGTTTCATTGTGGATAGTGATGGTGGGTTTAGGAATCTAGTTTCCCCTTGAGTACACTTATTTTATAAAAGATATGTGAAAAGAAAACTATTTGGTAGTTGAGACTCTATTTGTATATTACCTGTAGGTCATTATGAAGTGTTGTGTAAAACACCCTTGGTGAAAGTGTTTGTACAATTGATTCTGGAAACACACTTGGGGGGTCAGGTTTATATCATTTGATATATAAAATTCCCTCGAGGACATGTTTACTTTACTAAAATTAAAACTCCCATCAGGGATTTTGTGATACTAAATTAAACTCCACTTATAGGGATGTCAGTGATACTAAAGAAATAAACCTTTTTATTGAGATCTGTGAATAAAAAAAAGCTTCCCTGGTAGGGATGTCTTTGATACTACTGGTGGGGATAGCATGGGTTTAGAGTCGAGGTCCATTATATAGTAGGATGGATAATTATACATATGATGATACCTATATGGATCATTCCTCGAGCCTTCGTAATCTATACAAGGTTAAAAGACCCCCATTTCATTATTATGGTTGGCATGGTTATCATGATGTGCTCAAAGACAGTTGCACTAGTCAAAATAGGTTTTTTCGTTCATTTTCATGGACCTAAGTATTAATATTGGTATGGTTATCTTGTTATTTATTCATTTTTAGGAGTTATTTACTTATTCAAATCATTTCACATTCACATATCACTACATTATCAGTATACGAGGAACCATGTTGGTGGTTCCTAACTATGTTTTGTACTCACACCCTACATAGGTCACCATTTCACTTGTAAAACCATGAATATTATTTCATGGTTATAGTTATAGGTTGGCCTAATTTTCAATATTTGATTGGAAAGAAAGATATCTCAGAGTATGGATACTAGGAGTATTTTAGGGTTGATATTGGTAGAAGAGCCCCATTTTTTTATTTTTATTCCTCTATATATTTGATTTTCCTTGTGGGGGATTGGACATATATGACTGTAAGTTATCATTTAATTTATGATTTCATGTCTCTATTACTTTATTATTTTCATACTATTATAGTTATTGTTATTCTACATGAAACATAGTTATTAGGGATGGGATTGATGTTTTTTATTTTTGATGTTATGATTGTTTGATTTTCTCCATGTTTGGAACACATGATATTTGTGATTGATGATTTATTGTTGTATTTTTTTACTCTTGGTTCATTTTTAAGAATCTTTTTCTTGGATTTATTTCATATATGTATATCCAAGGGGCATATCATGCATCATTATCTAGAATGTAGGATTCACATGACATGTAGACACACTAGTGTGATTTTTATCATCGATGAGAGAGTACCAGCTATTTAAAGTGTGAATAATTCCTCATATTGTGTTTTCCTATATAAGTTCTTGGGGGAATTATAAAAATCTATACCACCATGTATATTCATTTCATTCTAATGGAAGGTCATTTAAATTCCATAAAGGTATTATTGATGGTGATGGGGATGATATTGTGCCTTAGTGCATGGTATGTATGGAAACCCTGTTAGGTTTTTAAGGCACATGATTCTTTAGTGGAAAACCCCTAGTGGATGATTATTGTTTGTTTTTAGTTATTTAATGTGTTATTAACAACCTATATGGTGTTTTCCCTATAGCTTGGAATAAAATTATACTTAAACTAAATGTTTCACTATGATTCATGTGAAATAGATCATGGTAAGGTGATTTAATTATATATATATATATATATATATATATATCTGTGTCCCTGTGTGTGTGTGTCTTTGTGTGTGTGTCCAAATGAGGATGTGATTCTAGAGGGAGTAGTCAAATGGGTGGATTTTTAGTGAGAATTAATTCCTCGGTAGGTTAATTCCATAGTATGAGGTACTTGATAGATGTGTATATTAAACCTAGAAGTAAGTGGTTGGGATTTCTAGATGTCGAGGGTTGTTTAATAATGGGGCATGGGTGACATCCTGTGAGACGTGAACTTGTATAAGACCTATCATATGGCCTTTATTTTCAATTCATACTTTAGAGAGTTTATTACTAACAATTTATGAGGGGAAATTTGGAGCGGGTAAGACTGTGAATCTGAATACCTTTAGAGGGTTTTAATAATTGAGGCATGTCGGATGCCATGGGTTTTCATGGGAAAAGAATGTTGAGTTATGGGGTTACAGTTTAAGGTTGGTTTCAAAGGGTGATATCATTCAGATGTCTCACATTATGTTTTTGGGATATAATTCTGAGCATTATTAGAGTTTTGGTGGATTCTAGCAGTTTTAGAATGATATTGGTTAGTGGGTTGTTGTGTGAATTAGGGGAGAATAAGTCAGGTTAAGAGACTAGGAGCTGCAAGAGAATATTCCACATTCTTCAAAATAAGATCAGGCAGTACATGCTATATACGCATTATTTTGTTGAATTTTGAATCAATTAGAGACTGTGTTGGGGCCAAGGATAAGGGGTTCTGATGTGACTCTTATAAAAATAGAAGCCTGGGTTGTGGATGAGGATTCAAAATTTCCCTATGTTTTATAGGAGACATTGGAATTTTATCATGCAATGATGAGATGGTCGATCTAAGAGATTGATACCGATTGAGTATTAATAGGATGGTGATCATGGATCAGGAGGAGCAACACTTGTATGATTATGGATAAACCTAGTGGAATTGACTTATAAGAGAGGTATAAGTAAAACCATATACTGGGGAGTACACCAATGATCGATGGAGGTTGGTGAACCTTGTTATAAACTGAGTTTTAGTGGATATAATGAATGAAATATTTATGAAAGGGAGATGGGTAATTGGTTGGTGTTTCACATTGATGCTCTGGTATGAGAAAAAGGGCATTGTTTGGTCATTATATTCAATGTCCAACAGAGTGTGGGATATAATGATTGGTAAATTGATCATTTATAGTGAAAAAAAGGATACTCCTATGGTGGGGAGCATCATATTAGTTTAAGGCATATGAAACTCATGTGGGGGTGTTCATGTCTTTGTGAGGTGGGTTAGTGGATAATTATAATAGCATTTGATATTAGTGTATGTATAAATTCTATTTTAACTAGATTTCTTGGGGAATACAAGAGGTGAGTTCTGAAGTAATATTGGATGGAGTATAGATGTGGGAATCTGCATCATAGTGAATTTGATATTATTTGAGGATGCTTTGAATCAGTGGTGTTCTAGTGCTCATGGTATCACATTATGGATAGTTTTATCAAATTTAAGATTCAATAGATGATTTTTTAAGGATTCAACTTGATAATTTAATTTATATATAGGGATGATCATGGGTTTCCATTAGGATTAAAGCCACCGTGATCAGGTTTTGGACTGTGTGTTGGTGTCTCGGGCTGAGTGTTTTTGGGAAAATTCATTCAGGGGAGGTTTGACTAGTGATTTTTCATATAACTGTACACTGTGTAATGGAAAAAATTCTTGGTTAAATGTTATAATGTATGGATAATGTTTCAATAGTACATTCCAATGGTGGAGGGTATTGTAGCTTAAAATATTTCTCCTTTAGCTAGTTCCTATGTTGGGAGAACCATAAGTTGAGTGAATAATTAGATGAAGAGAGATCTAATTTCTCATGATAGATGGGTGAAGGATAACATCTCAATTTTTTAGTGATGAATTTGAGAATTATATTGTAGTTTAATGGTTTTAGTGCCTTATATTAGAACTACACTACTAAGGTTTTTTTGGCCTTCAACTATGCAACAAGGCCATTTGACATTTATTTGAGGACCAGCATAAGTTGAGTAATATGGTTGGATGACGGTTGATACTTATTAGGGATGATAAATATTATTTTAGGTAGGTTGTAACATCCTGTGTCTATATGAGTTTGAAAATTCATAAAGATTTTGAATTTTTGAATTAGTGGGTGTGCTATATTTTGGAACGAGATTTGGAATAGAATCCAAAGAGTTTAAACACCTCAAACCGGTGTTTTCATACAATAAATGGAGGTCATAGGGTAGTTGGGAGTAGCAGGTGGGAATCAAAGGATGGTCTTGGTGGTCAAGCTATAGGTTTATAGAAACCTATAGCCACCAGCTCATTAGTGGCATAGCTAGTGTCCTTATGCCACTACTGGGCTCCCCATCCATCTAATGGACCAGTACTAACTGGTTGGTGTTTTTTTTATTTTTAATTAGGGTTAGGATGGTCATTTCACTAACTATCCCCTTGGATTTTTAAAAGAATCAGGAATGGGAGAAGACCATTCATCCAAACCACCCCTTCCATTACCTCCTTTGGGTCCCCTTCAAAGGGGATGGTTTGAGGGACATTTTAGTGGAAATTAGAGGTGAGTTCCTATGTTTTCATCTTTTTCTTGGATTTATCTTCCTCAACCTTTGATTTGGGTTTGGTTTTGTTTAGGTATATATAGTTATTTCTATAGAGGATGGTTAAATCACCATTTTTTGTTAGGTCTTTTATTCGAGCTAGAAAGGGGTCATCCTATAACGACGTCTTCCAACCACTATTCATCGATTAGATGATGGTATATTGTTCCAACATTTTATTATTATTATTTTTGATTAAAATAATTTAAATCAGTTATGTTATTGGTAACATGTTATAAGGTTTTTTAATGGTATATTATTGGGGGATTTTGGAGGGCCCTTGGTGAGAATTTCGTCTAGGTTCTAATGAGGTGGGAGTAGTTAGTGGGTGGTTATTCCATTCTTCCTTATTCAATTAAATAGTAAATTAAATTGAAAATAATATAAATTTATTACAGTAGAATTATATGTAATTTATGATAGTTTTATATGGTATACAACCTCATGAAGGAAAGTAAGTCTTAGAAGTGGTTGGTAGAGTTATGAAAAGTGCTACCGGGATACTTTAAATAAAAAGGTAAAATTCCTAAAAGAGTTAAGTAGTCTTGGTAGTAGCCCTATGTATTTATTATTTTTTATAATACAAGTGGATATTCAGTCTCAACACTAAGGCATAGTGATTTTTCCCTTTAATAATTTAATTTTTCATTTTAAATTATATGGTTTAAATTATGCCGTAATTTTTAAACACATACAAAATGCCATGGACCGAGAAACGGGTTAAAGAACATGAAGGAACCTTGAGTAGTAGTTTGCATGCATCAACCATTGATGGTTGAGGTAGTGACTATTATAGTGATTCAATGTGACAACTAGGCCCCTTTATGGGTGTTATTGGAGTGACTATAACTTAGTGGACATCATTAAATATACCATTGATACCACTTTGTAATGATGTAGTGACATGGAAGAGTTGGCCCTATGGAATGTGAGTGGACCTAGTGATACCATAGGGAACTTTGGATATTTGAATTAATCTTTTTGAAAGTGTGACTCCCTCTTAAGATGTGACCACATCTGTGAGTATACCTTATATGGATTGTTAAGATGGTGGGGTCTATGGAACAACCTTTGGGACCCTGGATATTGAGTGGTCTATTAGCCATCGCTATAGAATTTTTCTAGTGATACTTAACCTAATAGGCCATGAGGTTGGGTTATAATTATGACCCTCTTAGTGAACATGGAACCCCATCTGATGGTAATTTTCCATCATCTTAGGTATTAGACCGAGGACACCAAATTTTGTGCCTCCACTTTTTTTCAACACCAGGAAACCCTGTTTGGTCCCCCATTGATAGATCGACCCTGAGAGGGTGAGTTTGGTTGTCGATAGTGATAGTGTGTTTAAAGGTCCATTCATCCCTTTTATCCTCTTATTTTTATTATTTATATGGGAAACTTATATAAGGAATTCATGAATCTTTTTTCATATACCTTGGAGGGGGTTATGATATGGTATGTAAAACACCCTTGGGAGTAGTATTTGTATTATTGGGTCAGGAAAATCTCGTATGGGTGATGTTTATATTATTTGAGATGGAGAAGTCCCTTGAGGTTCTGTTTACTTTATTAAAAATTAAAACTCCCTTTGAGTAGATTTTGGTACTATTTAAAACTACCATTTTTGGGAGGACTATGATACTAAATAAAAATCCCATTGTATGGAGAAAAATGATACTAAAGAAAACACCCCTATTTGGGAGGATTATAATACTACTGGTGGGGAAGTCATGGATTTGTGGGAAGGTACCATTTTATACTATGGTATATAATTCATCATGTTATGATATTGGAATGGATAATTCCTTAGGTCATTATATAGTATATCAATGGAAAGACCCTCTAGTCATCATTACGGTGGTAACGATCATCACGACATGATCAAAAACATTCTGACACTGGTTGAAGTAGGTTTGGTTGATTATGGTTGTGAGCCTAAGGATCAAAATTGGTTTAGTTATCATATAATTTATTTATTTATTTTTTAGTAGTTAATTATTAATTAATATCATGTTAAATGCACATATAAATACATTTTCAGTATTTATAGGTCAGTGTTGGTTGTTCCCTACTAAGTTTTCTACTCAAAATCTGTTTGGGATGTTATTTCACATGGATCGTCAAGAAGAATATCACTTTTTTGTAGGTATAGGATGGGTCTAGGTCCAATATCTAATTGAATATATGGATGGATCAGAGTTTGGAGACTAAAATGAGTTAATTCTGGATGTCGGTAATATGTCCTCATTAGTATTTTATTTATTTTTTTTCGTTTGTATATGTGATTTTCCCAGTGGGAATTGGTCTTTTATGCCTATATGTCAGAATTTTATTTATTATCACATGTATCCAATACATTATTATTTTTATACTATAATAGTTATAGATTTTTTGTATGACATTTTTTTATTTCTTTTATGATTGTGTACTCTAATATAGGGGGTATAGTCACCCCATGGTAACTTTTGAGGCCCCATATGCTAGTTGAAAGAAACTAGCATATGGAGAGGCATGCATGAAACATGCTGTCCCACATTTTTGGTTATTGTACATAGTGATTTTGGTCATAAAATTACAAAGCAGTATTAGATCATGATTCTATTTGTCTTACTATTTTGGATGTGATAAATAGGCATCATGGGAATGTCTCAGGGCTTATGATGTACCTTGGTCTTGTGCGTCATGAACACCATTTCTGATGGTAAATCTAGGCTATCTAGGATAGGATTAAATTTTCTACCATTTCAATGTTATGTTTGTATGATTTTTAACTCATGTGACATGTATAATGTTTGGTAATAATGATTTCTTGTTGGATTTTTATCTCTTGGGCCATTGGTAAGAAGCTAGTTTTTGGATTTGGCACTTGGTCATAGTGTAAGGAGGATTCTCATGCATCATTATTAGGGATGAAGGATTCACATGAAATTTTGTACAATTAGTGTGATTTTTATCATTGATGATAGAGGAAAAACTATTTAAAGTGTCAATAATAGATTATATGGTATTTTTTATATAACTTCTTGTTGGAATTATAATCATAAAGAATTTTTTCTAAATGAATTTATTTTTTATAGAAGGTCATGTGGATTCTATGGAGGGATGATTTATGGAGTGTAAAATGATATTTTACCATAGTGAAATGGACATATGATGACCCTAGTGGGACAATAAGTTATATGATTCCTTAATGGGGAACTCCTATTGGGTGATTATTATTTGGTTTTGGTTATTTAAAGTTTTGAAAACAACTAGTATGGTATTTTACCATATATCTTGGAATGGAATCATACATAACCAAACTATGTGGCAATGATTCATGGGACAGATATCGCGGTATGGTGATGTCATTATATATATATATATGTATGGGTCAAGATAAAGAAGTGATACTCCAAGGACCAGTCTCATAGTTGGATTCTTGGTGAGAATAAGTTCCCTAGTAGGATGATGGCATGGAATGAGGTTTCTGATATATTTTTATACGAGACCCATAGGTGGTTGATTAATAATTTCAGTTTCTAAGGATTTTTGAGATAAGAACTAGTGTGACATCTTGTGAGATGTGACCTTATATGAGACATGAATTATGGGGTAAGTGAGAAACCTATAGACCCTTAGTTTTGACTCAAATTATAGATATTTATTTTACAATGATTTAATAGGGAAACCCATATGGGGTATCCTAGAAATTTTAAAACCCTCAGAGGGTTTTGAGAATGTATTTATGCTGTATGCCTTGTCTTTTTAGGGGAAAGGTTCCTACAACATTAGAGTTTTTGTTTGAGGTTTGTTTATAAGGGAATGATTATTTGGATTCCAGGATTATGATTTATTATTCAATTATGAGAATTGATAGAGAATTGATTTATTCTTGTGATTTTGGAATTTTTTCAATTGGGGGGTGGTCATGTGATAGACCTTGGAACAAGTGAAGTGCAAGATTTTTATTGGACTTCCAATGGAGCTCAATACATGATGAGACCAACATTCTGATGGATCATTTAAAATGGTTTATTTCTTCGGCCTAGTTCTGATAATATAAGACTCATGGGAATATAATTAAGCTTAAGAGATCATGTGGTTAATGAATACATACCCCTTGATTCAAAATGGGATTTGGTAGTACATGTTGGATATACATGTTTTATTGAATTTTGAATCGGTGAGTGGTCATGTTGGGGATGAAGATGAGGGTTTTTTATGATGCTTATAATAATACATTCCTCCTGTTTTTTTAATGATTTGAAATGGCCTTATATGGTAGATGTTTCATTAGAATTGGATCATGGTGTAGTGACACAGTTGATCAAGGATATTGATCCTAGTCGAGTATTAATAGGATGGAGAGTGTGGATTGGGAGGATTGACACACATGTGATTATGGAATTACCCATTAGGGTTGTGCTCGAGGAGTGGTGTAGGTAAATTAATATGGAGGGTAGTGAACTACTAATTTATGGAGTTTAGTGTCTGGCATTATGAACTGAGTTTCGATGGATACTGTGAATGATGTCTCCATGAGCTGGAGATGGGTAGTGGGTTTATTTGTTTCATTGATGCTTAATCATGAGGAAGACGGACATGTTTGGTCATGGTGTTCAATGAATAAAAGAGTATAGGCTATGGTGATTATGAAGTTGATCTTATGGAGTGACTATTAGGACACTCTTATAATGGGTAGATTCGCACCGTCACGGGTGTGTGACCCTCATGTGGGGAGGGTCGGGGTTGTGTGAGGTTGGTCAGTGGAAGGTCGTAATGGATTCAGATACCAATGCACATGTGAATTTGGTTTTACCTAGATTCCATGGTGAATTCTAGAGTTTAGTATAGATATAATTTTTAATGAAGTTTAAATGTGGGAATCAGTCACATAATTAATTTGAGATGATTTGTGGAGGATTCTAATCAGTGGTGTGTCGATTCTTGGAGTATAGAACAATGGATAGTTTCGACCAATTGAGGATTTAAATGTTAGGTGTCTCTAGGAGTTATTTTGAGACTTCAATGGATGTATCAGGATGATAGTGGGTTGCCTTTGGTAGTGAATTCATCTTGATCAGGTTTTGTACAGCTCATTGATGCCTTAGGCTAAGCATTTTTTAGAAATGTCACCCAAGGGAGGTATGAATTGTTGTTTTCAAAAAAATAGTCTTGGTGTGATGGAAACTATGGTGAGGGTGTGATTATAATATTGGGATCAAGTTTTGATAGTGTACCATGTCTCAAAATTTTCATTTTTTATCTTGGTCTTATAGTGGGGAGAACCGCGATCCATGTGAATAATTGTATGGAGAAATATCATGTGTGTTCAAATAGATGAGTGTGGGAAAGCACTATCTCAGTGTTTCAGTAATGAAATTTAGTGGTGGATCATGGTTAAATAATTTAATTTACTTATATTAGAATTTCACTATAGAGGATCATTTGTAATTTAAGGATGGAATGAGTCCATTTGGCCTTAACTTGATGACGTTTGTAGGTCGATTAATATAGTTAGATGAAAATCAAGACTTTATAGGGATGATAAATATTATAGTGGGTATTTTATAGGATATCTTGTTCACATGGGTTGGAAAATTCAAAAGGAGATTGAATTTTTGAATAAGTTGGTAGGTTGGATTTTGGATTGGGGTTTGGTATAGAACCTTGAGATTTTAAACAACATAAAATGGGTTTTTAGGGATTAAATGGAGGTCATATGGTGTCCAAGAGCAGCATGTGAGAATCAGTTGAAGCGATGGGTATCTAAGCTATTGGTTTATACAATTTTTTAACTTCCAAAAAGTTTTCATCTATCCACTAGCTCACCAATGGCCTATGAAGTGGCCTTGTCCCCCTAATGGGTTCACCAACCAATGGACAAGTCCATATTTTCTATCTAGTTTGTTTTCTTCAAAATAGGGTTTATTTAGTGATTTCACTAGCTAATTAGTCTTGTTTTAGTAAAGATGATGGTGAGGGGAATGCTTTTATGTCAAACCACTCCCACCCTCCCTGACCTCATTTGGTTTCCCTTAAAAGGGTATGGTTTAACCATCCATTCAATGGAGTTGTAGAATAAGACACTCCCCTTTCAGCATTTATCAATTCAATGAAGGTTTTCTGTGATGCCAATTTATTTTTATTTTTCATATTAAATTAAATAAAATTAGTGATTTAGTTATTGATGTGTGAATTTGTTTTCTCGATATAGGACCAGGTGCTTTTGGTGGGTCCTTGGTGAGAGATTGGTCATGGTTCCAATGCGGCGAGAGCAACTGATGGGTGGATGGGAAATTTTTCCCTATTTAATTAAATTGTAAATTAAATTTTAAATCACATAAATTAATTTTAATTTCCTTATAATTAATATATGAATTTTGGATTTGTGTTTGGACCTTATGATAGTGTGAACTGGTCAGATCAACTTGGGTGAGTTATGGAGAGAGCTGACATGCTACTTTAAAAAATGAAAACATCATAAAATAGGTAGGTGGCCCTATTACATTCTCTATGATTTTATACTTTTGTTATAATACATATGTATTTTTGGTCTCTCCACCAAGGTTGAGTGTTTTTCACCTTTTAGTAATTTAATTTTCTTATTTAAAATTAATATTTTAAATTATGTGTGAATTGTTAAAAACAATTATGAAGTATCTTGGATCAGTAAAAGTGTAAATGTCCACGTAAATACCCTGAGAACTAATTTACCTGACTTTTCCACCAATAATTGATGTTGTGATTATTATGGTGATGATATGTGACATCCAGACCCCTTGAGGTGTGCGACCAAAGTGATTGTGAATAAGTGTCCCTCATTTAGGATACCATTGAAAACTCTGAGAAGAGGTGAGTTGACATAAAAGAGATATACTTGTGGGTTTTTAATGACCATAGTTATACCTTATAACCCTTTGGATAATTTAATTGAACTTGTGGGGGATTTTCCCATCCTCTTGATATGTTACTACATATTTTAGTATACCTTGTGTAGATTGTTGATATAGTGGGGTGTGTGGAATGACCTAGTGGGAACCAGGACATTCAGATAGGCCATGGGTCATCCCTCTAGACCATTTTTAGTGAACATTGACCTATGAGTCTATAAGGCCATGTTATAATTGTGGCCATGTCCAAGCAGTTGAAACTCTGTGTGATGAGAAATCACACTAGGCTTGTGTATTGGGATGGGGACCCTAAATTGGGTGCCTTCACTTTTTGTACTGCCCTAGGGAACCCAAGTTAGCAGCATAGTGATAAACCAACCTTGAGTTGGTGTGTTGGGTTATGGATTGTAATGGAGGGTTTAGGTGTTCGACCGACACTTGTATCATCTTATTTTTATAAATGTTATGTGAAACACATATGAGGTGGTCTAGACTTGGTTAAAATATTCCTTATAGGATGTTATGATGTGATGTGTAAAACAGACTTGGGGTAGTGTTTGATTTTTTTATCCTTGAAATATTCACAGGGGAAGTGTTTACATAATTTCAGATAAAAAATTCTCATGGGGTGGTGTTTACATTAACTAAAATAAAAACTCCTTTATAAGAGGTTTGTAAACTAAATAAAACTTTCCATTTAGGTAGGTTTATGATACTGATGAAAAATCCTATGGTAGGGAGGTCTGTGATACTAAAAAAAACTCCCCTAGGAGGGAGGTCTATGGTACTACTAGTAGGGATACAATGGATTTGGATTCATGGACCATTGTACACTGGGATGGAGCATTCTCAGGGTTATGGTACAATGATGAAGCATTAACTAGATCATTATACTATATACAGAGGTGAAAGTCCCATGCATCATTATTTTTGTTGACATGATCATAAAGACATGCTCAGAGATACTTAGTCACTGACTGGGGAAGTTATTGTTTGTTGGGGTTGTGGAACTAAGGATCGAGGGTGGTTTGGTAATCATATTATTTATTAATTTTCAGTTGTAATTTATTTATTTATATAATTTTATGTGCTAATTTCAATAAATTTTTTGTATGTATGGAATTATATTGGTTTTTACCTATTACTTTTTTTAATCGCACCTTTTTTGGGAGGTCATTGCACTTGGTTTCTAGAGTAGACTTCACCTAGTTATATGTATAAGTTGGGTCGAGGCTCTGGATCTGATCAGTCAGTAGGATGACTAAGATTTTCAAAACTAGGATGTTGTGAGGTTTTGTGTTGGGAGTATGGAATCATTTGTATTTTATTTCTTTTCTCTTATTTATATGATATCATCCCAATGGGTGAACAGACTTTTATTCTAGTATGTCTACATTTCATTTGTAATCATATGTATCTACTGCTTTATTTTTGGAATACACTGGTGGTTTTTTATTTTTTTCATGACACTTGGTTATATATTTTATGATTTTTCACTCAGATATAGGGGGTATATTCCCTCCATGGTAACTCAATAGACCCCCACTTCTAGTAGGAAACCTCTGGTGTATGGGGAGGTTCGCATGAGTTCACATGGTGCAGCTAGTCTTGTTATTGTTCATAATGTGTTAGGTAAAGATGTTACAGTCATATAACTGGATCCTTCCCAAGCCCAAGTTTGGGACTAGTTACCTCTATGATATCAATTGATCAAGACCATGGATAGATTTGAACACCTATATGTATTAGTGGTTCCACATCTTTCTATTGTTAGCTGATTATGTTATAGTTTAAAGATACGTAGCAAAGATCATTAGATGTTATCATCATATTAGAATATGGTAAGTGTTGTGGAGTTGGGATATAACAAATGGTAAGGGTTTCCCATATATCCTTGTGAAGGTAATTAGAACCCACAATATTAATTAACTATTAATAGGACACATTGTACATTTTAAGATCATGTGATATAGACTAATGTGGTTTATTTTATGGTCAAACATCCATATCTAAATGTAGTACCTTTTAGGTACATGAATCTAATACCTAATCTGATTGGTCTAGGATTATACAGAATGGAGATCATGGAAAGAGGTTCTTAGAAATGAGTAGTGTGGGACTTACATAAGGCTATCCATTTCTAGTTCATCCTGGGAAGATGTATTAATGAGGATAAAAGTTTTATAAGGAATAAGTCCCTTTTAAGAAATATTTCTCAACTGGAATATGGATCGATGAGGATGATGTTTTAATTCATAAGAGATATATTCCGATGAGGATGGGTCTCACAAGGGATATGACCTATTATGGAAAATGGTTTATGGTAACCTCAAAGAGGTTCCCTACATATCTTAGTTAATAAGAATCAAATCTTGTGTAGATCATACTACATGATTTAACATTATGTGTTAATGATATCGTGATGCAGGTTTATATAATTTGACAAGGATATTTTCTATGTTGTTTAAATTCATGGTAATATTAGGTGATAAGGAACTAGTGGCTATTATACTTTTAGGTAATATGGTCTCATTGAAGAGTTATGGCTAGAATCATAAGGGATATGGCCAAATGAGAAAGTATTTTGGTCTTACACCTAATTGGAGGCCCATATATTGTGTGGAATAAGTGTGGATGTATATATAGATTATTAATATTTTTATATGAACTTGCTAAAATGGTTGGGGACTTGTATGTATGTGATAGTTTAAGGCATTCATATAGTAGGTGCCCCCCCTTTGAATCATTGAGTGAAATAAATAAGTCCAGTAGGTACTTGAGATGGTTAAGGATTGGATATGAGTAAGTATTATTGGGAATAATTATCTAGGAGAAGCCTCATTGGTATAAATATTTTGAGGATCCTCTTTATCAAGGGGATACATGATTATAAGTCCCCTAAGGGTAATATTAGTTAGGGATACAAGCATGAAATAACATTTATCATGGAAATAAATGACCAAAATGGGTTCACTCTAGTATTTATTGATCAATCATGTATTTATGAGGCTGTGGTGGAGGCATAATGATTTAGGAACCTAATAAGAAATCATCGTTGAAGGTTGTGACTAGCTAGGAGACATAGTATAGCATGTTCTCATGTATAGAATTGTAGAAAATGATTTTTCCCATGTAGGAGACCTGGGTGAAGGGATCACACTAGTTGGAAACCTAGGTGATTTAAATATTCACCATAAGAATCAAGTAAATAGGGTTCCCATGTATAAGGTCTGGATAAAGACCCTCAATAGTGAAGGTATAGGTGTAGATTTACCTTATTATTAGGTTCAGTAGAGGTTTTAACTAGTTTTTGCCTTCAGAGTTCAGTTATAAACTCAGGTAATGTTTCCTCCTTTTAAAAGGATTGGTTGAAGGAGTCTCCCATGTATGGATAATATATTGAAGTATCACCCAGATATAGGATTAGGGTAATGTGTTCACCCTATTTTATTGGTAGGGAAAAGTATTTTCCCTAATATGAGTTAGAGTGAAGGGTTCTCCCTGGTATGAGGTAAGGTAAATATTTTTCCTTGGTATAATGTTAGGTGATAATTCTCCCAAGAAAGGAGGCATGGGTGAGGTTTCTGCCTTGTACCACCTAGATGATAGGGATGAGTGGTTCCCAAATGTTTCACTCCTAGGGTAATATAGGAGAGTGGTGGCCAATTATAGACCACTAGTATGGGTTTCTTTACCCTAGAGTATGGTGAATTGGATCTAAGTGGATTTACATGACGGTTTTAGTGGTTTAAACCTTCTTGTTATTTAATTAGACTTATTTTTTGGTTAATTTACTTAAGTTTTAGGCATAATTAATATACCTAAAATGAGATTTGAGAATAGGGGAAACATATATCCTGAATAATCTATTTATCTTGCGTAATTCTTTAATCATTCCAAAATGGTGACCCATGAAGTTTATTTATAGGAAAAGATAGGGTTATGGTACATGAATGCTATGCATGAATAATCATTCAAGAAGATTTTTTGTGAATGTTCTTTGGAAATGAAACATGATATTGGTGTTTTCTTTTAGTTAGGATACATATGAGATCATGTGAGTGTACATGGGTTTTTACCCCTGGTATATAACCAAGAGCCAAGGTGAAGTGACTAAGCTTCATTCCCAAGGTCTTTGGTGAAGTAATGGTTCCTTTTTTTGCACTTTTTCCTTTTAAAAGTATTTTCTCCATGTTAAAAAGGAAAACAAAAAACAAATACCATTATAAAATAATTGTATTTTAATATAATAAGAAAAATATTATTCTAAGGAAAGAATTATTCTAGAATGGATGTTTCTTAAAAGGGGTAGATTTTTTCACATTGTGGACTATGGAATTATTTACACATATTAAGACTTATTTGTGTGTGTTGGTAGCTGGATGAGGAGTTCTACTAATTCATGCCAAATTATGGGTGAAATAAATGCCTAGAAACATGAGTGAATATTAGAGATCTACTATCTATCTCTATATTTATGTTTCTCACACTGCCTAAGGTAAATGTGTATACTTTATGGTTCACTCTACCCTGATCACAATGATGTTGGGCGAGTGTGGGATTCATGTTGCTCCTCTACTTAGTAAAAATTCCTATTAAAAGGTGTTGGGTGAATCCACCTATGTGAAGGTACCTAGAAAAATAATCATGGATGAATTAAACATGGTGAAAAAAGTGTTATTTCTCAAAACAATTCCTAGTTATTTTGGAGATAAGATTATCTCTACCTCATAATATTTTACATACCTAAAATTTACCTCCCTAATAAACTATTAGAGTCCATTGAAAGCATTATATGTCCCACACTTAATCTGCCATTTCAAACACGAAATCCACTTTCTATATTGAGAATATGATAGAGGATGTTGTAAATGGATATTCCTATCAATGTACACCATAAAGTTCAAACTTTTTGTGTGCCATGTAGAAGAATCATCAGGAGAATCTATATTAATACTTAATTTTTTTTATCTTTCCATGCCCTCTTAACATATAAGGACATCATTAGGCCTGATGCTAACCTTTTGAACTATTGGATTATATAGTTCACTCATCTAGGTGGTTCTAATACATCCTTAAGTGTGTTTTCATTAATGGGTGGTATATCACCCCTAACAATACACTCCATACCAAATCCACTATATATAATTATTCCAATGAATTTGATCCAAATTTTCACTTTCACTCCTCATACTTCTACTACTTAGCTATACACCAACACATAGTCTAGTTTGAGGATTTGGACCTATTCCTGAGAGGAGATTCTTAGCATTAATGGATGTGGGAATTCTAGGTTCAATAGTGATGCGTTCAATTTAAACATCTAATAAGAGAAATTAAAAATTATGAGGCCATTTTTATTCCTAGAATTATTCCTTAAAGAGATTTATTATTATTCTAGTGTTGATAATTCACTATATCCCACAGACATTCACATTCCACCTTATATATAGAGAGGTGGGAATTCTCTTATGGGGTGTATATATATATAATTTATATGAATGTCATATCCTCTAGGATATGTATGATGAGTAAATTACCCAAAAATACTCTAGGAAATATTTAAATACTGGTTTTAATGAGAAGATAGAAAATGGAATCAATCCTCAAATACCTCCCAAGACTCAACAAACAAGATTTTTATTAGTGTGGATGAGATACCCACTATAACAACCATGGCCTTTGTTACAAATTTAAACAGACTTTATTATATAAAATTGCACATAATACAACCTAGAATATCAATAATTATAGTGTCTTTGGGGATTATGAACATTACCTGATAACTTAAGACACAAAATAAAACATATTTATTGAAAACTCATTTTACATGGCCACAACATTCCTTCATACTTAACACTGCATGGGATAACCTGAGGACACACATAAGAAAAGGGTGATATATAAAGATGAGTAAGGTAAAAACATGGCATAAAATGAAGAATACAATACATGTTAGGCAATAGGTATATCAATGGAGCATAAGAGAAACATTAACACAAAGGAATTATATAGAATTATTATCATAACATGGAAATGTAGAAATAACATAAAACACTGCATCATTAATATAAAGGAATCTGGTAAACCCCTACCCAAACATGATGGAAAAAAGTCCTCTGAAGGAATCATGTAACCCCTATCCCAACATGAATTATCATGATACTAAATATTACCCAATGCATTAGATTTTTATTAGTATGCACCCTTCATAGTCATTTCAATCTCATTCTTAAGTGTGCCACATAGATCATAAAATAGGGATTCATTCTTCGTCATAATTCATTCCATGATCAAGGAGTGTGGAATACATACATGCATGTATTACATAAAAAGGTTATATGTTCATAAAGGTTAATACACTTGATTGAATAATGGGTATGGCATTCAATACATGATGATTTTTTCATAGAAAATCACGGTGCAATTTTAGTAGCCTAAGGGCATGACATAAAAATTCTTAAAAATGGTCGATGAGATATAAATGGGTATCTCATCATATATACATGAAATTTACAGTAAAGGGTTCATATAAATACATGTCGCAACATATTGAATTTTGAAATAGAAGGCGTAACATATTAAATAAACTCTAAGAAAGAGAATAAATGGAATAGCTCTTACGAAATTTTCGCATGGTAACGGGTGTACATGGGAGGGATTATTGAGAGAGAAAGAGGTCTCACGTCATAAAAATAATAATAAGGGTATTATGGTGGAGGTGTGAAAACATACCCCATAATTTTTAATTTAAAATAAAAGGGTTTAACAACATAAGAAAATATGGATAAAAGGTAGAAAGGACGGAAAGTGAGGATCCCTTGCATGGATGTGTGATCCCAAAGGCTTTGGAGAGGCTTCTTCGGAGTATGGGGGAACATTGGGAGGACTCTAGGGAGTCGATATAATATTCAGGATTATATTAAAGGAGTTTTAGTGAAGCGTAATGAGTGTTTGAGTGGGTTTATAAATAAAATTAGGGGGGAGTCTTTATTATTTAGGTTTTTGACAATACACAATAAAATATTCAAAACCACAAACCAACTCATGGATTTTACCCATGGTTTCTAGAAAAGGGGTGGGGAAAAATTAATTTATTAAGATAAGGGTCTATGTTATCAAAATATTTCCCTTATGTGGAGGCAAGTCACACTTTCCAGGAAATGATTTCAAAATCACAAAATATTTTATATGTCTTGGAGGATCCAATAAGGATTTATAAAATAAATCAAATAAACATAAATAAATTTATTTAAAATGAAAAAAATATATTTGGATGAATATACCTTTTATAGTATTTTATTACATCACTATTGAATCATTATGATGTCATAAAATATTATATATTTATACGGTATTTAATTTTTTTCCCAAAAATTTGATTGTCTCATAAAGTTATAAAAAATTCACCATTGGAAAATTTAAGTTTCTGGATTAAAAAAATAATATTCATTTTATATGA
The DNA here is from genome assembly GCA_963277665.1 of Viscum album. Classification (NCBI taxonomy): domain Eukaryota; kingdom Viridiplantae; phylum Streptophyta; class Magnoliopsida; order Santalales; family Viscaceae; genus Viscum; species Viscum album. Next base: position 390,888 of record CAUJRU010000578.1, read on the forward strand.
ATAATTTTATAAGTATGTTAATTTTTACTTTAAAAATAAATATAGGCATTTATTGAAAATTGATTGGTTTTGATAAATATAGTTTTCAAACCATAATAAAAGTTACTTGTGAAATTATAAAAATTATATGATAATTAATATTTAATAAAAATTATATAATAATGATATTTTATTAAAATATATTTTTTCCAAAAATTCATTAATTCATCAAAAATAAATTCTTTAATTGAAATTAAAAATATAATTTATATTTTATTTTATAGAAATATAATACTTATCATACAGATTACTTAATCATTTATAAAGAAAAAACAATAAGGAATAGATATAATATTATTTAATTATAATATAATTATTAATAAAATCTTAGTTTAATATAATAATTTATATATTTCTAAAAAGTACCATTTTATCTGAAAAATAAATTTATCAAATTCATCATATTTTTAAGAAATACTATTCTCAGAATGAAATTTCTGGAATAAGAATTTTGTTTATAAAAAAGGATTAAAAAATAAGTAACTAATACCTTGTTACATAACCTATTATAAGACCCTCATATAACCTAAGGGTAATGTGTGAGATGGTGATAGACTCTTGGGATGGATTAGATAACATTGCCTGGCTGGTAATATCTATTAACTTGAACTTCTCATGTTGGTGATTTTGTTCAAGCATAACATGTTGAAGCTCATATTGGGATTGGTCAAGAGTGAAGTATAGTGATCCTACCTCCTTTCTGAGCTCTAACAAATAGGCTTTGTTTGGCCTGAGTCTACTAAATGAGGCCATCATTTCTTTTGTTTGTGTTGAAAGGATTTATTAAAACCTTATATTTATATTAGATGTGTAATCACTGTTCAATGCTTATATTATCAGTGGTAATTATAATTAATGGTCATTTAAACCCAATAATAATAATAAAAATAGTTCATATGATTTCTATATCCATAAGAAACTATAATAAAGGGAATTTTATAAATAAATGATTTGGTCATTAAGCCTACTCTCATTCTCCAACTCACACAATGGAGTACAACCAAGTACCTTTGTGGTGGAGGCCAACTAGATGAGGGGAATCATATAGGACTAGAAGTACCAATATTAGAAATACTTGATCAATTATTATTTCATATTTCTAAATAGAATCTACCTTTCACATTCTAGGGTTATTCCAAGTGTTCTTGGTCTTGATATTCGTGAATTTAAGAACATATGGTCACCTTGGAAACATAAATATCTAAGATTATATGTTCATACAATTAATAAAATATTTTATTTATAATTTTAAACTAGTTACTAAATAGATAAAACTCTATAAAACTCATAAATGTTCACTTGAATTTCAAATTTGTTCCCTATGCTGACCCTCCCATTGGAATGATCACATGTTGTGGTGGTATTGAGTACTTCATAAGGTCATTTAAGATTGATATATGGGACAATATTATTGTAGATTGGGTTAATTGTGGCATTACTTATAAATCCTAGGGACTATACTAGTATATTCATTGATTTTGGGGAATCTTGAACAATGTGGTAGTGCCACTAATGAATGTCAGGGTAGAACTCTACCTAATGTTGGTAAGTTAGTTATGGGTCATAATTTCATAATAAAAAAACTCAGTTCAGGATTAGACTCCCTTATTTTGATTCCATCATTGGGATAACCATCATATATTTATAGTCATCTACATCCTCATACCCTAATGGGATTCTAGAAACCAATTTACCAATGGTCACAACATCCTTTTCCTTGAAGAGGGGAAATAGGATAACCATAAATCCATGTATCAATGGGAAAACAAGAAAAGCATCTAAGCCTCCAAATAATCCCCACCCATAAACTTCCGAAAAAATCTATGTAAATTATTTAGCCCAATATGAATATGATTCATGGTAGTTAATCCTTTTGTAGAAAACTGGGGATCTATTTGAGGGTGAGAGACCAAGAAATTTTTTGATGTTGATAGAGCCTGAATAAAATTATAATACTAAAAGATGTGGGATTATACCCTCTCAGATTATAGGTATTTAAATTTCACTCCCTTCTAAGTAATCTATCCCCTGGTTACAAAATCTATAAAAATGTGAGATTCCCATCAATATTTAATTCATCTTCCCCTTATTGGAAAGGTAAATTCACCTCTAGGCTTCAATCTCAAGGCTAAAGTCCCTGAGGTCAAAAAGGGAATCAGGACCTTGGAGATGCTAATATTTTCCACTAATGATGGGGTCCCTAACACCATGTAATTGAATGATATTTAAAACTTGGGAAATTTTGAAGGTGTCATAAACCAATCCCTAGTGGGAGAATATGATAAATTGTTAACCCTAAGGATTTAAGCCATTGGTTCCTCTTTAAGAAGATATTCTTTATCTTTTAAGTTCACTGTGAAAATCTACACTTATACATTCCTATAGAGAACTAATTTTATAGTTTTTCCTTTGTTATATCTATAATTCAGTTTGGGTGGCACATAAATAGGTATTTTGGGATAGACGAACCCTAATAAGGAGGAAATATCATCTGAGGAAAGGGTGATGTAGGTAGTGGAGGAACCAAATCCAATTTCACTCTTCCCATCATCATTTTATTCTCCCTATAGAGAAAATATGGATTCTCCCCCACATTATACTATAAATTAGTGGATCAACCATATTTTAGCCATTCATATATTAAGTATTAAGATAAGTCCTCCATCAAACACATCTTCTACTTCTAACTTGTAAATATATTAAAATATTATTGTTTTGAATCATTGATTAGAAACTAGTTTCTATAAGATCCCCCCTTTGAGGAAAATATAGAGTATATTAGAGGGGAATATCAAGATAAACTCCCCCTCCCACTGTAAAATTATATTAGACCATGGGATAAGGGGAATCAATGACACCAATTATTACCATCCATTATAGAATATGTACCGATGGATCAGGTATAATTATAAAGAGTGATAATTGAGTCTTTTATTCCTTAACTGAATGTTTCCTTCCGTCATATTTGGATTTTATGCATGCAGTGTCCAAACACATGGTGGAAGACCTTTTGTTTTCCAGATACATCCCCATCTATCTGGATGAGTTTAAATACATTACCAAGGAACTAAATAGTCATAAATTCTATAAACATTATCTGATTAACCCCTCCATGGAACTCCATCTCTGAATTTTTAGCTTATTTTCTTGTATGTAAATAATAATGCTAAGTTGATCCATCGATGGTAGATTATAATAATTTAACCTTTTCATATAGTATAATCTACAACATCGGAACTAGAATGAGTAGATCCATATGACCATCCTAAAGTGGGATATGAGTGTTCCCTAGAAGGTAAAACTCTTTGAAACAACTCTACTCAAAAAACAAATGAGGAATCGATCATAAAAGTTAGTAATTAGCAAATGAATGGTTAGGATGTAACGGGATGTGAGAATTATCCTATAGTATAAATATATTGAACAATTTCATTGATTGTTATTCCTATCATGGAATAATAAGAGACACATACTAGAGTAGATACTCATAAGTCTTCACTAGGGGAAGTGGTATCTGCTGGAGAGTAAAATTCTCTATAAAAAATGAGTTAGTATCTATTATTCATACTATTAATATAGGAACTGTAAAGACCCGGAAATTTCAAGGAAATTTTTTTCTAATTTTCTTTGGAATTTTACAAGAACGCAGTTTCTAACTGCGCCTGATTCCGAGGCCCGGTGTGCCCGGAATTAATTTTCGAAGTTTGGCTCCGGTACGTTCAGTGAACGAGCGAGCAGGAATTTCTATCTTTTGAACCAGTACTCGGAATTGAAATCTGATTGCACCGATGAACTCGCAACACTGGTAATCGCTTAAGAGAACCTTTACCGTAGTTGCGTTTGTGCGGGAGGAGAAGTTAATTTTTGGGGTTTAATTAAAAAGTGAATAAAATTGTTAAATCAAATTTTAACAATGTTAAGTGGTTAACTTCTCCCATGGGAAGTTGGTGGTGGGCCCACATCCATCCAACTTCCCATGTGTGGATATTTGAAAGGGTGGGGCCCACACGAACCCCCCTCCCCCACCTTTTCAAATTCCTTAAACTCCCTAACCCTCTTAACCCCTCACATTCCAACTCCCCATTAACTCACATTCTTTAATATTTGACAACTTGATTAATTAATGAGGTGAGTTAAGTATGGTTTATTTGAATTTCAATATTTTGAAATTCTTGCCAACACTTTGCAATTAATTAATTAAACCAACTTAATTAATTATTTTGAGTGTTTGAATTCTTTTTAATTCATTTTTCCAACATTAAAAAGAGAGATTATATTCTTCTTTTTGGGTTGGCATAAACCTTGTGGGGAGAACTAAAGAGAGGAGAAGAACTCTTGGAAGATCACCAACCTCTCGAGGAAGAACGTTCCACGTTTCCGAAGAATGTGAAGCAACACCTCCGACCATCTTCAACCGGAGTAAGGAAGGGAAGCATCGCCGCCTACAAAGTATACAGAGGGTGACGTCTCGGCTCGACTTCACCGAGCTCTTCTCCCACCAACCTAGACGGAACGACGCCCGACCTCTGCGACGCTTGTCTTCTGCGGGTCGTTGAAGAACTCCGTTCTTGAAGCCGAGGTAGGGGAATTTATTTTGGAATTCTCTTATCTTTTGAGAAAAAAACGACGAGCGCGGACCAACCAATACCGGGTTGATCCGTGGATCGTCCGATCAAGCGGTTGATGATTGAGGGTTTTTATTTATTTAATTGTTCGTGATTACAAACTTGGTGATGATCATGGTTTAAAACCCTTTTTGTTATCGAATAATGCGAGGGGGTCGGACCGCACAAACACGGCCGACCCTCCTCCTTTGTTTTCGTGATGGTTTCTTGAGGATGATACGAGAAAACGTGGTGTCGTCGCACCACGCGATTTATTGCGGAAGATACGCGCGGCACCGTCACGCCGCGCCGTGGAAAGAAATCCAAGAACGCGACGCCGTCGCGTCGCGTCGAAGAAAGTCAAAGGCACCGCGGCCGGTTCCGGGCCGCGGCGGAACAAGATGACCGGCGGCCGGCACCGGGCCGCCGGTGTCGGCGAATGAAGGACCGGCCGTCGCCGGTCCTTGCTAGCGAAACCGGCCGGCCAGTGCGGGCCGGCCGGGCAGTGGAGACCGGGGGAATTAATTTCCCCCGGACGGGTCTCAAAAGCGGCCCCAATTAAAGGGCCGCGGTTCTCAAAAGGGGGGGGGGGGGGGCTTTGCCCCCCCCCCCCCCCCGCGCGCGACACCCAAACGGCGCCCCAAGCCGCGCCGCCTTGCCGGTCCGCGCCGCCACGCCGGACTGCGCCGCCGCGCCGCCTCACCGGCCCGCGCCGCCACGCCGCCGTGCCACCGGCCGGGCCGGTTTTTCCGAGTCTGGCCGGGTTTTCCGAGTCGGACCGGGTCGCCGCCCGGGGCGGGTCGACCCGGTTCGACCGGCCCAAGGGGGGGGGGGGTCGGGCCGGGCCCAGACCCCCAGTTTTGGACCACTTTTGGTCAAATGCCCGTATCTTGGGCTACGGGCCTCCAAACGACTCGCCGTCAGCGGCAACGCGATCCTTGGATCGAGACGGTCGTTTCGGTATACTATACTCAAGGTACACCTTCCTTTTCGGGAGCCTACGTGGTTAATACTCCATAGTTAAGCGTGCTTGGCCTAGAGTAGTGATCAGGATGGGTGACCTCCTGGGATGTTTCCCAGGGTGGGTGTGAGACGGAAAAGACAATAACTCTCAGACTGGGCGTCTGATTGATGCGCCGTCTGTTGCGTTGAGTTCATGTTGACGATACGGAACTTTTGGAATCCTCCTCATGAGAAATAGATTCATATGGATAGTGGCCGGGTTGGATCGCACCGAAATCCAACCGGGCCCCTGGAACAGAAAAGCTGATACCTTTCTGACAGAACGTCCGTTTGAAGAAACGTCAACGGAATTGGTGATCTCGTTGAGAAACGGTCCCTATGAGTATACCCTACGAGAGTTCTGGGTACAGTTGAGATACGGCCGGGTTTGGTTCGCTCACAAAACCAACCGGGCCCCTGAGACGAAAAGGGTAATAACTCACAGACCGGGCGTCTGATTGACGCGCCGTCTGTTGCGTTGAGACCCCTATGACGAGGAGGTCCCTTGAGATACTTCTTCTTGGGACTTTGAGATACCTGGAGTATCGACCTGTAGCTCATGGAGCGGACCCTCCCAGTGACGAGCGTGCGGAGTACAGAGACCGTGTAGCTGGCTGAGACTTGACGACTGCTTGACCGACTCGACTTGGAATGAGTCGACTAGCCCAGTGGACGGAGCACTACTTTCTGAGGTGCAGACCCATGGTGGACGGAGCATTACCTATGTGACAGTGCAGACCCGCGGTACTCGTCCGGAGAGTACCTCAGCAGGCTACTAGGGGGTGTGCACTACTGTGTTTGGGTGACATACCTCGGCGGGAAGCACTACTGTGTCTGGGTGGCTGACCCACGGTACTCGACAGGAGGAGTACTTCAGAAGTCTTAGGTTAGTGAGCAGTACCTCGGAGTCGTGACAGGACCACCGTACACTCTAGAGACGGAGCTCTTCAGCAGTTACGGTTTCGATAATGAAAATCCTGGTTTGAGCTGAGACTTTTGACCTTGTGTTTACCACATTATTGAGATGGGTCACTTCCTAACTTAGGTATATGTATGGGCATATACCTGGGAAGTGGTTATCCATTGATTTCAGAATCCTTGTGTTTCCTCATGATTGAGATGGGTTACTGGATAACTTAGGTATATGTATGGGCATATACCTAAGTAGAGGTTATCTGTTGAGATCTTCTTTGTAGTTATCCTTGTTGGTTTAGTGAGACCCTGAGGGTCTCGGGGTCCCTACTGAGTATCGTTACACTCACCCCATACACGGGCTATGCCCGCACCTCGTTGTGTTGGTTGCAGACGACGGGCAGTGCTGACGGAGGCCGAGTGTTCGAGGACTGGACGGTACCCGGAGGTGGACTACATGACGATTCAGTACTCGGAGGTGGAATACATGACGTGACGACTCACTGAGGAGGTTGACGGATGAGAGCGTGGAGGAGGCTATCTGTACCTACTATTCAGGTAGGATCCGTGGTGGACGATCCAGGAGCTGCGCCAAATGTACCTACCCTTCAGGTAGGATCCGAGGAGGACGACCCAGGAGCCGCTTCCGTCCCACCAGCTGTTGTCTTTTTCTATTGTACCTTGTTCAGTTGTAGTTGTACTTTCTTTTGGGTTTGTATTCTGGCCCATTTTTCCTTTTTGCACTTCTCTTTGTACTTAGTGTTTACTTCCTCTTATAATCTGTCGTGTATGTTTACTTTTATAAAGGCAATGCCTTCCCAGTTATCGGGATTTACGCCTTTGGTGCTAGTTGCCAGCCCTTGGCCTATGGAAGGCGGGCTTGGGGTAGTCACGGCATGGGCCCCGAGGACGGGTCGTGACAGGAACTCTCTGGTTGATTTATATATTCTTATTGTCACCTTAAACACCATAATGAAAAATGATGATTCATATTAAATAGGATGTTAATCCCTTGCTCCTACTGCCAAAGTGCATAGATTTGGGTAATATTTCCATTAAACAAAACTCATAAGGGAGTGATCTAAAATTATCTTTGTGTGAATGAGTCTCTGACTATATATCAATCTCTAAGAGTGACTGTAATCCATGCCAAGAGTCCCTAGACTTACAACATACCTCACAATAGTACATATGGAAGGATATATAGAAGTTAATTTACAAGACCACTATAGAGGATCTATGTTTGATTTTTTTTTAACTTTTTTACATGTTTTTAATATTGTGATATATAGAGTTTTATTAAAAAACATTCATTCCTTTGTAGAAGAAATTAGTTGAGAGAGGTATTAAGAGTAGTTTTCTTAGATATTTCTCCCAAGATCACACTTAATAACATGTTATACTAATCATTAGGATATATTTCTTTAAGAAATCACCCACTATGAGAAGATTGTGTTGAGGAAACTACATATAGATAATGAAAATGTTACATTGTTGGATCTCACATTCTTGGAATTAAATACAACCAAAGGAGTGTTAGTAGAACACAAAAGGAAGATCAGGGATACCAAGGAAAGGGAGGTTGGTGTTTTACCAAAATAAAATAGTTACACCATGATAAGGAAGATATACTTGTATAGCTTGAAGTACTAGTCCATCAAATCAATGAGTCCAATTAATAAATTGATAAAATATTCACCTCGGTAGAGGGTGGACTATAATGTATCCCAATTTATAGACTCATTTTGATTTGATCCAAAGTGTGACTCCATAATATATATGTTTCAATTTTCCTTAATGAATGAAAATAATTTTTTAATTTAAAATTGTTATTAGTTTTTAATTTTATCTCAGTTATCAATTCATAGTAATCAATGAAACACATAAAGGTTGATATCATGATGAATGAATATATCTGAACATTGAATATGATCATATTAATTCAAAAATTGTTGATAATAATTTGACACGGTGATGAATTATGAAGCATTCCACTATCTCTTGGACATATGCCTTTGGGAGAGTATTGATAGGATACATACAATAGCATATATACCGAAATCATGCACCATGGTTGGTCCCTAAGATAGTAGATTGTATGATTATTCTAATCTTGATCACCTTCCTTTGGATGAGTATGGGTTGGGAATATATTTTCCATCATTAAACACTAGGGTTATATTAATCAGATATTAAACATGACTTCCTCTCGGACGTGTACCTTCAAATGGGTATAAGAGGGTCGAAAAGAGTCACATATATACCATTATTATATACCAGTCTTGGTTCATTCAAATGTTAAATAATGTATTACTCAACTTTATGAAAGTAACAATTAGAATTATAATGTTAAAAAGGGTTCAGGAACCCTAAAACCATGTCCAAATTAATTATTCATGAATCATATGAACCAATATATGAGTATCATAGGTATTCTATAACTTTTTCCTAGTTCAAGTGAAATACTTATTAGATCATGAAATTTTCTGGGGATGTATAGAGGGCCCTGTAAGCTTTAACTTGTTTTATGTCAGACCAAAAAAAATTATAACCCTTATATGTTGAGGGTTAGCGAGAAAGAAGTTGGATTTTTCAAGGATTTCCTTTATAGGTTTTCAGCCTAACAATATTTTTTCAATTTTCATTCTCTTCTAAAATGCTAAATTTTTCCTTGGGACTAAATGGTGAAAGCCCAATGAGAAAAGGTACTAACTTTTTTCCAAGATTCCCTTTTTTGGTTTTCATCCTAGAACGTTATATGATTCTTTTATTATGGGGGTTCAATGTCTTACAAGATAGAACAATGTGTCTAGAATTTATTGTATGACACATATCTCCAAAAGGATAGGGTGGTCTATATGGTATAGGGGTGAAGTAAAGATGACACAAATGAGAAACCCCATACTACTATAAATAGACCCAAATATGGTGTACAAAGTCTATGGTTATTGTTATTTGAAAAAAATATAAGATAAACTATATATAAAGAGAAGATCAATAACTTGACCTGAATAGAGATATTTATTCCAACATATAACATCTAAAATAAGGGTTCATATAATTTATGATTATAGTGAAAGGACCATCATGTCACGCAGTTTAGGGTCACACAATAAGGTAATGTAAAGACTCAAGAATAAGATGTTATATTACTGATTTGAAAATGGTTACAATGCATGAATGTGTAATATTGAGGGTCTTCAAATCCACCTAGATATATAGATTATGTAATGAATATTTCATAACTTGAGAAATTTGAATCAGGAATGAGAGAATGAAATATGTTTATTGGGGATATCCTATAACCAAACTCAAATTATATATTCTACAACAACACAATCAATGGAATATAGTGATTAGAATATCATCACCTTAGGATAAAATATGCATCTTATTGATATGGTAGAATATGTGTGGAACTAAAAACATTTCCAAGAAGATGTGCCCTTTAGTGCCAAATATAATAATTTCCAATGTCCAAGTAATGTTTATAAATATTTAGATATGAGGTATGATGTAGGGTACGGACAAATGGTATTAAAAAATATCAATCTCCCTTAAGTATACACATTGTATGTGGAATACATATTCAATGTAAGGAGATATAACAAGAAATTCATCTAACTTTTTCTTTGACTAGTGTGTCTAGAAAATAAAGCATGGATTTTTTAGGGCCATATAGTGGGGCCCAAAATCATTATTTATTTTTTACACATCAAATATTTATTAAGTATCTAGAAAGGAAAACATTGTGAGCAATTATTAAAAATTTTCTCAAATCACCATTTTTTGGGTTTTCATATGATGAGCCTTGTGAATCTTTCATCTGCAAATTAAGAAACATGGGATTTTTACCATCAAAGGAAAGAGAATAAGATCACATATATTTGACCAAATGTTACTAGGTTTTATGTTCGCACATATTAAACGAAAGGGATGTGACAATCTATTCATTCTGGGAAAAGAAAACTTGGTGTGAATGTGATCCCAATGTTAATATAGGCCATCTTGATAAGGGGTACGCCAAATTTATGTTCAAAGTTATTAGACCATAATTTTTTGGAAAATTAATTCATACATATATGACTAAAATGTGGAGGTAAATTATAAGTGAAACATTCCATGTTTTTAAAATAGAAAACTATGTTCTATAGAATATGAGATATGCAACACCGAACTCAAACAAACAATGATTATTTAAATATTTTCACTTTAAACAATCAATTAATTTTTTGTTAGGAATAGTATTAGATAAATTATTAAATACATATAAATTTATTACTCATCATTAAAATACTGATAAATTCTTAATAAATAATCACTCTATTTTTAGAAATTCCATTTTATTCATCAAAATATGTTTTCGTCAAAAATGGTTTTTATTTATATTTGTAAAAAAATATTTTATAATTAATTTATTGAAAATTTAGAAATTTTATTTGATAAAATGAAATCCATTTTTTATTTCATCATATTAAAATTAAAATAGGGTGATATTTTGGGATTTTCCAGAAAATATTTCTTTTTAATGAATAATGAAAAATACCCATTTGTTAAAAACTATCATTTATTTTGATAAATAATGTAATTAACATGTCACATTATTATTTTAATTTGATTTAATTGTAAGATAATTATTATTCAGCTATATTTAATCAAATTAATTAAATTTAAATCATCTTTATTCAAGAATTTAGAATAAGTCAAAGGATTGAAAACACATTTTTCTGAAAACTATTTTAAAATGCATAATATTTCTAAATTTTAGGTAATTAAAAATAACACTATAGGGAATTATTTAAATTATATTTATAGATTATATATCTATAATTATCAATTGGAATTCATATAATTAATATTACTAGTTATAGATTAAAATTAACATCATTATTTACCTTGAAAAAATATTTTTTCATAAAATTGTTTGACATCACGCTTGCGGGTTTAATATTAAATTAATGTATTCCACCTTTATGAATTTATTTTGATAAAATAGATTCCATATTTTGAATAATCATAATTAATATTATTTAATAAGTTCAACTTAATTCTTGAAAAATATGAATAGTAATCGTAGTAAATATTTTTTATCATGATAAACGGAAAATAGGTTAATTAAGGGGAAAAATAATTTAAAAATGACTAGAAACTAAAGCTCCAAGGATCAAATAAAAACTGAGAAGGGGGTAGAATCAGTTGATAACTTCTTATATATTTTAAATCTTCTAGAAACATAACCCCAACAACCTATTAAGATTTATATCCTTATCAACCTTTAGTAAATACTTATTCATAAAAAAGTTGGTAAGAATGAAAAGCACACAAGATTTACAAGGATCATTATTATTGAGAGAACCTATGTCCTTTCCATATCTAGGCGTCTGGGTCTTTTGAAATCCAATATTATGAAGAAGTGAATACAACTTGTGCCAACTCCAGTTAGACACCTTTTATCTCCCAATATGAACGATTATATTGACTCTTGTCAGTTTACAATGTTTTCTGAGAAACAAATTGAGCCAAACATAAGAATAAAAACTTTTCTGAATCTAACCCAAAAAATTTTCTTTCTAAATCTTTAGTATCTCCTCAGTACAACAATCATGGTTCTAATTTTTATATGCTCAGAAACTCAATACAAATTTTCTTCAATCTAGTGGAATATTTTCACTTAAAATTCACTTGCACTCAGCCTTTTATGCATGCATAAAAGTTTAAAATGAGAAAATTATCTGATAAATTATTTATAGGAAACTCAAAAATAGAGGATAGGAAACATCAATTATTTCCCTCTTCATTAAATCTCAATAACTTCACAAATATCTCGTATTTAATCTTTAGTCATTGACCTTTTCAAACCTCCTTAAATTTCTTATAGGTTTTTGAAAAGTTGAAATTCAAGTTTGACTTATTCAACTCTTCATATATTCCCAGTATAATAATACTAGATCATGGTTATAATTTTTAGATAATATTGGTTTTTATTTCTACATAATGTTTGTTCCAATTTCTTCATAAAGTTGATTCTTATTTCAGTAGAATTTTATTTCTGATTTTCACATAATGTTTGTTCCAATTTCAATACAATGTTTTTTTATTTCGACATAATGTTAGTTCACATTTAACTTAATTTTGGATATTATTTCTGCAAAATATTGGTTTGGATTTTTCTTGGAAAACTATTTCTGATTTTCGTAGAATATTGGTTCTGATTTTTCTATGAAAACTGGTTCTTCTTTTATTAGAAAATTGGTTCTGATTTTCTCAGAATATTGGTTGTAATTTTTCTTCAAAAATTGGTTTCAATTTTGTTAGAATCTTGGTTTAGATTTTTTTTTAGAGAACTTGTTTTTATTTTCTTAGAAAACTTGTTCTAATTCTTTTTAGAAAAGGGGTTCTAATTTTCTCAGAAATCTGGTTCTGATTTTCCCAGAATCTTGGCTCTGATTTTGGTTAGAAAACTAGTTCAGATTTACTCAAAAAACATTGTTCTAATTTTTTCTGAATACCAGTTCTGATTAATACAGAATACTGGTTCTGATTTATAAAGAAAGCTGGTTCTAAACTATTCAGAATTATTGTTCGGATTTATGTATAATTTTGGTTATAATTTTTATAGAATGATTATTCTAATTTGTACAGAAAGATGGTTCTAATTTGTGTAGAATTCTAGTTATAATTTTTGTAGAGTTCTAGTTCCGTTTTGTACAGAATGATTTTTTTTATTGTTATAGAAATCTGGTTCTGATTTGTGCAGAATATTGTTTCTGATTTTCAATGAAAAATTTTGGCTTTTTTTTTATTGGTTCTAATTTCTTAAAAAATATCCACCATTTTTTCAAAATATTTTATCATGAAAGTTTTCATGATTTTTGAGAACTTCTTTATTAGAAAACCATCATCTGATTTTTTTAAGAGAGTATGAAAAAATTTCTATCTTCTGACTTCTCAATATTGAACAACATCATCTTTTGAAACACTTCTACTACAAAAAGACTTCTTCATTCAGCAAATTTTTTCTTGAGAACATCTTTCTTTCTAAATGAAAAAATTCATTCTTCCTGGATTACAAAAACATTCTTATAAAAAAGGATAGTTTTCAACAAATACAAAAAACTTTGTTAAAACAATTTATCACAAATTTACTTCTATATCTTCCTTTGGGTTTGTTGAAAACCCTCATTAATAACTTTTGAAATTCTAATATTTTTTCATAACTCCTATATTGCAAGAAACTCAAGTATTTTGGATTTAATTAGAACATATCATTTCTAATGAGAGAGTGTCTGAACACTATACTACTTGATAATGTAATGTTTTTGAATTAATTCCATCTCTTGGGGGTAAGAAAGGTTTACGACCATGTAAAGATAACTTCCCCTCACTTTTATTTTTCTCTCAATATTATATTTTTCTTTTTCACTTTTCATTTTCTCTCCCCCATTATATGATAACCATACCTTCAAATTCAAAAAATGAAGATAAGTAAAACATCGTAAAAAGTAAAAGTTGTTACTTTATCCCCCCATTGTCAACATAACTAAAAGCATAGTGGGGGATATTTCTTATGAGGTTTAAGAAGAAATATGATGATTCTGAATAAGAAGTTTTATCCTCAATTCAATAAACATTTCCTTCAAACTTACTTTTGTAAAGATATTAAGAATCTGATACTTTTTTGAAATGTATTCCAGCCAAAAATCTCTAAAAGAAACATTCTATTTTATAAAGTGAAACTTTATATCAATGTGTTTTGATCTATAATGTTGGATAGGATTTTTAGAAATATCAATTGCACTCTGATTATCTCTAAGTATCTTCAGTGGTTTAAAAAAATGGACTTCCAAATATTCCAACTGAACTTTTATCAACAACATTTGAGTACAAGCCTATGTGGTTGCAATATATTCAGATTCAGTTGTTCTCAAAGTTACTGAACTTTATTTCTTACTATGAAAACTCATATAACATTCTCCTAGAAAAAATATTCCTCTTGAGGTTGAATTTCTATCATTACAATCTCTATCCCAATCAGCATCAGTATAACCAAGAAACTTCATCTCATTGTTTATTTTGTATAAAATCCCTTGTGAATTTATTCCTTTGACATATATCTAAACCCTCTTTCAAAAAAACATATGTGATTCTTTTGGATTACTTTGATACCTGGAACCAAAATTCATAGCATAAAAAATACCATCCCTTGAATCTATAAGGTAAAGAAGACTTCCTATCAGCTTCTGAAATACTTTTAGATTTACACTTATTCTTATTCATCATTACTCAACTTTGTGCTCACTGAAATAAGAGTTAAAACTTCATTGGATTCAGAAATATTAAACTTCTTTAACAATTCTATGTAATACTTTTATTGAGATAAGAAAACATATTTTTTATTTTTTTGAACATTTAATCTATGGAATAATTCTACTTCTCTCAACATTTTCATTTCAAAATTCTTCTTTATTTCATTAGAAAACTCATCACAAACATTTTATTTCTCCCAAAAAAAATTATATCATCCTCATAAACCATTACAATTAATGTTACAGAGTCAAAATCTTTCACAAATAAGTTTCTATCAACTTTTCCTTTTGAAAATTTCATCATTCTCAAACAATTTTCGATCTTCAAAAACTAAGAATGGGGAGATTGTTTGAACCCATACAAAGATTAATTCAATTTAAAAACATTATTTTCATCGTAATCATATAGAAACCCATAAGGTTTATCAATATAAATTTTTTCCTAAATATCACCATTTAATAAATCTGACATTACATCCACCTGATAAAATTTGAAATTATTATGATCATCTAATACAAGAAACATTCAAATAGTTGCTAGCCTTTCAATGAGGGAAATGGTTTCATAAAAATTCACACCTTCTGTATGTGAATATCCCTTAAAAACAAGTTTTTATTTGTTTCTTGAAACATCTACATGATCATTCAATTAGTTTCTATAAAACTACATGGTTCTAATAACATTTCTTGTCTCTACTTGAAACAACATCGCATGTTTCATTCTTATCAATCATATCTAACTCTTCATTCATAGAATCCACCCATTTTTACATTGAATATCCTATAAAACTGATTTTGGTTCAAATTTTGAGATAAGTAGAGTCTGATTTTCAAATCTAAAATTACTTCATCTCTAAACTGGAGAATTCTAATTCCCAATAATGTTTTTAGATTATACATGTTTTTGTAAGGTAGGAAATTTCAAAGTTTCTTTTTGAGCTGTAATTTCCCCATCACATGATGTTTCTAAATCATGACAGGAATGTTTTTAATAACATTCACTATTATTATAAATCTCCCATTTATCCTCCTCAACATTCTCAAAAATCATTTTTAAAGAAAATTTATTTTCAATTACCTTAATATCATATGATTCCACCCACTTTTGTAACCATTTGTTCAAGAATTTGTAACTTCTCCCATTTGCTGAATAACCCATGAAATTTCATTCCTCCTCTTTTTCATAAAAATTTCCCAAATCCATATTTTTGACCTTGACAAAAAATGGACATATAAAAAAATTGAAGTATTTAATTGAAGGTTTTTTTATACCACATTTCATAAGTAATCATGTTGGTTTCTGGCCTTAACAAGCATATATTTTGAACATGTGCAGCAATACTAATAGCTTCTCTCCAAAATAATTGTTAATGTTTGTATTCTACTAAAATAAATCATCACATTTACACCAAGCATCTACTCTTTCTTTCTGCTACTCAATTTTGTTGTGATGTATATGGATCACTATATTGATGTTGGATACCATTTTTTCTTAGATAATCTTTAGAAGCATTATTTTTGAATTCGGTACCATTATTTGTTCTCAACTTCTTGATGGAAACCCCCAATTATTTCTCAACATATTTTTTTAAAGAATTTGAACATTTCAATAGCCTCTGATTTGTGCTTCATGAATAGGATAATTGTCATCCATGTGAAATCATCAATAAAAGTGATAAATTATAAGTCTCCTTTTTTTGATTGATGTCCCATCAGTCCACATAAATCATAATGAAAAAGATCAGGTGGTTTGGTAGATTGAATCTCAACTCTTTTAGGAATTTTTTATTCATCTTTCCTTTCCGGAAAGTAATACAAACATATTCATATCTTCTTATCTATTATGGAAAATTTCTAACAACATTTTCATTAAAAAGATTATTAATGTTTTTCTGTCCAAGGTAACTAAGTCTTTGGTGCCACATCATGTTTTTATCTTCTGCACTAAAGTAATAAGTGTTATTGAATTCTCATATTTTAAAGATATTCCCACAGGTTCTTTCTCCTTTTGTAATTACTTTTCCAACTTTCATACTTTTGGTGATACAAGAATCATTTCTAAATATTACTTATTATCCATCACCACAGAGTTGACTTACACTAAGTAAGTTATGTTTTTTCCCATCAATTTTTAAAACATCCTTAGATACCAATTTCTCTATTACAATCTCTTCCATTCTGATTCCTCTTATTTTTAAGGAACTATCATTTCCAAATGTAAATACTCTTATATAATGACTTTCAATATGTTTCAATATGTTTATATCATCTTTCATATGTGAAAAACAACAACCATAATCATGTATCCATTGTTTGTTCCTATTAAATTTTTGAAAAAAATTCTCAAGAATAAAATCTCCTTCCTCGAACTTCTTCTTTTAAGATTTCTTTTCTTTTCTATCATAAGAAAATTGTTTTGGAAGAAGTGTCATATATCTTTTTTTATTTTTTATACAAACGGAGACATGAATTGGTCACTCAATTCATTCCCCAAATAAATTTATTAATTCAAAGGTATTATGATACATGCTAGAAGTTTAATGAGTTTACACTAACACAAAAGTGAGAGAGATACATGATGATATATCAAATAATCTCAAAAAACAACTCACTAAAAATTTCTGAGACATAATGCCTTCATGTATGCAATCACATCAAGGAAAAAGTAAAGAAACTCCGAGAAACCTCCAAGTCCTCAAGATCTGCAGTCTTTTGGAGGCATGAAAAAAGAGTATCCCATAAAAACCATGTCCAGATCATTTTGTAGGCTGTAATAGAAAGCTCTGATGCAACCAAAAGATGATAATCATCCAAGTTGGTGCAATGTAGGTCTTGAGAAAAAACCATTATGTGCAGCCATTGAAACATCCAGCCGAAAGTGGGCCAAATCTTCTAGTCTTTGAAATAAAATGGTAGTGTTCATGAAGTAACACAATTCATGAAAGGAGAGGTTAAGATGTGTCTATGTCATAAGATAAGAAGGTAGTCTGAAAAATGGAGTCACACTAGGAATTGATCAATGTTTAGCTTAGTTCAATTTGGATCATTTTAAGTATCATTTGATAACATCATCAAAAAAATACTATGAATTTAGTTTGGAAAAACAAAGTAGCAATGGTCATAACATATTTCGGTATTTTGAATAGATTGATCACATCTTCTATAAAACTCTTCCTAACATTCAAAATTTACTATTTGTTAGATTGTTTCTATAATATTTAGAATTCACCATTTCAACTTCTTATTAGTTGGGAAAGATACTCATTCTTTTTTTAGTATTTCTTTCATTTTTCTCAAAACCTATTTTGGGTAATGATAATTTATTCCAACACTTATAACCTCTATGACCATAGATTCCACATCACTAAAAATAGCCATCAAATATATATTTTCTATTTAAGAAAGATATTTTTCTTTAGAAACATTTTTTAGGTTTGTAAATTCTTTCAACTCTAATATGATTAAGATTTAGACCATATTTTCTTTAGAGTGCGTTTTCTAATTTTTTAGAATTTATAGGTTTCTCACTTCCTTTCTCCACCCAATATTTCCTAATAATTTTTTCAAAACTTGAAATGTTAAAGGAATCAGATGAAACATTATTTATTGTAAGAGAAGATTTTACCTGATTCTCATATTGATTTTTCTTAGCAAATTTATAAGTCTTGACATTTAGTTATAAATTTTTGTTTAATTTTTCATTCATATTACTCAAGGTACTTTCAAACTCAAGAAGTTTTGATTGTAACTTGTTAACGTATTCTTCCTTAACTTCCAAATTCCTGCCTAGATCTTCAATCAACATTCCCTATTCATTAACTCAAAATTTATTACCTCTAACATTCTGAATATATTTATCCTTCTGCTTGATGAAATATTTTCATCCATCAGAAACTTCTTCATTATCATTCTTCATTACTCTAATTTCATTCTTGAGATTTTTGTTTTTTTAAGACATGAAAAAAGTTTGGTTCTGAGCTGAAACTCTCTATAAGATTCTTCAACACCTTCTTTACTATATGAGGAATCTTTTTTTCACAAATTTTTTAATGAAGGTTCTGAATTTTTCTTAACTTTCATCATCAGATGAATTGTTTTTAGTTGAGTATGATTCAATATTATTACTAAACATACTTATTTTTTCTAGTAAAATTCTTCTTGTATCTGTTGGAAGACTTTTCTTCTTTATCATTTTTGTTCCACTTATTCCATCGAGGTTTTTCATTAGAATCATCTTACTATTCTTAAATTTTATTTATGGGGTAATTCATAAAAAAGTGTCTTATTCCACCACACTCAAAAAATTTGAGAGGAAATTTTCCTACATACTTTCCTCTTTCTCTTCGATAGTTCTTGGATTTAATAGACATGTTTTTTCCTTAATCTCATTATTCTCATTATCTTCATACTCACAAGGATATTCTTCTTCCACATCTTGAATTTTTATCTTTCTCATTGCATCAAAATACATTTCATCTTTCATCTTCTTTTTAAAAATTAGGGCTTTCCAAATTTCATAAGTAATAATAATGTTATGAAATTAATCAAGATATAAATCATCATTATCTTCGAAATAAAAAATCGTAGAATCATACCTATCAAGAAAGTTTCTCATAAGTTTCTTCACAATTGTAGAGTCTTTCAAAACATCTCTGAATCCCCTGATATTGTAAAAAAAATCATTTACTTTGTTGAAGTATTCATCAATTGTTTCTTCATCTCACATTCTGATGTCTTCATACTTACTATGTTAGATTTGTATCTTTCCTTCCATAACATTTTTATTCTCTTCGAAAACACTTTCTGGAATTTCCCATAAACTTTTTGATGTTTGAGACCCATCAACTTCTATAAAAATATTTAGATAAGGACATGGGAATAGTATTTATATACTTTCCATCAACTTATTACATTCTCTTATCAACAATCATCAATGAATAATCATTTTTAATAGGTTAAAAACCAATAGTAGCAGCATATACAACTTCTTAGGAATCATCTTATTTTTCAATCCATAACAATTTTTTCCATCAAATGTAGGAATTTCTCTACTATTGAAATAATTGATATTATAAATGGTAAGGATTCAATAGGGGAACCTAATCCCTTTGATACCAATAGAAGTTACAAGGATTGAATAAAAACACAGAATGGGGGGGGGGGGGTAGGGGGTTGAATCAGTTGTTAATGTTTTATATATTCCAAAACATCTAGAAACTTAACCCATGCAACCTGTTAAGATTTATATACTTATACACCAATAGTAAATAATTATGCATGAAATGGTTGGAAAGAAAGAAAAACACATATTCTTTATAATGTTCGGCCTCAGTGTGAGAACCTACGTCCTTTCCATAGCCACACCCATGGGTTTATGGAAATCCACTATTGTGAATAAGTGAATACAGCTTGTTCCAACTCCCGTTAGACACCTTATATCTCCCAATATGAAATATTATACTAACTCCCATCAGTTTATAATGTTTTATTATAAAACAATTGATCCAATGAAAAGAAAAAACATATTTGAATATAATCCACAAAAATATCACTCTAAATCCTCAGTATCTTCTTATTACAGTAAGGATGGTTCTGATTTTTCTCTACTAAAAAACTCAATACACATCTTCTTCAATCTGGTGGGAACTTTCCTCTTTGAATTATTCAGTGCTCTTACTTTTGTGAATTTGTATAAGATTCAAATGAATGGATTATCATAGAAAGTATCTATAGGAAACTCAAAAACCAATAGTGGGAAACATCAAATCATTCCCACTTTCCTAAATTTCTAAAACACTTTAAATCTATCACATTTAATCTTTGATCTTTGACTTATTCAATCCACCTTAAATTTCCCTAAGATTTCTCATATTTAAAATTCAAGTTTGAATTATTCAACTCTTTATATCATTCCCATTATGATAATGATGTATCTTGGTTTTTATTTTTGAATAATGTTGGTTCTGATTTATATAGAATTTTGTTTCCAATTTCTATAAAATGTTGGTTCTAATTTCTATAGAATGCTAGTTCCAATTTTGATATAATGTTTGTTTCAATTACTATAGAATATTTATTCCAAGTTATGTAGAATGCTGGTTCAGATTTCAATATAATGTTGGTTTCGATTTTTGTAGAATGTTTTTTCTAATTTTCATAGAATATTGGTTCGTATTTCTGTAGAATCTTGGTTTTGATTTTTCTCATAAAACTAGTTCTGATTTTTTCAAAAAACTAGTTCTGATTTTTTGATTATCAGGTTTCATATTTTTCATAGAAAATTTGTTCATATTTTCTTATAATATTGGTTCCAATTTTTCTCAAAAAAAAACTAGTTCTGATTTTCATAGAAAACTAGTTCTAATTTCACTCATAAAACTAGTTCTAATTTTCTCATAAAACTGGTTCTGATTTGCTCAGAATATTAGCTCTCATTTAACTCAGAATAATAGTTCCCATTTTCTTATAAATAATAGTTCCTATTTTCACAAAATGATGGTTCCCAATTGTATAGAATCATGTTTCTAATTTGTGAAAAAACTGGTTCCGATTTGGGAGGAATGCTGTTTCTCCAATTTGTGCAGAATTATAGTTTAGATTTGTAAAGAATGCCAATTTTGATTTTTATAGAATGATGGTTTTGATTTATATTGAAATAATGTTCTAATTTGTGAAGATTATTGGTTTTTATTTGTGCATAATGATTGTACTTATTTGAGAAAAATGATGGCTCTGATTTATGGAAAAATCTTGTTTCGATTTTTGCAGAATGTTAGTTCTGATTTTCTCAAGAAAAAAGGATCTGATTTATTTCATCTTTTTTGTGATTTTTATTTCTTCAAACAATTAAAATTATTCATCAAATTCTTTTATCATGAATGTTTTCATTTATTTTTATAACTTCTTGATCATAAAATTATATTATGATTTTTTTAGAAAGCTTGAAGAACGTTCAAACTTCTAACTTCTCAAACTTCATCAACATCTTTTTTCAAAACTCTTCAAAAAAATAGAATTATTAATTTAGAAATTCATATCTTCAGAAACTTCTTTCATTAAAACTCATAGACTTTATTATTCCTAGATAAAAAAAACATTCTTAGACAAAAAAACATTAGTTTTCAATAAATAAAAAAACATTGTTAAAATAATTTATCACCAAGGTACTTTGATCTCCCCCTTTGGATTTGTTGGAAACCCTCATTAACAACTTTTTCAACTCTTATATTTATTCATAACTCATATTTTGAAAGTAACTCATGTTTTTTAATTTAAAAAAACATAGCCTTTCTCAAGAGAGAGTGTACTGAAACCACACTATTAGATAATGTAATGTTTTTAAGGAATTTCATCTCTCTGTGGAAAGAAAATTTTGCATCCATGTAAAGATAACTCACCCTCACATTTTTCTTCTCTCATTATTTTCTTTTCATTCATCATTTTTCTTTTTCTCTACCCCATTATATGGTAACCAAAACTTTAGATTCAACAAAAATGAATTTAAGAAAAACTCTTTAAAAAGTAAAAGTTGTTACTTTATCTCCCCCTTTGTCAACATAATCCAAAACATGGTGGGGGATCCTCTTTATAGCCAAAATATTTGATGCTTTCGGATTACTTACATCATAAACAATATCATGCCATGAAGCTGTAAGGTAAATAATACTTCTTATTAGCTTCCGAAATTCTTTTTGATTCACACTTATTCCATATTCATCATTACTCAACTATGTGTTCATTTAAATTAGAGTTGAAACTTCATCAGATTGTGTCAACCCATACTTCTTTAATAATTCCCTAGCATACGTTTCTTGAGATAATAAAATATTTTTTTCTTTTTCTGAACTTGTATTCCAAGGAATAAAGTTAATTCTCCCAATATTGAAATTTCAAAATTCTCTTTCCTTTCTTTATAAAACTCTTCACAAACATTTTCTTCATCCCTAGAAAAAATTATATCATCCATATAAACAATTAGAATTAAGATCTAGATCCAAAATCTTTTATAAACATGTTTCTATCGACTATTCCTTTATAAAATTTCATCATTCTCAAACAACTTTCAATATTGGAATACCAAGTATGTGGAGATTATTTCATCCCAAAGAAATATATCTTCAATTTACAAACTTTGATTTTATCCTCATCAAGTAGAAAACCATAATGTTTTTCAATGTAAACTTCTTCCTCAATCTCACCATTAAAAAATGTTGACTTTAAATCCATCTAATAAACTTAGTAATTCTGATAATCAGCCACTTCAGGAAACATTAAAATTAAATCTATCCATGTAATGGTGGAAATGGTTTCATCAAAAACCACACCTTCTACCAGTGCATGACATTTACAAACAAGTCTGTTTTTGTTTCTTGAAACTTCTCTATGATCATTAAATTTTTTATATAACCCCACTTGGTTTTGATAAAATTTTTATTTTCTAGACATAGAAAAAGTTCTCATATTTCATTATTCTCAATCAGATCCAACACTTCATTCATACCATCCACCCACTCTTTATGTTTAATATCCTCTAAAACTGATTATGGTTCAACTTTTGAGATAAGTTAAATCTAGTTTTATAAATCCACTTTATTCTGGTCTAAATTGGATCCTTATTATTCCTAATAATGTATTTAGATTCAAAATGTTTTTGTATGGTAGGATATTTCAATGTTTTTTTCTCATTGAGAATTTCTTCATTACGTGATTATTCTAATTCCTGATAATTGTTTTTTGAATTACTTTCACTATTGTTGGAAATCACTAATTTTTCCTACTCTTTAATCTCAATAATATTTGTTATGGAACTTTTATTCTTAATTACCATCACATCATATGAGTCCTCCATCTTTTTTAATCATTTTTTACAACATTTTTAACTTCTCCCATTTGGTGAATAACCGATGAATGTTCCTTCCTTAACATTCTCTTCAAACATTACCAGATTCTGATTTTTTCCTTTATAAATCATAGACTAAAAAAATAATAAAGTATTTCAATGATTTTTTTGTTATGCTACATTTCATAAAGAGTCATTTTGGTTTTTGATATAAAAAAGAATCTATTTTGAACATGTATAGCAGTACTGATAGCTTCTCTTCAAAAGAATTCTGAAAGTGGTTATTTTTATAACATACTTCTTCCCATTTCCACAAAACATATATTCTTTTATTATGCTACACTATTTTTTGGATTTTAGGGAGAACTATTCTGATGTTTGATACCATGTTTTCTCAGACAATCTTAAAAATTATTTTTTTTAATTTGGTACCATTATATATTCTCAAATTCTTGATGGAGACCCCCCAATTCTTTCTCAATATCTTTTCTGAAGAATTTGAACATTTCAATTGGCTCTCACTTATGCATCATGAACATGATGTTTGTCATATAATTGAAATCATCAATAAATGTGATAAATTATAATTCTCTTTTCTATATTGATCACTCATCATTCCATATAAATCATATTGAATAATGTCAAGTGGTTTGGTAGATTTAATTTCACCAATTTTTTAACTTTAATTAGTTATATTTGTTTTTGTAAAGTAATACAAACATCTTAATCTCTTCTTTTCAATTCTAAAAAATTCCAGACAACATAAAATTTAGAAATTCTATTCATTCTTTTCGTCCCAAGGTGTCCAAGTCTTTGGTTCCACAACTTGTTTTCATCTACAGTACTCAAGTAACATGAGTTATTGAATTAATCAATTTGAAAGAGATTTCCACTGGTTCTTTATCCTTTTGTAATAACTTTTCCATCTTATATACTATTGATGATACAAGAGTTTTTTTTAATATTACTTTTCTCATCATAAAAAATTTGACTTACACTAAGAAAGTTAAGTTATAGCCCATAAACAAGTAAAACTTCCTTAGATTTCAATTTCTATACATCAATCTCTACAGTTCAGATTCCCCTGATTTTTAAGGAACTATCATTCCCAAAATTCACTTCTCCTCCATCATGACTTTCAACATGTTTTAATATTTTTATATCATATATCATATGTGAAAAAAAACAATATCAAGTATCAATGGTTTTTTCTTCTTATATGCTTTCAAATCATTCTCTACAACAAAATCTCTTTCCTTAACCTTCTTCTTTTTGGCTTTCTTTTATTTTCTATTATAATAAATTAGTTCTAGGATGAGTGTAATATATATTTGGTCATGATGACTTGACTGATCACATCTTCAAAAAACTATTTATAGGCATTCAAATTGATTATTTTTTGGAATGCTTATAACATCTTCAAAATTAAACTTTTCAATCTACTCTAAGTTAAGAAAGATACTCATTCTTATTTAAATATTTATTCAATATTTCTCAAACCTTCTTCTTGGTAAAGATAAGTTACTCCAACAATTATAATATCTATGACCATAGACACCAAAAAAACCAACAATATCCATCAAATATGAATTTTCTATTCAAGGAAAATCTTTCTATATATAAACTTTGTTGAGGTTGGTACAATATTTTAGCTCTAACATGATCAGGATATTGAATATGTCCTATTTATGATCCTCACAAATTTTATGTTCCATTTAAATGACTATTTTCTAACATTTAATAATTTATTCTTGTTGATCCTCATTTATATTCCATTATTGGGCTTTATAGCTCACCCCTTTCTTATGTATGTCCTTAGGTTATCCCATGCGGTTTTAGAGGACCGATGATTACTAAGAGTGTGTTAAGGAGGTTTTCAATAATGTTGTTGTTTCCCATGTTCAAGATATTATTTTATGTACCTAATTCCCAAAGGCACTATACTTATCAATATTAATAGGTGAATTATATTTATTCCTATGTAACAAACCATGAATTACTATTTAATAAAGGAATAGGTTGACATATTTAGTATCAAAGGAAATTTATTTATTTTGGGATTAGGATTAGAAATCTCTAGAAAAATACTTAGGGATTATACTAAGTATAGGAAATAATCTATAAGTTTTGGTGAAGTATAGAGTAATTGGTTTCCAAGAAAATACATCAGTGTATAGATATTAAAAGTGAATGTGGCTCTGGAAAAGATATACCTAGGGGTAACACCTGAAAACACTGTATTGAGATAAACACTATTAGGAACTGGTGCAAGATAATGGGCCTTACTACACACCCATTTTGTCACTCCTAGGGGATATACTTTGGTAAATTCAAAATTCATTGTGAACCCTTATTAAGGGAAAAACTCAAATAAGAGTCTATATTAAGAAATAAATCATGGATAACTTAGATTGAATACTTTTAATTCATAATATAATGAAATAAATTTCATTTATAGTCCATACATTTAATTTTATTTTCTTCTTAATTATGTGTTTAATTGTTTAAAAGTAATCATGCCTAATTTTTTATTTATTATAGTCAATAACTATCAATAGGAAGAACCGAGTCAATAACCAATGTGATAGGAAATGTGATGATTTACCAAATAATATTTCTAACATGAAGAGAACTCAAATAATACATCTTGTGATTATTCAAACCAATTATCACAAATCAGAATTAACAACTGGCACATAATTAAATGTTTAAACACATAAAATAATAAGAATATGACATCTCAATTATGTTCATCTAATAAAGTTGTTAAAAGAAATAAGATTTAATTTTCTTCATGTAAAAAATGTGGAAATTAGAACTAGGGGAAATGAAACAAAGGAACATTAAGGTGTTTTAAGAGTGAAAAAATAGGGCATACAGTAGCTAGCTACCCTAAAAATGAAGAGTGTAATGAAAGGGAATCAATTACACCCTAGAGAACCCTTTATTTTTTAATGTATTATGTGTGGAGAATATGGCCTTTATCCAATTAAATACCATAATCCAAGTGCTAAATCCAAGATTATGGACCTATGCTATGGAAATCCTTGATATGAGAGGATTAAATTGTTTATGTATTGGTATTTGAGAGTTATGTTGAAAAATTCATAAATCAGTTACATTAGACATATAAGAATCATGAAACATATAATGATTGATCCTCATTAGTTTTTCTTTAAGGATTCCAAACATTTGTTGAATAGTACCGATAACCTATAAAAGTGATTTAGTGATAATTTGATATTTTAGAAAACACCAGTTTGAGGGATTGATAACCCTTAATATATATTTGATGTTCAAATAATCCTAAAGAGTCTTGGGATGATATATATAAGTATAATATATAAAAGCATTAGAACCACTTTTAAAAAAATTTGTGATGGAATTTTATCATGATTAAGGATATTTTGTAAAAAAATATTATAGGATAAAATATTTTTTGATTTTTAGGTGATTGATAATATTTAAGGAGTGTTTTAATTTGGGTTGAGTTATATATACTCATCAAAATTAATGTAATGTATTTATCTGAGATGAATGATCTTATATTTTTTGAGGTTTAGGATGAATGGTATGAAGAAACCATTGAGGTTAAAACATTAATTAATGTTGAGGTTTTTTTGGATACAAGAGTATTTATTTAAGGAATTATCTATGATAAACATTTTGGATTTTTTGTTGAATTTTAGAGATTAATTTATTAAGGTTTATTAATTTTTAATATTATATTACTTTATGCAATAAATTCTAGATTTCAGTAAATATATGAGAAATATTTTTTATTCATTGGTGGATTATGTGATTCATTAAAAGTTTATTCTAGTGCTTTAAGAATAAAAGATTTAATCACGGTTTAGAGAAATTATTGTAGTAAAAAATGATAAAATAATGGAATTGTGATTTCCATGAATATATATCTCTTTATTTACATATAAAATATGGTAAATATATTCCTTAACTCTGGGAAAAGAATCTTGAAATGAAATTTTTTTCATAATAAAATCATTTATGATGAATTGATGGTTTTTTCACCCATCGTAGATTTTTTATTTTATTAACCATTTTTACGATGTGGTTTTAAATAAAAATATTATAATATGTCCAAACATTGATTATTGAGATCATGTTTAAATTATACGGATGAAATTTATTAAAGGGGTGGATAATGTAATGCTCTGACCTTTTAAAAGATAAAACTATATTTGATGGCATATGCGATACACAACACTAAATTTGAACAAATAATGAATATTTAAATATAACCATTTTAACCAAGAAATTAAATTTTAAAATATGAATAGTATTAAAAAAATTATAAGATATTAAAAAAATTCCTACTCAATATAAATGTAATGATAAATTCTTAGAAAATAATCACTCAACTTTTTGTAATGTCATTTTATTCTTCAAAATATGTTTTCTTTAAAAATGACTATTAATTATTTTTGTAATAAATATTATAATTAATTTATAGAAATTTTATAATTTTTGTTTTATAAAATTAAATCTATATTTTATATTATAATTAAAAAATTAACTTAGGGTGAAATCTGGGGATTTTTTAGAAAATATTGATTTTTCAATGAATAGTGAAAATACCCATTTTTTAAAATTATCATTTCTTTGGATAAATTAAATAATTTAAAAGACCCATTATTATTATAATCTAATACCAAAGTAACATAATTATTCTTGTGTTATATTTAATAGAATTAATTTTTTTAATCATATATATACTAGATTTTATAATAAGTTTTTCTTGGATTGAAAATGCATTTTCCCTAAAACTATTTTAAAATGCATATTTTTTCTTTATTTTAATTACATAATGCTAACCCCTATTGGGAAATGATTTAAATTATATTTATATATTATATATAAATAATTATTAATTTAAATTCATATAATAAATATTAATAGTTTTGAGTTAATGTAAAATCATTCCTTCCCTAAAAAATTCATTTATGAGAAAACATCTTTCCATCATTCATGTGGGATTTATATTAAATTAAAGTATTCATACTATGTAAATTTATTTTTATTAAATTAATACCATATTTTAAATAATCATAATTAATATTAGTTAATAATTTAAACTTAATTTTTTAACAATATGAGTAGTAACCATAGAAAATATTTATTATCGCGATAAAATGAAAATAGTTTAATTAAGGGTAAAAGTAATTTAAAAAGGACTAAAAAAAGAGTAATTGTAATAGTATGAATATTTATATTTTCATTTTCAAATAATTATAATTATATTTGTTTTTTTACTTTATAAATGATTAAATATTTTTTTTACAAAAATTATATTTCTGATGCGTTAAAACATAGATTATAGTCAGGGTAATATATAGTTTTTATCAAAAAAAGTATTTTTTTAATTTTATTAAATAATTTCTAAAAAAAGTAAATTTTTAATAAATTTTTATTGTTAAATTTTATATATTAAATAAAAATGGGGACACAATTTTTATAAAGTCTAATGCAATTGTTTTAAGGGTTTGAAAACTAATATTGTCAAAAAAATCCAAATTTCTCAATAAATAGCTATTCATATTTTAAAAGTTTAAATTAACATATTTAGAAAATTATTTTTAAAAAATATATTTTTTGGAATAATCATTTATAAATGATATAGTGGTGAATTTTTCATAATTTTCTAAGGCAATCGAATTTTCAGTTAAAAACTTTAATATAGAAATGTATAATGTGTGTATTATGAAATCACAATGACCCAAAAGTGACCTAATAAATGACATAAAGGGTATCCATGACCTAATCTATTTTTCCATTTAGAATAATTATTTTTAAGTTATTTTATTAATTTTATAAAGCCTTTATAAATCTTATCAAACTTATATTATAATTTAAGGTTTTAAAATCAATTCTTTATAAACATGACTCACTTATATAACATCAAGGGTAATATTTTAATTATTTCCGAAGATATACATATAAAATATTTAAAACTAAACCTACTTGGAAGAAACCATGGGAATGATTTTGGTTTTGATTATATTATTATATAGAGTCCAAATGTATGTTTTGGAAATAATAAATAACTCCCCACTATTTTAATTTATAAATTCACCAAATCTCCCATTAATATACATTAAAAACCCTTTTATATTTTCCTTAATTATACCTCCCCTTTTAATATTTTTATCAAGGTTCCCCTAAAATCTCAATAAGCTCTGCCCAAGCTTTTAGAACTACCCCTCAATGTAAGTGATCTGGATCTCTTCTTTTAATTCAATCACATTTTTATGTTTTTCCACTTTACGTCCATTTTTTATTATTTGGGTATGTTTCTCTAAATAAATATTACTAATATTTTTATTTATATGATATGATATACCACTTTCAATCACATTAGTCCCTCCCATGAACCATTATGTACACCCGTTATGTTGCCGAAATTGTCCTACAAATTTCCATACCAAAAGTGAGGAATGTATCCCTATTGTTTTAAATTATATAAAATTCATTGTATTTAGACTTTTTAATCACAATTGGTTATGTTTTAATGTAATTATAAATATCCCCTTACAATCCAGTTTATTTCTTAACAATGAGATTACATTTATTCCCTCTTATTAGAGTGTTTACCTAAGTCGTTATTATACTGAAATCCTCTCCATATCCACTTTGTTCAAGAATATTATTAATTTTATAACCTTTTATTTATAATTTTTATTGTTGGGATATGTTTATCCAAATCCCTATTACTTACCATTTAATTTTCAAATGATGATAGATGACTTTATCTCTCATTAAACTATTTTATGAACCTTTATACCCTATCATTATGCTACTGTAATTTGACAATGATTTTTCCATTTAAAATTTTTTTATTGTGAATAAAATCACTGCTTACACTCTAGGGTATTCACCTTGAGATACATATACTTCTATGATTTTGTAATTACTTTTATGAAACCCACAATCCTTAATCATGGGATTAAACAGTATGTAATATTGTTTTTATGTTATAAGATAATGGGGACACCCTTATAAATGTCCATGATATGATTATGATGGTTGTTCCTAGATAGCGATGGGTGATAATATTATATAATACAAAATGGGTTTGCACAAATAGTTATCCAATATAATTTGTAATTTTTTAGTCTCATGATTTTTCAAATGTAGTGTATGGGAGGTCATCCTTAGAGCATTATGTTATGTTATCTTGGAGGTTAACCTTGACTTATGCTTATGATGTCATGTTTAATATGTTTCCACATTCCCAGGTTTCCTTTATGTTACCATGATATATCATGAATTATTTTTCATGTTTATGATCATCACCACTTTTATGTTCAATTTAAATGAAAATTTAATAACATGATATACTTTATTTATGTTATGATTCTTTTATATTCCCTTACTGGGATTTATTGCTCACCCTTTTAAAATGTACATCCCAAAGATGTCCCATTCAGTTTTAGAATACCAATGAATTTTAAGATAATTTTAAGGTAGTTTTGAATAATTTTGTTTTATCCCTGGTTAAATATGTTATGCTATGTACCTAATTCCCAAATACATTATAATTATCGATATTTTGGGTTGAATTTTGTGTATTCCTATGTAAAAAATCATGAATTATTATGTAATAAAGACCTGGGTTACCATAATATGGCAAGGTCAAAGTGATTACTCAAAGTAAAGGAGTGACCAATGTTAAAATATATCATCTTGAGAATAGGAGCACATAGTTTCTGGTCATAGTACTTAGACCATAATATGCTAGAATTTAAATTCATATAGCATTGATCAAAATGATGACACAATTTATATAGTGTAGGTAAGGTGAAGAAATGATGTGCATGAGGTCTGAATACTATTATAGAATATCTCATGGGTATGTGCATGTAGTTTATATTCATAGAGGTTGGAAAAATGTTAGGATGACACATAGTAACCTATATGGGGATCAAGAGCTTATATTTCTAAAGACATTTTGAATAGTGAGTGGAAATGATATAAATCATGGATCAAGATATTTTAATCAAGAATGATTATATGTGAAAATTATTTTGAAAAAAAACACTAACCATATATGAATTGATGTTTTACTAAAATTTTATCAGAGCGTATAGATATTATAGGACCTTCAGTTAAAGAAAAAACACGTCTTTGGTTGGTAGAGTTTAATATGGAATCACTATGAACATTACCATGTATATGTGACCCTTTGAACCAAATATTCTTATTACCGATATCCATGAATGAGTTTTAAAGAGTCAAACACTTGAGGTGTGAGGTCTTACTTTAGTGAAAATAAGAGCCAAAAAAGTGGTGGTCATTTTAGACATAATTCAATAGTATTCAGATTGTAATGGTCCTTTGGGAAGGAGTGAAAATTGATTATGATCTATATATGAGTCTAAAAATATTATTTATATTTTAATATATATCTTGTGTTATCAATAATAAATCATCATGTAGTTTTCATTGATTCTCTACATAGATCTAGTTCTGGTGCATGAGAATGATTTTGCATTTATTTTACTCATACAGAAATATGGGATTTTTGAAATTATATTACCAAATCCAAACCAGAATAAATATAGATTCAGGGAACCCCAAACACTTGTACATTGAGAAAAAATAGGAATTTTATCATAGTTCATGGTCTTTCTTTCTATTCACATCTACATAGATCTATTTCTCATACAGAGAAGTTGGGTCATTGGGTTTAGACAGTTTTGAGCAGTTTATAGTCTTGTAGGGTGGATCATATATTATGTAATTTAAATTTATGTGATAAGGAATCATATATTATATGGTTTAAGTTCAGGAAATAAAGACCTAGATATATGAGACTTTATATATATTTGGATAGTGCATAAAAAAATATCTATTTCTTAGTATGGATCCTATAAAGATAAAACATATGTGAAAGAGAGGGTTTAAAATAAGGATTGATCTCTTAAAAGTGGGGGATATTTTTCTTAGCATAACCAAATATTGGGAGTCTTATGGGATTGGATAGGTTAAAAAACCACTCTATGAAGTTTAGGGTTATATAGGGTGGATTTTATATTGGATGGATTAATTTACTGTGACTTGGACGAGATTAGAATTTTTGGCTAGGTTAAAGATATGATATACAGGTATCACTACATATCCTATGATAATAGGAATCAATACAAACATACTTCTTGAATAAAAATGATATTTCATTATAGTTTAGAGTCCAAAATAAAAAAACTAATGTGAATAAGGATTCCATACACTAGGATGTATTTGAAACCTAGGAAACTTATTGTTGGACCTAAGATTAAAAATCACAACTTCACTATGTTTTTTATAACAACAAGAATCATTACACATGTAGTTCTTAAAATATGTGATATTTTTTTAATCATCAGATTGATAAATCCTGATGTCATGGTTGGATGATACAACCACGACAGTTTTATCTCAAAATAAATACTCCTATATAAATGAATCTCATATATTGGGGGAGAATTTTTTATTTAGGTATCATAGGATAGGATAATGGGATGATAATTATTGTTAGACCTATGAATTAAGATCTACGAATATATATGTATCATGTGCTAACAGGAATCAATCCATATGTAGTTCTTCAATAAAAGTATATTCCATCCTAGTGAAGATCAAGGTATAAAAGAATCAATGTGAATGAGGATGTCATGCAATGGGAGGTAGTTGAAACATGGGGAACTTGTGTTCGGGACCAAGATTGTAAATCATGACATCACTATCTATCTCATTACAATAATAATCGGTCCATAATTATTTCTAGAAATATGGGATCTTTTTTACTCATGGGCTAGATGAACCATGTAATCAAGGTTATATGATACAACTATAACTGTTGTATCCCAATGAAAAGACTCCTATATATATCAAGATCTTATATAGGTGTAATTTTTTAATTAGGCCCTATATAAAATAATAATGAAATGATAATTTTCGTTATGCTTGGGATAATAGATCCAAGAATATTTTCATTTCCTAAAATAATAGAAATCAAGTCATACATAGCTATTATAAGGTTTTTGTACTAATATGACTCATTCTAAATGGAAAATAAATGGTTTCACTCGAGTCATTAGTTTTTATAAAATATGAAATGTGAATTGGTAAAAAGCCAAGCACCATGATTGAGTATTATAAGGTCTGTGGGTGGAGCCAATACTAATTATCTTATTAATACTATGTATACCCTAATAATAAAATCAATACATATATGGTTCTGGATATATGGGTATAATTTCAGACTCTAGGAACTTGGGACTTAATGAATCTTCATTGTGTTAGCAGGAACAACCAACCAGATCCTCTAAGAATAAATAAATAATTCTTTTTTTTTGAAACAATGGTAAAATGATAACATGTATCACATGAGTGTGCATTATAGGGGTGGATACTAACCATGTTGTTTAGTGTGGAGTATTAATGACGTGTCATGCATTTTATGTTCATGATATTAGGATATATTCTATGTAGTTTAATATAATGTTGAATAGAATATATCTTTACATTTTAATTTTCTATTGTTGGGACGTTTTCATTCAATTTTACACAGAGCAACAAGGATGTTGTTCAATTCAATTTAACATCATACTGATAGGATAAAGACACGTTGTAGTTTAATTTCATGCAACTATGGCCAATGGGAACCCATTATGCAATTATGAAAAAAATCTAATGGAACCTTGTATTTGGGGATGGTGTGATTTGATATCCATTTATTTTAATTGGGTATTATGTCACATTATATTAGATCTTATCTATAACATATAGTCCTCCCATTTTAGAAAAACATAGGTTCTTCTTATCCGATTGGAAACTAATTCTAATTGGACATGGTTATTTTCATATATTACTGAAATATCAGGAGGAACTAAATAGGTTCTAAAAATTAGGAAACATCAATCTTAAACCTGTCCTCCTATGAATCTCAAAATGGTATTGAGCCTTTAATCCACACACTCAGAAGAACATAATGGCAAATGTTTGGATTCAGTTGCATGGCCTTAACTAGTTTTTCTATCATCCTAAGATCCTGAATGAAAAATTCTCATGTGTAGGTACCCCTCTTAAGATGGATCAATAGAACCTTAATGAAAAAATAGGATTTTTTTCTAGGGTTATGGTCGAAATCAACCTAGACTCTAAACTTATGACTGTGGTTAATTTTAATTCAAATGATTACAAAATATAAGTCCAAATTGAATATGAATGAAAAACACCCTTCTATGAATATATAAAAATAGTTTGTCATTATGTTCTTAATTGTAGAGCGGTGAAAAGCCAAGATATCCATCCAATGGAAAAAATAATGGAATGAGGTTAGAAACAGAAGAGGCAAGGTTGTTGTTATTGAAAAACCTGACCCCCTTAAGAAGAAGAATGAGATCTAGGTAAAGAAATCAGTCCACTCAAACCATATAGGTGAAAACTTGGGTCATTCATGGGTTGATCTAGTTGAAATTTAATAGAATTATGGAGTTGAGAAAGATATTTTAAATGAAATTGAAAACTAGTTATGGAGGTTTTTTTTCAATCTGAACACTCAAATGAGGAGCAAGAATTTTATGGTGTTAAAAATACTGAATATGTTCTTTTTTCTAGTTCTTTGATGTTTTTGTCTTGATCGGATCAAAACAGATACAAATCGGCGACTTTACTACAGGTTCTTTCTCCCAATCCTATGAAAGGAATAAAGTTAATAATGTAGAAATACTTGATCAACCTTCTTGCCCTGCCTCTAGTTTGGATTTTTTCTCACAATAGGTAACGTTTACTGCCCCTTTCACTCTCTACAATGTCACCAATCACTTCATTGACTTTGGTAAAGGGGTATCACACTCAATGATTTTTCAGACTTAGATAGGGAGGGTCATCTTCGACAGCCTTCAATTTTTTCTGATATTACTGACAAAATAGTGGTCAATTTTGGGAAGACCTACTCCCCCTTGGTTTCTACATGTATGGATACCAATGCAGTTAACACTTCCATTTCTCCCAACTTTAAAATTGTCCACGTCATAACTATTAAGGGTGAAATACTGGACAGTTCACAGTAATTACAACCTGAAAAAATACGGGTACACATAGTATTATTAATGATAAATTTCATGCTAAAAAATGTTATTGTTATTGTGATTACAATGATTCATCATTGAATACTATTAATGTTAATGATTCATTTAATAAGGATGTTATTGATAGTCTAATTAATAATACTATAACCACATTTTACAATAATTATATGAAAAATACTCTTATACCTTCGCCTTCATCTAAAGGAAACATGAACAAAAACATTAGCCCAAATATTTTTAAGAAGACCAATAGATAAACTAGACTATAGAGCTCATATGGTAAGAAAAAGGGGAGTGATAACACCAAATTCTAGTTTAAATAAAGATCTTATTCTAGATTTATTAGGGTATTGCTAACCCTGACACATTTAATTTTTTAAAAAGAATGTTTAGTATTAAACGTCCTTTTATTTTTTCCATTGATGAACCTAAGATCAACTTTTCAACAAAAAATACTATAATTCCATTGTTTTGGTTACTATTTAATTGGTAAAAACCATAATAATTCCAATACTGAAACCCTCTAAATATTTTCTCTATCTTTTTTGCACAATAGTAACATCTTCCACATCTCTGATCAAATTTTCACCTATTTTCTCGATTGAAAGTATGCATCTCTTATGTTCCTTTGTTTTTACTAAAAATAATTATTAATATAGGATACCTCTTTAGTCTGATCTCTCTAATCTATGTTCTGACATACATCACCCTTGGTTTGTCATTGTAGACTTTAATTCTATCCTGGATACTTTTGAGAAACTTGGTCTATCAGAATCAAATATATCTATGATAGAATTTATGGAAGCTATTTGAAACAGAAAATTTATCGAAATCAGTCTAACTGGTGCCAAATATACTTGTTATAGTGGACAATATCATAGTGTTTTCTCAAGTAAATTGGATAGATATCTCTTTAATGATCAATCATTAGAAAAATGGTACACCATTTCCAGCACTACTCTCCCCAAAATTTAGTTTTTCCACCATCCTATTAGGGTCAATATCTCTCACAAAACTATGAAACTCTCTCTCCCCTTTAGATTCAACAAATCCTGGTCCTTGGACCCGGAATCTTTCAATCTTATCAAAAGCTTTTGGTCCTATATGACACAATCCAATGATGTGTTTTCTTTTACTTTCAAACTCAAACATCTCAAAAAAAGCTACAAAGTTGGCACAGTGTAGAATCTAAAAAAATTGAAGATGACATATTGATTCTTGAGAATGACCTCCACCAACTCCAAAATAACAACACCAAATCGGATATTACTTCTGATCAGACCCATGAGATTAACATCTCGGTGAAACTCAAGTCTCTTTTTTCCTTTAAAGAAAACATGCATAAAAACACCTCCAAAAATCAAATGGTTATCTAATGGTGATACAAATACTAAATATTATAATTCTCATCAAAGAGTTAGAAAATCATGTAGACATTTAACCTCTCTCAAAAACGGAGACAATCTTCTAGTTAAGGATGATGAAATTTTCAATCATGTTTTTTATTATTTTTAATTCTTATTTAATGTACCTTATATCAAGAAGTTTATCCTTAATGTAATTATTCGGACAGTGGTCACTGAGAATGATAAAACTTTTCTTTTAACCATTCTTCTTGATCATTAAATTAAATACATTGTCTTTTCCTTGAATCCTAATAGTGCCCTACGGCCTGACGGTTTCAATAATGCCTTCCTCTAAGAATAATAAGACTTTATTCAACATGATGTCTACAAACTTGTGTGATCTTTCATTTCTGGTGGTTTTCTATGACATGGGTTAAATGAACAATTCTTCACTTTGATTCCCAAAATAAAAAATGCATATGAGATTCCCATTTTTCGGCCAATAGCCCTTATCAACACCCTTTATAAAATCATTAATAAAATAATTTCCAAAAGAATTTCAAAGATCACTAACAAAATTATCACTTAAAATAAATTTTGATTCGTTAATGGAAGATCCATCAAGGACTGCATTTTTCTTGCCTCTGAATCAACTAACACTTTAAACAAAAAAATAGTGGTGGTAATATAGCCATTAAACTTGACATCAGTAATGCTTTTGATACTATGTAATAGAACTTTATCTTTAAAGTGCTTCAAGGTTTTGGCTTCAATAACTCCATTATAACTGAAATCAGAACTTTGTTCCAATCATCCTCTGTTTATATCTTAATAAATGCCTCTCCTTGAGGCTATTTCAAATTCACTAAAGGTGTCTGACATGGTGATCCCCTCTCTGCCATTATCTATTCTATTTCTAAGGAGTATTTAAGTCATATGATAACTTTCCTAGTATATGAAAATAAACATAATCACATATATGCTTCAAGAAACATTAATGTCCCTACAAATCTTTCATACGTGGATGACATTATTCTTTTCTTACAAGGGGACAAAAGAAACATCAACCCTCTAAAAAATTATCTTTCTCACTATAAAGAGGTCTCAGGTCAAGTCATTGGTTGGAATAAATCCTCTATTTTATTTGGAGGAAAAATTCCAACAAATATAAAAACCAATATTATTAATGATTTAGGTATTAAAGAAGTATATTTTCTTTTCACTTATCTTGGTGCCCTCATATTTGGGGGTATGCCCCAATCCAGTTATTACAATAACATTGTTAATCAAATTGTTAATCAACTCTCCTCTTAGAAGGGGAATACTATATCTACGGTTGGGAGAATATGCCTTGTGAAGTCGGTTATTATCTCCAAAATGATTTACTCCATGATGGTTTATAAATGGACTATTGGAATTTTAAAAAATATATTCAAATAAATTGTTTTTTGGTCTGGTAGTACTTTGGACAAGAAGCTTGTCACTATTATTTGGTCTACTTGTTGTTATCCTCTTGAAAAGGGTGGCTTGCCATTAAAAATTTGAACCTATTTAATAAATCACTTCAATACATACATACTTTTAATCTGATTTACAATGATTCTATTGCTTTTTTTCTTTCATCAAAAATAGGTTCCTTGATAAACTATAAAAAGGCAACACAAATTTTCTCAACTCCTCCATCTGGCCTTCCATTAAAAAACATATGCCAACCTTATGAAAAAATCTAGATGCATGCTCTCCAGGGCCTCGTCTATGAGATTCTGGTTAGACAACTGGACTGGTGCCCCTCTATCTACTCAGAACTAGGATCAAAACCCTAGATAGAGGGGCACCAGTTCAGAATATGTTTACACAGTAATTGGTTATAACCCCCCATTACAAGTTGGTTAAACCCCGCAACTTCATAGCAACTTCTTCTTCACAACTCCACTTCTCTTCTTCAAATGTGTTGTTCAGTTCTTCAAGTAGCTTCAACAAACTCCAGGAGAACCTTTCGGTCTTGGTCACCAATACTTTTATTCAATATGCATGCATTTACATACATAAAATACCTTCTTCTTCACTTGTTCACACACCCCCACAACCCAAATGATTGGGTGTGGCCTTGATAGTTTGCACACACACACCTCAAAGGATGTGATCTTCCTTGTTTTCACACACACACTGTGTGTGGTCTTGTCCCCACCTGCACACACTTCAAAGGAGTGCATGCAAGCCTTCTCCTCTCTTCTACCGCGCAAGTACTTTACTCCTTCTTTGTGGGTGCCTAAATACTACATGGTTTTCCTCAATGCCTCAGCCAAACTCTTCATGTGGCCGAGGGCCACTTCTCCTTCGCGCAAGGTTGGTGCAAGGAGGTCTTGAACTCTTCGCACAAGTGTACAGAACACCTACTGTCGCGTAAGTTCCGTGGGCAGAAGGCGTGAAGATGCGCGACTCGGCCTCTTCCTGTCGCGCAAAGGGATGTGTAGGGTGTCACGTCTCGGACTCTTCCTATCACGCAAAGGGACACATAGGGTGGCTCGACTCGGCCTCTTCCTCTCGCACAAAGGGAGCACGCAGGGTGTCACGACTCGGCCACTTCCTGTCACGCAAAGGGACGCACAGGGTGGCTCGACTCATCCTCTCCCTATCGCGTAAAGGGACCGCGCAAGGTGGCTCGACTCGGCCTCTTCCTTCACGCAAGGGATGCACGGTTCTCCTTCACGCTAGTGGTTGCGCGGTTATGCTTTTAAAAGATGATCTTGTTTTTGAAATAGAAGCACTTGAATGTCCGGGAGGCAGCAGAATTATTCTCGTCGGGCTCTACCTTTTATAGATGATCAGAGAAACTTGTTCTGCGTTTAAAATCTTCAAAATATGTCGTGAATATCAGAGGTTTTAATGCCCGAGATATTCTCCCTGAAAATATTCAAACTATGCACCGTAAAACTTGGGAAGATTTCCCTTCTTGAATGAGAGGATTCTATGTAATATCTTCTCATCTGTGTGATGAGGATCACATGAGAAGATCCTCGTGTTCTAGAGGTCTATCCATGCATGACATGCATGGCCTCACAACTTCGTTTGTGTCGGACACCATAGAGTTTCTACATTGAAAGGTTGCATGAAATTGAAACTGCATGCAAGAGATTTGGTTCCTTCATACAATTTCAATGCGCTTAATTTGAGCCTCTTTAGTGATCGGGAGTTCAATCAAAGTGGATCGGCTTCATCTGCGGTGAGCAGCGACGTAGGGTGGAGCTCGGGTGTTCGGAGGTTGAAGACACCCTTGATTTGTCTCCTTGGCCGTTGGATTGTCGTTTAATGATCTCAGAAGGTCAGGATTATAACGTGGCTTGGCGAGATTATATGAGAGGCCGCGATTACACGCGGATCAGATGGACGGTGCAGACTAGCTCTGCGTCTTTAAAAACTCATCCCACATCGAAACACACTGCGACTTTCTCATGGTTTAACAAATAGTGCCTCCCGTTCTCAGCTCATATTACTCCTCTCCCCCCTCCGGTGCTGCCCCGCACCGGCTCTCCTGCGGGCACGCTCTAGTTCCCACTCTGCTCCTCCGGGCGCGCTCTTGGCATCCACGCTGCGCGGGCTTGACCTCCACGTGGATCTGGCTTACACACGGCCCGGCCTCCTGCGAGATGGCTCTACCTAGGCCTCCTCATGGGCGCAGTCGACCCCTTGTGGTCCCGCATGTGCCTTGGGTTGAAGCTTGGTTAGCTACCTCGTGGGCAGACCCCAATTTTTTACATAAGCTTCACTTGTATACTTGGTTAAACCAAATAGGAACAAGTATTCTTCAAGCCATTTTCCTCTTCTTCACTTCTCCATCTTTGTAAGAACTCCATCTATCTTTTTCAACATCTATTCATCTTATCCTATTAGGAGATGGAATTCCCAAGAATCTCTCAAGTATCTTCATCAACTATTAATCATAAATCACTTGATCTTAAATGTTATTCTTTGATACAATCATAAATGAGGTTGGATCATCTTAAAATCCTCATGAACTTAGAGATAGTGTATGGTCTTCTTCAAACCACTGATCATCTTTTCACCTCATCCACTTAGAGGTTGTGGACGGATCCCTTCTTCACTCCTCATCCACTTAGTGACAGTGGATAGTACTTCTTTATCTCCTCATGCATTGTGAAGACAATGCATGGACTTCTAACAATGTTGTGACATTGTATCTTCTGGATACAAGTTCTTTGAGATTAAGATCTGTAACACCCCATGCTTTTACGGTACGCTTCTCTTTGAATAATATGATAGCGTGTGTTGTACGCAACACCGAGTTCTAACACACCATAACCAATCAAACTAGCCATTATGAATAGTAATACCTACTTTTTGAAATTATATATATTTTATATTTCAAAATGGACTTCATTTTTGGATTCTTAATATCGAATTTAGCCTAGGGTGAAATTTTGGAACTTTTCGGATAACACTTATATTTTGATGAATAGTGAAAATTACTAAATTTTAATTAAAAAAAACTTTTTTAATCAAAATAATTAATAGTGATAAATTATGAATTTGAGTGGTTTTAAAGTATATTTATAATATAGTTTTACCATTTAATACAATTTTGGTCATTGGACATAATTTTACAATTAAACCAGACATAAACAAGTGTCAATCTTTTGATAGTTATTATCTCTTAAAAACACACTTTTTGTTTTGACAATAGGAATTATTTTTAAATTAATTTCTGTCACTTCTGTGTTTTGAATTTGGAAAAATGGATTCCATATTTGGAATCAGGATGTTAATATTGTGTGAATAGGTAACTTTTATTTTTAGACATTTTGAATAATTACTGCGGTAAATATTTTATTTACCATGGTTAAAGGGTAAATCCGGTAAATAAGGGTTAACAAATAATATTATAATAATAATAAATTACCCTAAAACGTGTTTTAGCTTTATTGGTTGATACATGTTCGACCATAGTAATCTTTGGGTCGATTTTGGGACCCCATGGAGCCACTTGTAGGTGATAGGGACACTTTATTTTAATTAAGTTAAAATAAGTACAAAAATGACAAAAGCATATATCTTTTAGAAAAACAATTTTTACATAGGGTTATCTATGTTGGATTTTCGACTATAAATATTCATTAGAAAGATAAAACAATTTCCTACATAATTATAGTTTATTTAGAATTTTTAGAAATTAAATAATTTAATTTATTTATGACACAATGATGATGCAGTAATTACCATAATAGTGAAAAATTAAAATAATTGATATTATCAATACCCAAATAAATATAATTTGAGTCTTTTATTGCATTACACTAATTTTATAGACTCATATTACATATTAGGATTGATTTAATTAACTTTTTTCAAAGTAATCATTCTGTTATGTGTTTCACAAAAATCAACTATTGAATAGTGTCAAAATTGACATAAAAGAATTTTTAAAACAAATATCATATTATTAATTGATATTAAATTCCTAAAAATCTATGTTTCGGGAAAGAGACTTATATCATGATATTTGTATCATTAATGGACCACTTGGGGGTCTCTTGGATGTATATAGTAAGTTTATTAACTATATAATATAAAAATACAAAGTGACATGGTAAATGTCAAACTAATTAACTAAGAGTTAAAACTAAAAGATAAGGTTAATATAGTAACGCAAACCTTTCTAAATTCTATTGGTTGAGTGGTTTTATAACCATACCCACATTAAACTTTAAATAATCAACTTTTGAGCTATTAGAAACCGAATATGAATTTATTGTAAATTAATATTTCTAGCTTTTCCAAAGGTGACCCTCACCCCTCTTATAAAAAGGCACTCTTCCTTCTCATTTCTTCACACCTTCAAAGCCTTTTTGTTCGGCCAAAATCTTCACAAATACTCTCCCAAATTCCCTCACTACAACATAGAGGCATTAGTTTGATCGGAAATTCAACCTAAAGAGCCCTTTTGATCAAAATCAAAAGGAAGAACCCGAAGAAGAGGTAATGATTTCACCACCCTTTTCCATGTTCCTTTCTTCTTCCACTTATTCTTCCTTTGTTATTACCATTCTAAAATAATAACTCCAGTAACATATATATATTGTGATGTTATTATAAATATGGTACAACCATATTCAGTATTCTATCCATCCTTTGAATAACATGTCATCATACGTGCGTACGTACGACTTACCGTCCCCACGTCGTGGTGTAATTGTTATTCAATAAATTATTATTTGGATGGGTATAATAATGATGTGTAATTCATGTAAATAATAAATATAACATGATAATGATTCTGTATATATGATATAAAATCCAATTATATATTATTTTAATATCAAAATAATGATATTGTCGCTCGTGCGTACGTACGGACTACCGTCTCCACGAACGCGATGAGATTCATTCTCCATCGTATCCATTCAAGTATAATTCTCATTTGATGATTAATAATAGTATCTAAGGACTTGATATCATTCTGGATATGATTAATATATAACCTATCCATTAAAAACATGGCTTACGTAACAAAACATATAAAAGAAAACGAGTAAGTTAACACCCGAAACAATGATAATACAAAGATATTATTAACAAATCAATGTTAAAAGATCAAATATGATATCATATTAATGTATATGATTCTTGTATAATTTAATAACAATTATTTCACCATTATACAGGAGTTTAACCTAACCCAACCAAGGAAAAGTACAAGGTAAGGGTTATTTCACAATCTCTTCATTATCCGAGGTTGTTTATACGTAATAATC
Organism: Viscum album; assembly: GCA_963277665.1. Lineage (NCBI taxonomy): Eukaryota > Viridiplantae > Streptophyta > Magnoliopsida > Santalales > Viscaceae > Viscum > Viscum album. The sequence continues at coordinate 434,798 of CAUJRU010000578.1, forward strand.
TACTGGGATCTCTTTATCATCCACATCCATGTTTCTTAAAAATGTATTTCAAAACATTTTTACTATTTAAAAGAATATGGGTTAAAGTCATTTATACCCTTTTTTGACTTTTTATAAGAGTTTTGTAAAGGAATCTTTCTGTCGTTTTCCAAACAAGGTGCTTTTAACCTTTTCGACAGAATTAAGGTAAGAATGTTTTTTTAAACTTATACGGCGGGTGCAGTTATTTTCTGCTATTGTAAAATCATCGAAGCTTCCCTTACGAGCCTATAAGAATATTTTCAAAGAAAATGTTTTATTTCATAAATATAAGACTCTTAAATGATTTCAAAATAGAAAGAGATATTTCTCTAAAAAGAGTTTTGATTTCATCTATGTCAACATCCTTTGATGGATTTTCCGCTTATTTGAAGTTGATTTATTATGATACAAAACTTTTATATTTTATTGAAGGTTTTGTGATATGTTTGACTGTGGATGTGCTATTTTTATATCGTTCATAGTTTATGGTGAAAGTATTGACATTTCGTATGCTAGTTTTAATACGAATGTTTATGTTATGTTTAAACCTTTTCATATGGGAAATGAATTGGACTTAATATGTGATGGGTGGAGCCCGCTATAGCTCCTAGATGCATCGGTAGGTCTCATGGGACAAACTAGTGTCTTGGCACAAGGCCCTGGAAAAATCTTATTTGTAGTCTTGGCACGAGGCCTTGGCTATGTGGTTTTGATAGTCTGGCATTATGCATTCCATCATTATGAAAGTGGTTATTGATATTGCATGGGATTATTCGATTAGTAGAATATCCATGTGAATAAGTAAATGGCATTATTTCATTTTATTTTTTCCATACTATGTTGAAGTTCAAGTTTAAAAGGATTTTGTTTTAGTTATACACTGCCTTAAATGTTTATTCTTATTTATGAAAGTTTCTTCTATATTGTTATCTTTACTGGGCATTTGAGATCACCCCTTTTCTATATTTTATTTTTCCCAGGATGTGAAGAAGTAATTTATGAATGACCTGAAGGGATAGTATGTGGGGATATGAGTGTGGAATATGGAGACTATATTGTTGTAGTTTTCATTTTTATGATGTAATGTAAAACTTTATGAATATATCTAGTGTTTCCAAGGCTACTAAACCAATCGGTCTTTCGATATTTGATCTTTCTTGTGATCATGCCAATGTTATGTAATAATGCACCGACTCTGGGTAACTAGGGCCGGGGCGTTACTGTTGGTATCAGAGGAAGTTTAGTACAAACCTTGGAAGCTAGATTTAGATAAACTCCGATTAGAGCACGTAGACCTAAGCTGAACTTTGAGGATTAGTATAGAAGAACTTCCTAAAATTTTGGTATTGTAGATATTTTGTGAGTTTTCTGAGCAATACATCACTTTCTGGATACGAGCAGGTAGAGGCGGCTCTGGCACAGATGTACCTAGGGGTAAAACCCGAAAACACCGCTTTGAGCTAGACTCGAACGGGAATTGGTGCATGACAACGGGCCTTGCTGCACTCTTGGTTACGACAATCCTGGGGGATATGCTTAGGATAACTCTCATTTTAATTACAAATCATTATGAAGGGTTTATGAGTATATAATTCCTCAAAGAAAACATTATTATGATTATGGATTATATCCATAAATAGTTCAATTTATGTTAAGTGTTTTATAAGTATGGGATTATGTATTTTGATTCATAAACTGGTCTAGTTTATGCCATTGTTTAGAAATGGCACCTAGTCGAAGAAATGGAAACCGTATCAATGACACACTCCATGTAGGGATTTCCCTCTTACTCATGATAATTATAGTGGAGCAGGTGATGCAACTGGTGCTGATCAGCTAAACACCATACTGGGACAACTCACTCAGGTTATGAATAATAACCTTAACCGTATGGAGAACCCTGATCCGCAGCGTGGAGGATCAATGTTAGATCGATTCATGAGGAAAAAACCACCAACGTTCAATGGGAGTAAAAATCCCTTAGTAGCTGAGAAATGGATATTTTCCCTAGAGAAAATATTTCAGGCTTTGGGGAGTAGTGAAAGGGAAAAAGTTATCATGGCAGTTTACCGCCTCACTGGAGATGCTGATCAATGGTGGTCATTGATTCAAAATATGAAGGAAGATGATGAAGTATCAAATATGGTATGGAGGGAGTTCAAAGATCTGTTTTTATAAAAATACTTTCCTCACGACCATCGAGCAGATATCGAAAGGAAATTTATGAGTCTGAGACACAAGGAAGATGAGAATTTCACAAAGTATGAGGCTAACTTTACAAGGTTAGCAAGGTATGTTGGAGATTATATACGTAACCCAAGAAGTAAGATTTATCATTTCTTTTCTGGGTTAAAACCATTTCTCCATCGAGCATTAGTCTCAGAATCCTTCTCGTCGTACGAAGACATTGTCTCATGTGCTATCAAGACCGAAAATGAATTCTCTAAGTCTTATGACTTTAAAGAAAAGAAAGATAAGAAGAGACCTGATGATCACTCTGGGAATGGAAATAAGGGGAAGAAGGGAAGGGTTGAATATCCATCCTGTGGTAAATGTGGGAAGAAACACCTCGGTACTTGCTTGAAAGGAACAAGAGTCTGTTATAAGTGTGGTGAAAAAGGCCACCAAGCTCGTGATTGCAAAGGGAAGAAGGAAGCTACCAATTTTCAGTGTTACAATTTTAGGGAGATGGGACATTATACAAATGAATGTCCTAAGCGTTAGGAGAACTTACCTCAGAAAAGGACAAGGGATCAAGGCCAAGCTTATGCTATCACTACTGCTGAGGTAGAAGCTCTGAAAACTGTGGTGGAAGGTAATTTAATGGTTTCCTCAAGTTTAGAAAATGCATTATTTGATTCTGGATCATCGCATTGTTTCATATCTTCCCAGTTTGCTAAGAAAATTAGATATTTCCAATTTTATTTAACAAGGGAGTTTTCAGTTAAAACTCCTAAGGGAATTATCATTGCAACAAAGTTTTGTGAATTAGTCCCCATTAGATCACATAAATGTTCTTTATCTGCTGATCTCATTGTCATACCTATGATTGAGTTTGATATAATCATCGGTATGGATTGTCTTTCGGACTATGATGTGAAGATTTATTGTAAGAAGAAGGAGGTTACTATTTTTTATGATGATGATAAGGAACACCTTATCTTTAGAGCAGAATCGTCACCACCTAATTCTTATCTAGATCCACCCCCAGTAGCTCAACTAAATTCAATTATTGGGGAGGAAGAGAATGAAATGACTATGGGTGAGGAAAGGAATGTTCAAATAGAGGATGTACCTGTTGTAAAAGAATATGTAGATATATTTCTGGAAGATTTACCTGGACATCCTCCAGAACGAGAAGTTGAGTTTTCCATTGATTTAATTCATGTATCAAGGCCTATATAGAAGACCCCTTATAGAATGGCCACTGTAGAATTAGTCGAACTAAAGAAACAACTAAAGGAATTGAGTAATAAAGGATTTATTCGCCCTAGTGTTTCTCCTGGGGAGCCCCTGTTCTTTTTTTTTAAAAAGAAATATGGATCTATGAGGTTATGTATTGACTACAGGGAGATCAATGCTATAACGATAAAGAAAAAGTATCCCCTACCTCGCATTGATGATTTATTTGACCAACTGCATAGAGCTCAATACTTTTCAATGATTGACCTTCGATCTGGATACCATTAGTTGTGTGTGAATAGGGAAGACATTCCGAAGACAGCATTTCGAACCAGGTACGGGCATTATGAGTTTACAGTAATGCCTTTTGGATTGACTAATGCACCCTCTGTATTCATGGATCTGATGAATAGAGTTTTCAAGGAATATCTCGATGAATTTGTGGTGGTATTTATTGATGATATCTTGGTATACTCAAAAAGCTATGAAGATCATGAAAATCACTTGCGCATTATCATGAAGACTCTAAGAAGACATGAATTATATGGGAAGTTTAGCAAGTGTGAGTTCTGGCTTCAGGAGATTTCTTTTCTTGGGCATATTTTCTCTAAAGATGGAATCTCTGTTGATCCTTCTAAGACCAAGGCAATCCATGAATGGCCAGCACCGACGAGTATAACTGAGGTACGTAGATTTATTGGTTTAGCAGGTTATTATCGACGTTTCGTCCAGAATTTTTCCCGATTGGATAACCCATTAACGAAGCTCACACGTAAAGGGGTTAAATTTGTTTTGACAAAAGAGTGTGAAGAATGTTTCGAAGAACTGAAGATAATATTAGTCAATGATCCTATATTGACTCTACCATTGGGGAATGATGGGTTCGTTATTTATAGTGATGCATCAAAGAAAGGACTTGGTTGTGTCCTTATGCAGAATGATAGGGTTATTGCCTATGCATCACAACAGTTGAAAATTAATGAACAAAACTATCCTACTCATGATCTCGAGTTAGCAGCTATGATCTTTGCTTTGAAGATATGGAGGAACTACCTCTATTGTGAAAAATGTGAGATTTATACTGATCACAATAGTTTGACGTATATTTTCTCACAAAAAGAACTCAACATGAGTCAAAGGAGATGGCTTGAATTAGTCAAGGATTATGATTGCACGATACACTACCACCCGGGGAAGGAAAACAAGGTGGCAGATGCTTTGAGAAGAAAAGATCATGGAGTTTTGAACAATATGAGAATTGAAAGGGATCTGATTTTCATGGATCTAGTGAAGATGGACATGGGAATAACCAGGGAAAGAGAAACATCAATGCTTTTTCAAATGGTTTCCAAACCATATTTACTATAAAGGATTAAGAGTTCTCAGACTAATGATGGAGAATTTCAAAAGAAGATTAAAGCTGTGAATGATGGGAGATTGAGAGATTTTGTGTATGAAAATGGAATTTTGAAATTCAGGAAGAGGCTTTGTGTTCCCGATATACCTAATATAAAAAGAGAATTGTTGGATGATGCTCATAGTTCCAATTTCTCTATACACCCTGGGAGCACCAAAATTTATAGAGATTTGAAGGAACATTTTTGGTGGGACAATATGAAGAGGGAGATTGCTGATTTTTTTTGAGATGTATGGTTTTTCAATAAGTGAAAGCAGGAAGGCAACACCCTGGATGAGTCATGCAACCTCTTCCCATACCGGAGTGGAAATGGGACAATATTACGATAGAATTTTTCATGGGGCTACCAAAGACTCCTAGAAGGAACGATGCAATATGGGTTATTGTTGATTGTCTTACCAAGTCAGCACATTTTCTTGCTATAAGAGAAGATCTACCACTGGAATGTCTAGAAAGACTATATATTAATGAAGTTGTGAGACTTCATGGAGTACCCCTATCGATTGTTTCTGATCATGATCCCCATTTTACTTCAAGATTCTAGAAGCGTCTTAAGAAATCCCTAGTTACTGAACTTCATTTGAGAACTGCCTACCACCCTCAGACAGACGGACAATCAGAACGGACTATTCAAACCTTAGAAGACATGTTGAGATCCTGCTCACTTGACTTTCAGGGTATGTGGGATCAGTATTTACCTCTGGTAGAATTTTCCTATAACAATAGCTTCCATTCGAGTATTCAGATGGCACCATATAAAGCGTTATACAGAAAGAGATGTCGCACACCAACCTGTTGGGATGACGTTGGTGAAAGAAAACTTGTAGGTCTAGAACTGGTGGAGGAAATGATAGAAAAGGTAAAGGTAATCCAAAATCACATCAAAGCAGCTCAAAGTAGGCAGAAGAGCTATGCCGATAATCAAAGGAAGGATTTGGAATTTCAACTCGGTGATCATGTTTTCCTGAAGGTATCTCCATGGAAGGGAATCATACGTTTTGGTAAGAAAGGTAAATTGAGTCCCAGGTACATCGGACCTTTCGAAATTCTAGAATGAATTGGGGCTGTAGTTTACTGATTGTCAATACCGCCAAGTCTCTCCAAAGTTCACGATGTGTTCCACGTATCTCTGTTGAGGAAATACATGCCTGACCCAACGCATGTAATAACCTATGAAGAATTAGAACTGGAACCTGATCTTTCTTATTGTGAAGAGACCGTCAGGATTCTTGATACGAGAGAACAAGTACTGAGAAACCGGATGACTCGTCTGGTAAAAATCTTGTGGAGAAACCATAAGATGGAAGAGGCAACGTGGGAACCCGAGGAACTTATGATGAAGAACCACCCGAGTCTTTTCATGCGATAATATTCTAGAAATTTCGAGGACGAAATTATTTGAAGTAGAGGATAATGTAACACCCCAAGCTTCTACGGTACTCTTCTCTTTTAAATAATGTGATAGTGTGTGTTGTACACAACACCGAGTTCTAACACACCATAACCAATCAAACTAGCCGTTATGAATAGTAATACCTACCTTTTGAAATTATATATATTTTATAGTTCAAAATGGACTTCATTTTTGGATTCAGAATATCTATTAGCCTAGGGTGAAATTTTGGAGCCTTTCGGATAACACTTATATTTTGATGAATAGTGAAAATTACTAAATTTTAATTAAAAACAAATTTTAATCAAAATAATTAATAGTGATAAATTATGAATTTGAGTGGTTTTAAAGTATATTTAGAATATATTTTTACCTTTTAATACAATTTTGGTCATTGGACATAATTTTACAATTAAACCGGACATAAACAAGTGTCAATCTTTTGATAGTTATTATCTCTTAAAAATACGCTTTTTGTTTTAACAATGGGAATTAATTTTAAATTAATTTCTGCCACTTCTGTGTTTTGAATTTTGAAAAATGGATTCCATATTTGGAATCAGTATGTTCATATTGTGTGAAAAGGTAAATTTTATTTTTAGACATTTTGAACAATTACTGCGGTAAATAGTTTATTTACCATGGTTAAAGGGTAAATTCGGTAAATAAGGGTTAAAAAATAATATTATAATAATACTAAATTACCCTAAAAAGTGTTTTAGCCTTATTGGTTGATACATGTTCGACCATAGGCATCTTTGGGTCGATTTTGGGACCCCATGGAGCCACTTCTAGGTGATAGGGACACTTTATTTTAATTAAGTTAAAATAAGTACAAAAAATGAAAAAAGCATATATCTTTTAGAGAAACAATTTTTACATAGGGTTATATATGTTGTATTTTCGACTATAAATATTCATTAGAAAGATAAAACGATTTCCTACATAATAATATTTTATTTATAATTTTTAGACATTAAATAATTTAATTTATTTATGACACAATGATGATGCAGTAATTACCATAATAGTGAAAAATTACAATAATTGATATTATAAATACCCATATAAATATAATTTGAGACTTTTATTGAATTACACTAATTTTATACGTTAATATGACATATTAGTATTGATTTAAGTAACTTTTTTCTAAGTAATAATTCTGTTATGAGTTTCACAAAAATCAACTATTGAATAGAGTCAAAATTGACATAAAAGAGTTTTTAAAACAAATATTATATTATTAATTGATATTAAATTCCTAAAAATCTAAGGTTTGTCCAAGAGACTTATATCATGATAGGTGTATCATTAATGGACCACTTTTGGTTCTCTTGGATGTATATAGTAAGTTTATTAACTATATAATATCAATATACAAAGTGACATGGTAAATGTCAAACTAATTAACTAAGAGTTAAAACTAAAAGATAAGGTTAATATAGTAACCCAAACCTATCTAAATTATATTGGTTGAGTGGTTTTAGACCCATAACCACCATAAACGTTAAATAATAAACTTTTTAGCTATTAGAAACCGAATATGAATTTATTATAAATTAATATTTCTAGCTATTCCAAAGGTGACCCCACCCCTCTTATAAAAAGGCACTCCTCCTTCTCATTTCATCACACCATCAAATCCTTTTGGTTTGGCCAAACTCTACCCAAATACTCTCCCAACTTCCCTCACTACAACCTAGAGGCCTTAGTTTGATCATAAATCCAACCTAAATATCCCTTTTGATCAAAATCAAAAGAAAGAACCCGAAGAAGAGATAATGATTTCACCACCCTTTTCCAAGTTCCTTTGTTCTTCCACTTCTTCATCCTTTGTTATTACCATTATAAAATAATAACTCCAGTATAATATATATACTGTGATGTTATTATAAATATGGTACAACAAAATTCAGTATTCTATCCATCCTTTGAATAACATGTCACCATACGTGCGTACGTACGGCTTACCGTCTCCACGTCGTGGTGTAATTGTTATTCAATAAATTATTATTTGGATGGGTATAATAATGATGTTTAATTCATGTAAATAATAAATATAACATGATAATGATTCTTTATATATGATATACCATCCAATTATATATTATTTTAATATCAAAAGAATGATATTGTCGCTCGTGCGTACATATGGACTACCGTCTCCACGAACGCGATGAGATTCATTCTCCATCGTATCCATTCAAGTATAATTCTCATTTGATGATTAATAATAGTATCTAAGGACTTGATATAATTCTGTATATGATTAAGATACAACCTATCCATTACAAACATGGCTTATGTAACAAAACATATAAAAGAAAACGAGTAAGTTAACACCCGAAACAATGATAATACAAAGACATTATTAACAAATCAATGTTAAAAGATCATATATGATATGATATTAATGTATATGATTCTTTTATAATTTAATAACAATTATTTCACCATTATACAGTAGGTTATCCTACCCCAACCCGGGAAAAGTACAAGGTAAGGGTTATTTCACAATCTCTTCATTATCTGAGGTTGTTTATACGTAATAATCTACTGGGATCTCTTTATCATCCACGTCCATGTTTCTTAAAAATGTATTTCAAAACATTTTTACTATTTAAAAGAATATGGGTTAAATTAATTTATACCATTTTTTGACTTTTTATAAGAGTTTTGTAAAGGAATCTTTCCGTCGTTTTCCAAACAAGGTGCTTTTAACCTTTTCGACAGAATTAAGGTAAGAATGTTTTTTTAACTTATACGGCGGGTGCATTTATTTTCTGCTGTTATAAAATCGTCGAAGCTTCCCTTACAAGCTTATAAGAATATTTTCATAGAAAATGTTTTATTTCATAAATATAAGACTCCTAAATTATTTCCAAATAGAAAGATATATTTCTCTAAAAAGAGTTTTGATTTCATCTATGTCAACATACTTTGATAGATTTTACGCTTATTTGAAGTTGATTTATTATGATAGAAAACTTCTATATTGTATTGAAGGTTTTTTGATATGTTTGACTATGGATGTGCTATTTTTATACCGTTCATAGTTAATGGTGAAATTATTGACATTTTGTATGCTAGTTTTAATACGAATGTTTATGTTATGTTTAAACCTTTTCATATGGGAATGTATTGGACTTAATATGTGACAGGTGGAGCCCGATATAGCTCCTCGATGCATCGGTAGGTCTCATGAGACAAACTAGTGTCTTGGCATAAGGCCTTGGCAAAATCTTACTTGTAGTCTTGGCACGAGGCCTTGGCTATGTGGTTATGATAGTCTGGCATTATGCATTCCATCATTATGAAACTGGTTATTGATATTGCATGGGATTATTCGATTAGTAGAATATCCATGCGAATAAGTAAATGGAATTATTTCCTTTTATTTTTGCCATACTATGTTGAAGGTCAAGTTTAAAAGGCTTTTGTTTTAGTTATACACTGCCTTAAATGTTTATTCTTATTTATGAAAGTTTCCGCTAAATTGTTATCTTTACTGGGCATTTGAGCTCACCCCTTTTCTATGTTTTATTTTTCCCAGTATGTGAAGAAGTAATTTATGAATGACCTACAGGGATAGTATGTGGGGATTTGAGTGTGGAATATAGAGACTATATTGTTTTAGTTTTCATTTTTATGATGTAATGTAAAACTTTATGAATATATCTAGTGTTTTCAAGGCTACTGAACCAATCGGTCTTTCGAGATTTGATCTTTCTTGTGATCATTCCAATGTTATTTAATAATGCACCGACTCTGGGTAACTAGGGTCGGGGCTTTACAAGATCAGCTCTACAATCATCTGATTTTATGATTCTTCTTCAGCCATCATTCTTCAAGCTTTATCACTCTTCAAGCTCTACTTTATCACTTGGCACTCATTGACAGTTTATTGACAAAAAATTCAATCACTTGGGCACAACAATCTCCCCCTTTTTATTTGGTTGTCAATACTCCTAAGCACAGTTTAAAAAATGTCACAATGTGTGTGCTGATAACTTCTCCCCCTTATTGGCCAATAAATTCAAAGTGATGAATTGGAATTCATTCCCAAAATGCATAACCACTTGACTCAGGAACCAATGCTCCCCCTCAAGGGAAGGACTCATCTCCTTCAATTCCCTGCATGTTAGTACAAAATCATATAAATTTAGGGAATAAGGAGGGACCTTTCTCATCCTCAAGTTAGAGGAGAAGGCTGAACATGAAGTTTCAACCTTAGCTCAACAAATATTTTTGTAGGCATAGCTTTGGTGAAAATATCTGCCACCTGATCTTGAGTAGAAATTTAGTCGAGCTTGATGTCTCCACTAGTGACCCTTTATTTTATGAAATGATATTTTATATCAATGTGCTTGGATCTAGAGTGTTGTATAGGATTCTTAGACAATCCAGTTTCACTTTGATTATCACATAAGATCCTCAATGGTTATTCAGCTTTAATTCTCAAATTTGTTAGCTGCACCTACTTCCAAATCATTTGTGCACATGCATGTGTAGCTGCCACATATTGTGCTTCGGTTGTGCTCAATGTTACAGAATTTTGTTTCTTGTTGTACCAACTAACACATCCTTCCCCCATAAAGAAGGTTCCACCAGATGTGGATCTTCTATTAGTACAATCACCATTCCAATCAGCATCTGTGAATTCCAAAAACTTTATGTTTGTACATTGTTTGTATAAGAGTCCATAATTGAGGGTTCCATTCACCTATCTCAAGATTCTTTTAGCTGCTGATAAGTGAGATTATTTTGGGTCACTTTGAAATCTGGCACACAAAGTTACTACATATGTTATATCTGGCCTTGAAGCCGTGAGATAAAGGATACTGCCAATAATTCTCCTGAACTCTTTCTGATCAACATTGTTGCCTTCTTCATCCTTGCATATCTTGGTTCCAACTGAAATGGGTGTTGAGACTTCCTTTGCACTCTCCATTCCGAACCTTTTCACTAAGTCCCTTGAATACTTTTCTTGTGAAAGAAATATGGAGTTTTTCTTTTGTTCCTGCTGAAATCCTAGAAAATATGTCATTTGACCAAGAATGGACATTTCAAAGGTTCTCTTCATCTGCTCAGCAAATTCTTCACATAGTCCTTCCTTGTCACCTGAAAAAAAATATCATCCACATAGATAATGACTATGAGAGTACTAGTGGCCATTTCTCTGACATAGAGATTACTATCAACCATTCCTTTGACAAACCTCATGCTCTTGAGACAACCATACAATTTAAAATACCAGGCTCTGGGGGCCTGCTTGAATCCATACAAAGATTTTCTCAGTCTGCATACCATACTACCATCTTTGTCCAGTACGAATCACTCTGGTTGTTCTATATGCACTTCTTCTTCAAGATCTCTATTTCAGAATGCAGATTTCACATCCATCTGATAGACCTTGTACTGCTTGTGTGCTGCAACTACTAAGAACATTCTGATAGTTTCCAGTCTTGAAACTGGTGCAAAGGTTTCTTCAAAGTCGATTCCTTCCATTTGTGAATACCCTTTGCATACAAGTCTGGCCTTATTTCTGGAAGCTTTCCCTTTTTCATTGAGTTTCTTTCTGAAAACACACTTTGTCCCAATTACATTTTTCTTTTTGGGCCTTGGCACAATATCCCAGGTGGAGTTATTTTCTATTTTATTGAGTTCCTCATGCATAGCTTGTATCTATTCCTCATGTTCAACTGCTTCAGCCACTGTGTGAGGTTCAACATGAGAAACCAGTGCAGTCTGATCTTTCAATCTCAATCTTATTCTAGTTTTCACTGAGGACTATGGGTCACCAAGTAAATTTTCTGTGTCAACATGTTTCATCAATTTTTTTATCTCTTATTCCATTTTCATTACCTTCCTCTTCATCACTCGTGTGTTTAGAGTTGATCTCACCAGCAGTTGGTGTTGGCTCAGTTAATTCTTCATTCTTCTGTTCCAAGGTTGTGTCATTATTTGAGTCATCATTATCCACAGTGTATGGTTTGGTGTTGTTTTCAATTATTCTGACATCATTGCAGTCAATAATTTTGTTCAACCTCTTATTCCAGCATCTGTAGCCTTTTCCATCAGGTAGGTAACCCATGAAGATTCCTTCTTCTACTTTTTCCTCAAACTTTCCCAGATTAATGTTTTTAATCTTGATGATGCAAGGACTTCCAAAGACTATGAAGTATTTAACAGATGGTTTTCTGTTAAACCACATTTCATAGGCTGTCGTTTGTGTTTCTGGTCTCAGGAGACATCTATTTTGTATGTGTATGGCTGTGCATACCGCTTCTCTCCAGAAAAACATAGAGATATTGTGCTCAGCTAACATAGTCCTCCCCATTTATAATATTCTTCAATTCTTTCATTCAGCCACTCCACTATGTTGTGGAGTATATGTTGTACTATATTGATTCTTGATTCCATGCTTGACCAGATAGCTTTCAAAATCACCACAAGTGTATTCTTTTCCATTGTCTGATCTCACTTTCTTGATACAGAGTCCTAGTTCTTTCTCAGCCTGTCTCCTAATTTTTTTGAACATTGTGATTGCCTCTGACTTGTGTTTCATGAACATGACGTTGGTCATCCGAGTGTAATCATCAATGAAGGTTATAAAATAAATATCTCCTCTTGTAGACTTTTGTCTCATCGGTCCACATATGTCTGTATGGATGAGTTCAAGAGGCCTAGTAGACATGATATCTACTCCTTTGTGTGAACTATGGGTCAGTTTTCCCTTCTGACATGTGTCACAAATTTCATCTCTTTCTCACTTTAATTTTGGCAGATCTCGTACAATATTGTACTTTAAAATTTTACCCATACTCCTTTGACCAAGATGGCCAAGTCTTCTATGCCAGAGGTTGTTTTCATCCTTAGAACTAAGGTAATATGAATTTATGGACTCACCAATTTGAAATAGGTTTCCAGTGGTTCTTCTTCCTTCAGTGATAATTTTTCCATCCTTTGAGCTCTTGATGATGCATGAATCCATCTGGAACAACGCCTCATGTCCATCATCACATAATTGGATTACACACAATAGGTTTTGCTTTAATCCTTCAACAAACAACACATCATTCGATTTTAGATTTGTTGTTTCAATCATTGCCTTTTCAACTCCCTTGATTTTTAGAGAACAATCATTTCCAAACACCACAGTTCCTCCCTCATGACTTTCTATGTTGCTAAGAATTTTTGTATCACCAGTCATGTGTGATGAGAATCCACTATCAAGGATCCATGACTTGGTTTTACTGCTGTATTTTAGAGAAAATTCATCAAAGAATGTGATTTCTTTATTGGGTTCCTGAATTCCTTTTCCTTTCATGTATTTGACACTTTGTTCAAGAAGAATGGTTATACATTTATCATCTCTATGACCTTATTGGTCACATCTTCCACAATCTTCACCCAAACAGTCAGATTTGTTCTGAATTGGATGTTTTGCTGCTTTCTGTAATACACTCTTTGTTTCAGGATGTCTCCCTCTTGACTCATGCCTCATACTTGGAAGAGACATATTATACCAGCATGCATAGGGCTTGTGTCCAAACACACAACAACACCAGCAGTAGCCTCTAAACCTTGACCTTCTCCGCTGATAGGAGTCATGTTGTAATTTTCTGTCCAAGATTTGATGAGTCCTTCCTGGGGATTTCCTTTCTTCCATTGAAGATGATTTTCCACACGTTTTTGTATTCCCTGTTTGTCTCAATTTCATCTTTGGACCTGCATTGTTAGGGATAACAGATGTATTTGAGATTTACTTAGTGGTGAGTTGACCTACCTCTGGGCACCGGGATGAGATGATTCTGCCTTGACCTTAACAGCCTTGTTAAAGTCTTCTCTCATCTTTTTCAAGATATTCTGTGCTTCAATCCACTTGGATTGTGTCACTGATTTCTCTTCTTCTTTGAGGTGAAGTTTCTCTTCAAGATCTTTTGCTATCTTATCCAGCTCAGATGTCTTTAGTTTGTGTCTCTTGATTTCATCAATGTACAATGTCTCTTTCTTCATACACTCTTCCAATTCCTCAGTCATCCTTTTGGTTTCCTTTTGTAACAGTTTATTCTCTTTCTTGAGATTATTGGTTTTCTCAAGGCAAGCCTCTAATTTATCTTTCAACATGTGTTCATGCTCTATTCGTTCACTTTCATCATCTTCACTGCTGCAAGTGTCTAACCCTTTTTCCACATGAGCCATAAAATATTTTTCTTCTTCTGATTGACTGGCTTATGTGGAGTTGGATTCTTCTTCTTTGCTCACATATCTTCTTCTTTCACCTAGAATGAACCTTTTCTTTCTTGCACCAAATTTTCTTCCTTCTCTTGGGTTTTACTCCATTTTTTCTTTTGTGATTTTTCTTCTTTAACTTATGGAGCACTAAATCTTTTCTTGGGACAGTTAACAGCAAAGTGTCTGATGTTATTGAAATTGAAACACCTTGGTGATAATTTCCCTTTTCCCTTGAATTTATCTTTTCCAAACCATTTTGATAAAAGAGAAATAATTTTGTTGAAGTCTTCATCCTTTTCTTCATTTTCAGATTCACTTGATTCTAAGACTTCATCATCTCTTATCTTGAGTTGTCTCATGGCCTCGAAATCCATCTCATCTTTGATCTTCTTCTTGAATACTGGGATCTTTCTCATTTCATATGCAATGAGAATGTTGTGTAGTTCATCAATAGAGAGATTATCTTTGTCCTCTAATGCTGAGACTTTGGGGTCAAACCTGTCAGGAATGTTTCTCATTAGTTTTTTTACAATATTTGAGTCCTCCAACTTTTCTCCAAAGCCCTGGATGTTACTGACAATTTCATTGACTCTTGTAAAATAATCATAAATATTTTCTTCTTCTCCCATCCTGATATCTTCCAACTTTCTTCTCCAAATTTTTAATTTGGCTTCCTTGACTTTTATGTTGCCTTCATAACTACCTTCCAATTTGTCCCAAATTTCTTTATCATTCTTGAGTCCCATGAATTTTGTGTATACCTTTTCTGAGAGTGACATAAGGATGGAATTTG
This sequence comes from Viscum album, assembly GCA_963277665.1. Classification (NCBI taxonomy): domain Eukaryota; kingdom Viridiplantae; phylum Streptophyta; class Magnoliopsida; order Santalales; family Viscaceae; genus Viscum; species Viscum album. The sequence goes on from CAUJRU010000578.1 coordinate 450,065, forward strand.
GAGCTTTACCATCAAATTCCATATTACTTTTCTCATATAGTGTCATATCAGCTTCATTAGCAAGAGGAGGGAATCCAAATAAGGCTGCATCTCTAACTTCAAGGCCAAGAGATAGAACGTAGGGTAACATCCGATTCTTCCAGTTGTGGTAATTATTTCCATCGGATGTAGGAACACCCCTACTATTAACATAATTCAGATTGTACATTTTCTCAAAAGTAGATCCTAACAGAGGGAACCTCGCTCTGATACCACTTGAAATGCCTGGATCAGTTGTGATCACTGAGAGGGGAGGGGTGAATTAGTGATAACTTTTTCTTTTTAATAATTGTTCCCTTTGAATGATCAATTCAACCTTTGTGGTTTGTTAATGCCTAGATATACTCTTTTGGTGGTGCAGTGATAATCAAAGCACAGAACACATAGATTTACAAGGTTCAGTACAAATACCTACTCCTTTCCGTGTTGGTTACACTCCCCAACACGGATTCTTCACTATGACAGAAGATGTTTACACGTTAATTGGTTATACCCCCCAATTACAATTTGGTTAAACCCCCCAACTTCACAGCATCTTCTTCTTCACAGCTCCATTTCTCTTTTTCAAATGTGTTCTTCAATTCTTCAAGTAGCTTCAAATAACTCCATGAGAACTTGTCAGTCTTTCTCACCAATACTTTTATTCAATATGCATGCATGTACATACATCAAATCCCTTCTTCTTCACTTGTGCACACACCCTCACAACCCAAATAAGTGGGTGTGGTCTTTCAAGTTTGCACACACACACTTCAAAGGATGTGATCTTACTTGTTTTCACACACACACCATGTGTGGTCTTCTCCTCACCTGCCCACACTTCATAGGAGGGTGCACAAGCTTTCTCCTCTCTTCTACTGCGCCGGTACTTTACTCCTTCTTTGTCTGTGCCAAAAGGCTACACAGTTTTCCTCAATGCCTCGGCCAAACTCTTCACGTGGCCAAGGACCACTTCACCTTCGTGCAAGGTTGGCGTAAGGAGGTCTTCAACTCTTCACGAAAGTGTACAGAACACCTAATGCCACGTAGGATCCACGGGCAGAAGGCATGCATGTGTGTGGATCGGCCTCTTCCTGTCACACAAAGGGACGGGTGTGACGACTTGGCCTTTTCCTATTGTGCAGAGGGATGGGTAGGGTGGCTCGACTTGGCCTCTTCCTGTCGCGCAAAGGGAGTGCACAGGGTGTCATGACTCGGCCTTTTCCTATCGCACAAAGGGACGCACAGGGTGGATCAACTCGGCCTCTCCCTATCGTGCAAAGGGAGCGCGCAGGGTGGCTCGACTCGGCTTCTTCCTTCGCGCAAGGGACGCGCGGTTCTCCTTCGTGCTAGTGGTTGCACAGTTCTCCTCTTCAAAGATGCTCTGGTTTTTGACACAGAAGCACTTGAATTTCTGGGAGGTAGAAACATTCTTCTCGTCGGTCTCTACCTTTTATAGATGATCATAGAATCTTGTTCTGCATTTAAAATATTCAAAATATGTTGTGAAGATCAGAGGTTTGAATGCCCAAGATATTCTCCCTGAAAATATTCAAACTATGCACCGTAAAACTCAAAAATATTTCCCTTATTGAATGAGAGGATTATGTGTAATATCTTCTCATCCGTGTGATGAGGATCACATGAGAAGATCTGCATGTGCCCGAGGTCTATCCATGCATGACGTGCATGGACTCGTAACTTCGTTTGCGTTGGCCACCTTCGATTTTCTACGTTGAAAGGTTTCATGCAAGTGAAATTTCATGCTAGAGATTTGGTTCCTTCATACGATCTCAATGCGCTTAATTTGAGCCTCTAGAGTTGTCGGGAGCTCGACCAAGGTGGATCAGCTTCATCTGCAGTGAGCAGCGACGTTGGGTGGAGATCGGGTGTTCGAAGGTTGAAGACAACCTCGATTTGTCACCTTGGCCATTGGATCATCGTTTAATGATCTCAGAAAGTCAGTATTATAATGTGGCATGGAGAGATTAGATGAGCGGCCACGATTACACGCGGATCTGATGGTTGACGCAGATCAGCTCCGTGTCTTTAAAAACCCGTCCCACATCGAAACGCGTCGCGGCTTTCTCGCGGTTTAACAAACAGTGCCTCCCGTTCTCATTTCAGATTACTCCTCTCCCCCCTTTGGTTCCACCCACACCGGTTCTCCTATGGGCGTGCTCTATCACCCACTCTTCTCCTCCAGGCACGCTCTTTGCGTCCATGCTGCGCGGGCTTGACCTCCGCGTGGCTCGGGCTTACACACGGCCTGGTCTCCTATGGGCAGGCTCTGCCTAGGCCTCCTCATGGGCACGGTCGACCCCTTGTGGTCTCACATGTGCCTTGGGTTGATGCTTGGGTAGCTATCTTGTGGGAAGGCCCCAATTTTTTACATAAGCTTCACTTTTATACTTGGTTAAACCAAATAGGAACAAGTATTCGTCAAGCCATTTTCCTCTTCTTCACTTCTCTATCTTTGTAAGAACTCCATCTATCTTCTTTAACATCTCTTTTTATTCTCCTATTAGGAGATGGAACTCCCAAGAATCTCTCAAGTATCTTCATCAACTATTAATCATAAATCACTTGATCTTCAATGTTCTTATTTGATCCAATCATAGATGAGGTTGGATCATCTTCAAATCCTCATGCACTAAGAGATAGTGCATGGTCTTCTTCAAACCACTGATCATATTTTCACCTCATCCACTTAGAGGTTGTGGATGGATCCCTTCTTCGATCCTTATCCACATAGTGACAGTGGTTGGCACTTCTTTATCTCCTCATGCATTGTGAAGACAATGCACGGACTTCTAACAATGTTGTGACATTGTATCTTCTGGATACAAGTTCTTTGAACTTAAGATCAGCTTTACAATCGTCTGATTTTATGATGCTTCGTCAACCATCATTCTTCAAGCTTTATCACTCTTCAATCTCTACTTCATCAGTTGGTAGTCATTGATAGGTTATTGACAAAAAATGAAATCACTTGGGAACAACAAAAACCTTTACATCTTACTCGTATTTGGGGTGTCTCCTATAACATGATCCCAACTGATGCATGTTTACAATATTTTAGGATTAAGACTTTTTCATAATGTCTTCCTTGTAATCAACATAGAGAGGATAGAAATCACTTATTTCTTTCATGTGCCATTACCACTTCCCTTGGGAATTATATTTTTGACATCTTTGATTGTATATAGATGACTCTTGACTTTGTTAATGATCATCTAAAGCATTATGCGGATATAGATATCTCTCAAAAAATCAAAAAAAAATCCATTATTTCTTCTCTAAGCTCTTTAATGTGATTTGGTAGGATATAAATGTAATTTATCACACTAATTGCTCACTCAACATCAATGTAGGTTGAACATAGATTCTCATTTCTATTCATGAAGCTACCTTGATTCAGAAGGTGAGTTGCAACAACATTTTGACGGATTTAATGATTCTGATAATACTATAGGTTGATGGAATTTTCACTAAATGTAGAGCACGTTTGATGTTTTCTGGAATCCCCCACCTTCTAGATGGATCAAAGTTAATGTTGATGGTGCTTCTTAAGGAAATACAGAACCTATGGGGTGTGGGGACATCTTTCAGAATCATCTATGTTGAATCCTTGGGTTAATTCTTAGAGGATGTGAAATCTCCTCTTCTCTGGAAGCTAAAATTATGAGTGTCATTCATGATATTTTTTATTCCAAACACCATGGTTGGAACAATATATATATTGAAAGTGACTCGACTACCATTGTCCAAGCACTTTGGAATGGGGTTGTTCATCTAGACTGGTCGATCACTACTTGATGGATGTAGTGCCTCCGTTCACTCTAAGATATCAACCATATTTCCACTCATACCTACTATAAATAGATTGATATTGCAGATGGGCTTGCAAATAAAGGTGTAAGTCAGGGCATTACTTAGTTGGGGGATCTCCTCGAAGATTTTCTATGCCTTTAGGTGAAAGATTTTAATCTAATCCCATCCTTTCTGCTCATTTATTCTTGACATTTATTTTTAATAATGCTTTTTTTATTTATCCAAATAAACACCTTCCTCAAAAAATAAATTTATGATCTTCTAGGTTGTATAATGTTCATAGATTTTTTGGATTGATTCATTCTAGATCATCCAACCAGATCTTGGACTACTCCTCTTTAGACAACCAATTACATATGTAATTATGGAGTGAAGGTAAATGTATATAAATGGGAAATACTATTTTTATCCAATATAAATGAAAATATGGTGTTTATTATATAGAATTATGGGTAATAGTGTGATAACCCCACAAATAATACAATAGTTTCCTAGGTTAAGGATTCTTATACTTGTCCACTATCTACTAAAAGATATTATATTGAATTTTTTTAACATATATATCTATATTTTTACTGGTATAGGGAAGTGGTATGAGGTTTTCGATTAAATACTGTATCCTTGATATATAATATTCGATTCAGATGAGTATAAATTGGTTCCCTTATACATTGATACGGTTTAAGGGACACTAAATCTAGTGATGATATATTCCTACATGAAATTAATAATATCTATTTTTCTAACTTCCTTGAGGGATATATCCTTATCCTAGTTGGAGAAGAAGTATGTGGCCTTGAGAATGAACCTGTAATACCTGGATTTAGCTAATGGATATGGCCCCATGAAATCAATTCTCCTCATGGAAAATGTTCTATAATATTTGGAAATGTGTAGTAATTTTAGGGGTTAATTAATGAAGTTAAGAGGTATCTAACTATAATTAAACATAATTTTTAACTCAATAAATTATTACATAATTAATGGTAAAAATTATCCACGTCTCTTGATTAGATGGTAGATACGGGCTCTTGACTAGTGGGTGATTCAAGTTCCCTCATGGACTTCCTATATAATAGTGAGGGTCTCTTCTACTTCAATTCACATTAGGAGAACTACACCAAATCCTCGCATGTAGAGGAATTTTTGACAATCCAATACATTTTAAATGATGGGGTTTACTAGTTTCTATCATATCTATTCCCTCTTGAATCAATCTAGTAGAAGAATTCCATGTTATATGTAGTCTACCATTGGGAAATCTATCCAATTAAGGAATCGGTCAGAATGAGGTGGAATTAATTTCATTAATTTCTTACATATCATTTTTGATGAATTGAGAAGCCATCCTACAATGTGTGATTAAAATGACTATTTTATCCTAGTCATGATCTACTACTGTTTTGGATTCATTAGTTAATGCATCAGTACATGTATTCTATGAACTCAATATGTGGAAAATCATTATCTTATAAGGTAACTCTACCATAATTCCATTTATGTATTCAAGAAATGGGATCAATATTTCTTTCTTAATAGTATATTCACCCTTAATTCTCTTAATCACTTGCACCGAGTTAACCTTGATATTTGGGTGGGCCACCAGTATCTATAAATTGATCTTTAAACCTACAATGAGGGATTAGTATTCCAATTTATTATTAGTGAAACCCTCTAATAGTAGGAAATAATATAGAAGATCCACCTTTAGAGTGGAAACAAGTAAAATTACCAAGATAACCCTATTATGTTTTGGATTTTCCATTCTACTTCTTACTGGGATCCTGGAGACACTATCAAAGTATATCTCCCATGATTGGGGAGCATTATAGATAGAGAATAAATCTTTGTTAGGGAGATCCATATTTAGTCGTGAACTCTATAGAGTAAGGTGTATTGTAATAATTTATACTAGTTCTTTACCTTTATTTTCCTTTAAAGACAAAAATAAAATATCGACTCATTGTATGATGACCTCCCACTGTTCCAGACATCCATTTTGAATTGACAGATTGAGGTCATATTTAAGTGCATCAACATGAGATACCAAATGAAATTTGTGATAATAAAGGTGGTGTATAACTTTTTCACCACAAATATAACAATGAGGAAATTATTCTTAATATCAGAGTAATGATTATTTGTATCTAACATCACTATTCTAAGATAATATTGGTTTCTCTCCATTACAACTACATTCATCTATGAAATAATAGTTCCAAAACAATTCTCCATGTTTTCCACATATAATATTAGTGGTTTTCCTTCTAATGTAAGAATTAAAACTGGTGGGTGATGTAGGTAGTACTTCAGATCATTGAGGGATTCTTGAAAATTATCAACCCCCGTATAATCTACCCTTATGTTCATCAATTTCATGAAGGGTAAGTATTTTCTTATGAGTTTAAGGATAAATAATCTAATAGAGGTTAGGAATCACTAAATCTATCTCATCTCTTTAAGGTTTCTAAGAGGATTTTTTATAAGGATCACTCATGTTTTCTCAAGATTGACATTAATGTCATGATGGAATGTTATTATGACAATAAATTTACACAATATTACCCTAAAATAAGATTTTTTGGGATTCACCTTCATGATTTATTAAGATAATTTATTCAAAATTATTTCAAATTCATAAAGACAATCACAACATCATTTATATTTTACCATCATATCATCAATATTCCATTCCATGATATTTCCGAAGTAGGGATCAAATATATGATGAATTACATGTTGGTATGTGGAACCATCACTCTTTAAGACAAAGGGAATCACATAATAGAAATATCCCCCATAGGGTTCCCTAAAATAAGTTTATTATTCATCCTTAGAGGACATTTCTATTTCTTTTAAACCTAAATACCAATCTATAAAGGATATGTCTTTAAATGTGTTTATTGAATAAATCATAAATTCTATAATTAGAAATAGGAATTTTTCCTTAGTAAAGTGCTGGTTGAGATACTTGAAGTCAATAAAATCCCTGACAGTCCCATTATTTTTCTAAATAAGAAAATTATTGGTATGTCACTTTGGGTATAACAGTTCCCAAATGAATTTATATTTAATTATCTTTTCAACATCATCATCCACCTTGAAAGTGTGGGTTAGATGTATTCTCTTTACAACATGTTAATACCCCAGGGGTCATCTAGTATACCAGAATAATGTGTGGCCACATTAAGATCATATCTTGGAATCTATATGTAGTTCCAGGAATAGATGTTAAGATATTTATTTACAAAAATATATTTACATATCTTATTCCTTGGGAGGAATGGTGGAACCAATAAATGTTAGTTAAGGATCCTCTTATGTACCAAAATTCACTTTCTTGAGTTCATCACTAGTGGTCGACACTCCTTCCTTATATGTTAGAGGGAAATCCTTGAGATATTCTTATACCTCTTATTCTAACTTATCATTATCATATATGGATAAAATGGCTGTTTTGGGATATGTAAGATGATATGGGGGTAACATTATATCCTATAAATGATAAAGAGTGATTTTAATATCCTTAAGATGGTGATGTAAGGACCTTATTATAGAGGGTATACTGAATATTTAATATTTACTTCCCATTATAATTAACGGGACAATATTAGAATATATTATGATATCTATGAGATGATACAGGAAAATTATCATCAGGGGAATGATTATCTTCATCAAGATCCGGCCCCTATTCTGTATGGTTGAGTTTTATAGATGTAATATATTTCACGAGGATGGGGGAAAATTTACCCATCCCTAGATAATTATTATTCATATTAGGATTTATATCCACTTGTTCAAAAATCCTTTTTTATTTTATTCAAATATCATCTATATCTTCTATTAGTAAAATAAACACTAGTCCTTGATACATGATTTTACGATACTAGCTTCAACTTTAGTGTATGGACCCGATCCCAGTTTCCCGGAGCCGGTGTCGCAAATCCTTACATTTGCATGATTACAAGAAACTTGTATCTATAAGTAATTAATAGTTTAGTAGTTTTGGAAAACCCGAAACATACATAAGTTCAACATTAAAACAAGAAAGGAAATACAATATAGAAATTTCTTTGACAACATTCATAACTCCTAGGTAATCCATGCATGTCCTTCATAATATACCTTTTCATGTCTTTTAAAAATGAAATATATAAAAGGGATGAGCTAAAAACTCAATAAGGGTAATAAATACAGTGGAATATATCATAAACCTAAACATTAGGCAAGGTGAATAACTGAAAATACATTCCTTTAAAAATAAACATGAACGTGTTATGGAAGGAATAAGAGCATGATAAATAATTACATAATAAAGAATAATAATGGGTAATATACTAGTCAAATAAACATATTAACTTTAAATTACTAGTTTCATAATTAGGGGATGCATAATGATGTAAATCATAACCATACAATCAAGGCCTTGTTTCATGACCATAAATAACCATTTTGTCAAGGCCTCGTTCCAAGACTATAGTTTTCCTCATGAGACTTAGTAATGCATTGAGGTTATATAGAGGTCCCCACCAATAAACTAATAAGTATAATGAATTAATAATATGAATGGGAATAAATATAAACAATATATACATTCATATTGAAACTAACATATGAAATATAAATTACTTTCCCCAAACATTTAGCATAAACACTAACAATTCGGGGTAAATTGGTGAATAGTTTTAAGATAAAACATCCACATTCAATCTAATCATAGTCCTTTTAATTAAATATGTTATATTATAGTATAAAATATAATTCACAATAATACATAATAATCAAAAAGAGTTTTTAAATAAATGAATATACTCTTATAAAATCATCAAGTAATTCATGAGATAAATACTCTTTTACTTTGAAAAAAATAGTTCTTTTGAGAAATTATTGGTATAAAAATAGAAGTGAATTAAGATAGTATTTTAATAATTAAATTACTGATTTTATAAAGGTAATTTTTTCGAAAAATAGATTATAGAGTGTCCTTGAAAATAGGTAAGAATTTGAGAAATTCCCTTGAATCGGGCTTGTATTTCGAGAATAATTTTTGAAAGATCCACTTAAAACCTATTACTCCCCATAAATTAAGTATGATTCTGGTAGGTACACATATATAGAACATCCAAATAGAATTTATGAGGAGTGAATATTATTAAATAAGAACTTAATTGTTGTAAGTATAGAATAAGAGTAACCCAAATGAAAAGGGATGTTTGGGTAGAAAACCCTTGCCTTATGTCAGAACGTATTCTGCACTTGACATTATTCTCCTAGATAATAAAATTAAATAATTTAATTGAATAATTAATAACCTTGTATAAATATATTTAATTCATTAATGTTTTATTAAGTTCATTTATTTTCTTATTGATAAGTTATAAGATTGAATTTCTTCGTTCTGGAGTGTTTGTTTCCTTGATTTCATGACCTGTTCACTTGATTATTAATAATGGAGTTTATGTGGAATGGATATAATTATCTTTAATTGAACTTATATATTATTTATGAACATTAATATATGTACAGTTTTATATATATATCACTTTTTTACATGTTATAGGGATGATTTATTATATAGAACATTAGTCATAACCATTTAGATTATTTGGGTGATATCTCAATTTTTACAAACTAGTTTTTCTTATGAATTATTATTATGTATATAAACTGGTTACATAATATTTAATCATTTATAATAAACATATTATAGTCTGGTTAAACCATAAAAATGTTCTCATGACCATCCTTGAATATGGTAATAGAAATTGAAAACCTGTCATCCGTGAATGTGATAAATTAACACATCTCATATGGTGTTTTCATTTTTTATATATAAGGAGGGTAAAAGATATATGATGATGAATTATTCCATTATATTAACAAAATTATAATATATTTAATTTACTATAGTTACCATAACTTTTGGATGAGGTATTTTAAGAGATAAAAAAGAAAATAAAGGAACTTGAAAGAAAAAAAGAGATCTTGGGAAATCCCTTAAGAAAATTTGGCAGCCTAACGACGTCACTTAAAAATTCATAAAATATTTTTATGAGAGAAAAAGGGGTCTCTTATAATTCTTAAATAATATGTACATTAAGGGTGTATAGAATTACATATCCCAACACAATCCAATTTAAATTAAAAGAGAATAACATAAAAATAGGGCTTGAAAAAGAGAAGGGTTGTAGATTCCCTTACCTTGTATAGTAACTCTGAAAACATGATGGTTGGGATATTGGGGGATTGAGGACACCTTGGGATGACTCCTGGGCAGGTAGAACTACTAGATAATCAAGGATGATTAATTTTTAATGAAATAAAATTAAGGAATGAGTGGGTATTTATAGTAAATGAGAGGGTGTTTTTTATTAATTACAAAGGACACATAATTAGTTGTATTTGCAAAACTGTGGGCTTGACCACGGTATTTTCCCATGGTATTGTCCACATGGTACATCTCATATAATATTTTAATGTAAACAAGTAAACCATAATTTTATATTATTTATGACATCATTATTATATCATTAATCATACTGAAAACTCAAAACTGTATTTTTACTATTCACAAAAAAACTAAAATACTTTATAAAATAATCATAAATTCAGCGTAATCTAATATCGATGTTACGATTTCAAAAAGTAACACCATTTTTTAAAATCATTTTCTAAAAATGATTAATTTAATTTTTTTAAAAATCATAATTTATTCAAATAATAAAAAAATTTAAATTATAATTCATTTTATATAACCTTAAAAAAACTTAATCAAGATCTCAGTATCTTATAACATTAAGAAAATAAAATTATAATATGATTTACTATTCATAAGGCTAATATAACTATTCATATTAATATTCATAAGGGTATGTTACTATTCACCAAAAATTATGTTTTCCTTATTAGACTCTAAATATCTTACTGAACACAACTGTGTATATCGGTTTTTCAAAATTCAAATACGAGAGGTGGAAAAATTATATTTAGTAGGTAGGTTATAACAATGTGGAGTTTTGTGGAGACTCAATGTTTCTTTCATTCAATATTAAACTTATTTATAAATATTTTGGGTGTTACATTCTCCCCCCCTACGAAACTTTCTTACTTGAAATTACCAGAATGTTACCTCACCAAAAGATTTGGGTAGTTCTTCATCATAGACACCTCAGGCTCCCATGTTTCTTCTTTAATTATCTGATTTTTTCAAATTACCTTTACCAGTTGTGTCGTCCAATTTCTCAACACTTATTCCTTAGTGTCTAGAATCTAGAAAGGATATTCACAATAAGATAAGTAGGGTTCTAGTTTTATACCTTCAGAAGTGAGGACATGCATTAGGTTTGGCATGTAATTTCTCAATAATGAGACATGGAACACATTATGTACCTTATAATGGATAAGAGGAATTTTTATATGATAACAAACAACTCCAAATATTTACATAATTTAAAAAGGGAAAATGTACCAAGGGATCAGTTTCCATTTCTTCTCAAATCTGAGAACAACCATCTATGGAGAAACTTTTTAGAAAACATGATCTCCCACATTAAATTCCAATTCCATTATTTAATTATCAGTGTATTCTTTTTTCTGATTTGAGAATCTTTGATATTGGTTTGAATATTATTTACCTTCACTATTTCTTCCTCCACAAGCTCTGGACCCATAGGTTTCCTTTCACCAACTTCACCCCATCATGTTGGTGTATGACATCTCTTTCTGCACAATGCTTCATATGGTTCCATTTGAATGATAGAATGGAAACTATTATTGTTGGAAAACTCCACCAAAATTATATATAGATCCCACATACCTTTAAAATCAAGTGATTAATATCTCAACATGTCTTCTAAATTTTTGAACCTCCTTTCTGATTTCCCATCAGTTTGGGGTTGATAAGAAGTACTCAAATAAATATCAATAACCAAATATTTCTGAAGAATTTTCTAGAATTTCAATGTAAATAAAGGATCTCAATCAGACACTATTGAAAGAGGTGCTCCATGAAGTCTTACAACTTCATTGATATAGATTCATGCAAGGAACCAAAGTAAAATCCCCCCTCATAGTAAGAAAATTTGAAGATTTTGTAAGTTGATCCACAGTTAACCATATTAGATCATTATTTCTTGGAGTTTTGGGTAATATAGTGACAAAATACACTGTTATTTCATCCCATTTCCTTTTATGAATGGTTATAGGTTGCATGAATCCTCTAGGATGTCATATTTCAGCCTTCACCTATTGATGGACTAAATATCTTGACACATAATCGGAAATTTTCAGCTTCATGTTATCCCATAGGAAATGTTCCTTCAAATATATATTCATTTTAGTGCTACTAGGGTGTATAGAGAAATTTGAGATATGTTCATCATCCAATAACCCCCTTTTCATATCAGGTGTAGAGGGAACACATAACTTCTTCCAAAATTTCAGAATTCCATCTTCACACATGAAGTCATCCAACTTCCTATCTTTCACAAGATTCATTTTCTTTTGAAGGTTCTTATCATCAGGATGAGATCTTTTAATCATTTCTAATAAAGATAGTTGGGAAACCAATTGAAAAAGTAATGATGTTTCACATTCATTGATAATTATCATGTCTATCCTTACTAGATCCATGAACACAAGATCCCTTTCAATCCTCATTTTGTTTAGGTCCCTATGATCTTTCCTTCTTAATGAATCTTCCACCTTATTTTCCTTCCCAGGGTGGTAGTGTATTGAAAAATCATAATCCTTGGGTAGTTATAGCCATCTCATTTCCCTCATATTGAGTTCTTTCTATGAGAAAATATATTTTAAACTTTTTTGATCCATATATATCTCTGTCCCTTCACCATAGAGATAGTGTCTCCATATCTTCCGAGCAATGATTATAGATACTAACTCAAGATCCTGATTTTGATAGTTCTTTTCATGCATTTATAACTACCTTGATGCATTGGAAATAACTCTATCATTTTACATGAGGACCCAACCAATTCCTTTCTTTAATGAATCACTATAGATTAAAAATCCACCATTCCCTAATGATAGAGTCAGGATCATACCATTACCTAATATTCTCTTTAATTATTTGAAACATTCCTCAAATTCTTTTTTCCATACAAACTTAACCCCTTTATGTGTAATCTTGGTCATTGGGTTGGTTAACGGGTGAAGTTCGGCATGAAATGATGATAATAACCAACTAAACCAATAAAACTATGTTCCTATGTTATGTTCATTGGAGTAGGCCATTATTGAATAGCCTTTGTCTTCACAAGATCAACAAATATTCCATACTTATATATAATGTATCCAAGAATGGAAACTAATTAAATAAAAAAATCACACTTTCTAAACTTACCATGTAATTCATTTCTTTTAAGAGTCTTCAGAGTAGCGTGCAAGTGGTTTTCAAGATCTTTATATATTTTGTAGTATACCAAGATATCATCAATAAATACCACTAAAAATTCACCAAGATATTCCTTGAAAAGAATATTCATTAGATCCATGATAACATAGGGTGAATTAGTCAGTCCAAGAGGCATTACTGTAAAATTGGCATTCCCATACCAAGTTCTAAATGCTATGTTTGGATTATCTTCCCGCCTCACTCTCAGCTAATGATATCCATATTGAAGGTCAATCTTCAAAAAATATTGGGCTCTATGAATTTGATCAAATAAATCATCAATGTGAGGTAGGGGATACATATTCTTTATTATTAGAGAATTGATCTCCATATAGTCAATGAACAATCTCATAGATCCATATTTCTTCCTAATAATAAGAAAAAGGGATCCCCATAAAGAGAAACTAGACTGAATAAATCATTTATCAATCAATTCATCTAGTTGTTTCTTTAATTATACTAAATTCAGAGTGGCCATTATATAAGGACTCTTTGATATAGGCCATGAACCCATAATTAAATCAATAGAGAACTCAACTTCCTGCTCTAGAGGATGTCTAGGTAATTCCTCTGTAAAAAAATCAATATATTCTTGAATAATAGGTACATCATCTACTTGAAAATTTCTTTCCTCACTTATAGATATCGAGTTCTCATCCACCCCAGGAATTGACTTCCATAGAGATACTAAGGTTGGATTTAGATGAGAATCGGATACTGATATTTCAACCCTAAATATAAGGGATTCCACATCATCCTCAAAAATTGTTACTTCCTTCTTCTTGCAATATATTTTCACATCATACTTTGAAATTCAATCATGGGAATGATGATAAAATAAGTAAATAAAGCACATTAATATGCCATAATGGGGATTTCTTGACAAATCATTTTTTACAATGATACTTTCCTTAATAGTTTTGATAGAAAATCACATTTTAAATCAAATTTTATATATCTATTTTACTTCGAAAATTGGGAAGATATGAAATAATGTGATTATATGGAATCAAATAAAGAATTGGTTGTGTTTGAGTAAACAATTAAAGTATCTTCCACCACATCATTAGGGACTTCAATATCATCTATTTTGATCGCAAAGGCTAGGACTGCTCCCTTGGACTTCTTTAGTGAACGTTTCCTTGATACCCAAGAAAATAATTTTCATAATGTCCCCTCTCCCTGAAATTGTAACATTGCAAATTGGTAGATTATTTCACTCCCTTACAATCTTTAGATAGGTGGAAGTAAACAATTAAAGTATCTTCCACCACATCATTATGAGGTATGTTTTTATTAGGTGATGTTTTATTTCTATTAACCATGAATGTATGGAA